>JAXLNO010005841.1:3817001-3904501 GCA_038087875.1 Malacoraja senta
AGACCGAAGACCACTCTATTTATAGTACCATCAGGCGAATCGTAGGCCAGTTCTTTTCCCGGACCCGTGGTTTCTAACAAACTGCGCTCCAGCAATTACCTGCAGACTCCGTGCAAGCTGCCACACCGACAGCTTTGAACGTAAGTAAGACTTTAGCTTCTCTCCAGTTGATCGAATTTGCTCTCTATTCATATGACAAAAGAATGGGGGGGGGGTGTTGTGGTCTGGTTGTGTGAGCCCCGTTATGTGAGAACGCGAAAGAGTGCGTGGGTGATGGTGGGGGGGGGGGGTTAAATTTGATTAGTTACATACGCTGGTGTTGTGTGGATCTGTGTGTATGCGCGTACGCCTTCGAGCTGTGTGTTTATGGAAGGAGTGCATGTGTTTTATGTGCGTGTGCGTGCGCAAGCACGAGTACGACAGGGCCTGTGTATGTGTGCGTTTATTGAACGAGTGTGTGTTATGTATATGCTGTGTTTTGTGTGTTCTTTACATACAGTATGTGTCCTGAGCACTTGAAGTGAGGATGTATGTATATGCAAGCTGTGTGAGACTGGGTATTCAGTGCATCTGTGAGCGCGGGGTGGGTTGCATGTGCATAGATACATAGATACATAGAAAATAGGTGCAGGAGTAGACCATTCGGCACTTCGAGCCTGCACCGCCATTCAATATGATCATGGCTGATCATCCAACTCAGTATCCCGTACCTGCCTTCTCTCCATACCCCCTGATCCCTTTAGCCACAGCGGCCACATCTAACTCCCTCTTAAATATAGCCAATGAACTGGCCTCCACTACCCTCTGTGGCAGCGAGTTCCAGAGATTCACCACTCTCTGTGTGAAAACGTTTTTTCTCATCTCGGTCTTAAAGGATTTCCCCCTTATCCTTAAGCTGTGACCCCTTGTCCTGGACTTCCCCAACATCGGGAACAATCTTCCTGCATCTAGCCTGTCCAACCGCATAATAATTTTGTACGTTTCTATAAGATCCCCTCTCAATCTCCTAAATTCTAACGAGTATAAGCCACGTCTATCCAGTCTTTCTTCATATGAAAGTCCTGACATCCTAGGAATCAGTCTGGTGAACCTTCTCTGCACTCCCTCTATGGCTATAATGTCCTTCCTCAGATTTGGAGACCAAAACTGTACGCAATACTCCAGGTGTGCTCTCACCAAGACCCTGTACAACTGCAGTAGAACCTCCCTGCTCCTATACTCAAATCATTTTGCTATGAAAGCTAACATACCATTCGCTTTCTTCACTGCCTGCTTCACCTGCATGCCTACTTTCAATGACTGGTGTACCATGACACCCAGGTCTCGCTTCATCTCCCCTTTTCCTAATCGGCCATCATTTATATAATAGTCTGCTTTCCTGTTTTTGCCACCAAAGTGGATAATCTCACATTTATCCACATTATACTGCATCTGCCAAACATTTGCCCACTCACCCAGCCTATCCAAGTCACATTGCAGACTTCTAGCATCCTCCTCACAGCTAACACTGCCCCCCAGCTTAGTGTCATCCGCAAACTTGGAGATGTTGCCTTCAATTCCCTCAACCAGTTCATTAATATAAATTGTAAATAGCTGGGGTCCCAGCACTGAGCCTTGCGGTACCCCACTAGTCACTGCCTGCCATTGTGAAAAGGACCCGTTTACTCCTACTCTTTGCTTCCTGTTTGCCAGCCAGTTCTCTATCCACATCAATACTGAACCCCCAATAGCGTGTGCTTTAAGTGTGTATACTAATCTCTTATGTGGGACCTTGTCGAAAGCCTTCTGAAAGTCCAGATACAACACATCCACTGGTTGTCCCCTATCCAGTCTACTAGTTACATCCTCAAAAAATTCTATAAGATTCGTCAGACATGATTTACCTTTCGTAAATCCATGCTGACTTTGTCCAATGATGTCACCACTTTCCAAATGTGCTGCTATCCCATCTTTAATAACTGACTCTAGCAGTTTCCCCACTACCGATGTTAGACTAACTGGTCTGTAATTCCCCGTTTGCTCTCTCCCTCCCTTCTTAAAAAGTGGGGTTACGTTTGCTACCCTCCAATCATCAGGATCTACTCCTGGGGGGTTTGATTGTGTGTGTTTGTGTTCGTGTGTACGTGTGTATGTGTGTGTGTGTTCAATGATCAGATGATTCAATTATACTTTATTGTTCACAAGTGCCTAGGTACAGCGAAATGCTTTGCCTACAATACCCGGTAAAAACATACAGCAGACCTCACCTCGGCAGTCCACAAATATCGCCACGTTTCTGGCGCTGACGAAGTAACAGAAATGTATCTTCTGCTTGCCGCGGCACGTGGTAGCAGGCTGAGTCCCTTCACCCACACCCTTCCCCGCCGGGTTCCCCCCTTCAATCTCGGCGCAGCCCCCACCTCTTCGGTCTCGGCGGCAGTTCCCCGAGTCACCGTGTGTTTGTGTGTGTGTGTGTGTGTGTGTGTGTGTGTGTGTGTGTGTGTGTGTGTGTGTGTGTGTGTGTGTGTGTTTGTGTGTGTGTGTGTGTGTATGTGTGTCTGCAAGTGTGTGTGAGTGTGTGTTTTTAGGTGTGTGTGCCTATAAGTGTGTGTGTTTGTTTGTGGGTGTGTGCTTGTAAGTGTGCGTGTGTGTTTCGAGGTAAATGTTTGTGTATGTGTGTGTGTTGGTGCAAGTCTGTATGTATGCTCTGCATTCTTGCCTCCTTGCCAAAATAAAATGTCCACTTGATTTCTCTGAAATCCATTGTGAAATGTAAACTTTTCGCTCCCATTTTTTGTGAAGTTATAGTAACCTCCGAATGTCAATCTACAAGTACGTTTCATTGTAAAGTCTGCTTTCGACTTTGTTTCTGGTACAAGTGTTGCAACGTGGCCTCACGCAGTTGTTGCAATACCGTTTTCCAGCCAAAATAATTTGGCTACAAATCCCGCAGCAGACATCAAAGGCAAAATCATCACTGCTGAATGTCCCAGGAGTCATGTGGACGGTGAAGTTCATGAAGGGAGGGGTAACTAAGGGTTCTGGCCCTGGGGGATTGAGCCATTTAGTTGGGGAATGAGCGTGTTGACAGCCAATAACGCAATTAAAATAAAATAAAATAAAATTTCTTTTTGAGCCAAGATCATTGTTTTTTTTTTGTCTGATTCGTGTATTTTCCTGAACTCACAGACCCAGAACGATGGTTAAAATCGTCGAGTTTTACATGACAAGAACAGACCATTCTGTCCCTCTGGTTCGTGCTGAACAGGTTACCTAACTGAGCTTGAAGATAGACACAAAGGCTGTAGTAACTGAGCGAGTAAGGCAGCATCTTTGGTGACGTTTCGTGTCGAGACTCTTCTTCAGGCTGAGAGTAAGGGGAAAGAGAAACGCGACGTATACAGTAGCAAGTGATATAGAGAGATAGAAAGCATATGAATGAAACATTTGCAAAATGTAACGAAGATCAAGGAAAGGTGAAGCCCACTGTGGTCCATTGATATTATCTGAAGAAAGTGCAGATTCCAATAGAATCCTTGACTCATACATCTTGTCCAAACTTAAAAAGAGAGTGGCGGCGTCTCGAACGCGCTGCCAATGGCAGTAGTGGAAGCAGATCGATAGTGGTATTAGGCACTCGGACATGCAGGATATGGAAGATTGTGCCTCGTGTAGCCGGGGTGAGATTATTTGAACTCAGCATCGCGTTCGGTACAAACATTATAGGTCAAAAAGCTTGTTCACGTGCAGTTCTATTTTCTATGCTCTTCTATTTCCCGATCTCAGAACCTTATCTTCCATGCATCTTTCCTCTTCATGTAACTATGCGGTGGCACGGTGGCACGGTGGCACGGTGGCGCAGCGGTGGATTTGCTGCTTCACCCGGGTTCGATCCCGACTATACGGAATATGCACTTTCTCGAAGTGAACTGCGTGGATTTTCTCCGGGATCTCCTGCGATCTGTTGGTTTATCGATTATGTTATGAATATTTGTCGTTCGGATTTCTGTGGCGCAAAACCGCAAAGCGAGAATATATCTCTTAAGAATTAGTTTAGGTTAATTTATAGATACAGCGCGGAAACATGCCCTTCGGCCTGCGGAGTCCGCGCCGACCAACGATTCCTGCACACGAACATCATCCTACAGACACTAGATACAATTTAAAATGTTATCGATGCCACATAACCAACAAATCATTACGTCTTTGGAGTGTGGGAGGAAAGTGCTGCTCCAGCCGTAAACCCATGCAGGTTATGTGGAGAACGTACAAACTCCGGACAGACAGTACCGGGAGGCAGGATGGAACCCAGGTCTCTGACACTCTAAAGCAGTAACTCTATACGCTGTTCCACCGTGACGCCTATAGTAATATTATTTGATTTTTCTTTTTTCCATATCCCGATAACCGTAAACGGACGATATATTCAAGAAAACACAATGATCTGGCAATATTGCTTCCCTCTGTTACTTCTCCAAGGTAAAATCGGCAACGTTTCGCATGGATTGCTTACATCCCTGGCAAATTATAATAGTGATACGATGGGGCTAATGTCAACATGGACGCAGTGTGGTAACGCACACGAGACGTCCATCACCGTTGAGGCCACGCAGCCAATTAGTTCAACATCTCAATTGTTGGAATCATCGTCTCTCAACCATCCTTCGCCAACCGCAGTTGCACTGGACACGTTTTGTGTACAGAGAAGGGCGGGTGCCTGGAATGCACAGCTGGAGTAGTGGTGGAGGGAGATACGATTATTGCAATTAAAATTATTTTGAATAGGTCCACAGATATGCAGCGAATGGTGTGATATGATTTATGAGTAGGCGGAGGAGATTGATGTGGCATCATGTTCGGCACAGGAATGGTGGCTCAGGGGACCAGTTCCTTTGGTGTACGGTTCTATGTTTGCGGTGATATGGATGAGAAATAAGAAATGCAAAGGAGCCCATCGTTGGGGCAGCGATCTCGGATATTTGCAGGGGAGAATGTTGTGGATAAATAAACAATCTTCTGGATTTCCCAGCGGATCAGGCAACCATTGTGCGGAGAAATGAACAAACGACGTTCCGGGTCGAGGCCCTTCACGCGTCAGAATGAGTGGAAGGGAGATAAGAAGTATAAGATGTAGGCGAGATATGATTGATTGATTGATTGATTCATAGATTCATTGTTGATGAGGGAGGAGTTGGCCAAAGTTGACTGGAAAGATACTGTAGCAGGGATGACAGTGGAACAACAATGGAGGTATTTCTAGGAATAATACAGGTGCAGGATCAGTTCATTCCAAAGAGGAAGAAAGATTCCAAGGGGAGTAAGGGGCGACCGTGGCTGACAAGGGAGGTCAGGGACAGTACAAATATATAAGAGAAGAAGTACAATGTAGCAAAGATGAGCGGGAAGCAAGAGGATTGGGTAATGTTTTAAGATCAACAGAAGATAACTGAAAAGACAATACGGGGAGAAAAGATGAGGTACGTAGGTAAGCTAGCCAAGAATATAAAGGAGGATAGTAAAAGCTTCTTTAGGTATGTGAAAAGGAAAAACATAGTTAAGACCAAAGTTGGACGATTGAAGACTGAAAAGGGTGAATTTATTATGGGGCATAAGGAAATGGCAGATTAGTCGAACAGGTACTTTGGATCCCTCTTCACTAAGGAGGACACAAACAATCTTCCTGAAGTACTAGTGTCCAGAGGATCGGGGGTGATAGAGGATCTGAAGGACATCCACATTAGGCTGGAAATGGTGTTGAGTGGACTGATGGGACTGAAGGCTGATAAATCCCCAGGGCCTGATGGTCTGCATCCCAGGGTACTTAAGGATGTGACTCTATAAATCGTGGATGCATTGGTGATAATTTTCCAATGTTCTAAAGATTCAGGATCCGTTCCTGTGGATTGGATGGTAGAAAACAGGGAATTATAGACCAGTTCGCCTGACATCGGTGGTGGGGAAGATGCTGCAGTCAATTATTAAAGATGAAATAGCGGCACATTTGGATAGCAGTAACAGGCTCGGTATGAGTCAGCATGGATTTACGAATGGGAAATCATGCTTGACTAATCTTCTGGAATTTTTTGAGGATGTGACTAGGGAAATGGACAAGGGAGAGCCAGTGGATGAGGTGTACCTGGACTTTCAGAAAGCATTTGATACGGTCCTATATAGGGGATTAGTGAGCAGAATTAGGGCACATTTTATTGGGGGTAGAGTGCTGACATGCATAGACAATTGGTTGGCTGTCAGGAAACAAAGTATAGGGATTATCGGGTCTCTGCTTTGTAGGCAGTGACTAGTGTGGTACTACTCCAGAATCTAAGGAGTTTTGAAAAATTATCAAATGCATCCACTATTTCTGGGGCTACTTCCGTAAGTACTCTGGGATGCAGCCTATCTGGCCCTGGGGATTTATCGGACTTTAATCCATTCAATTTACCTAACACCACTTCCCGGCTAACCTGGATTTCACTCAGTTCCTCTATCTCATTTGGCCCGCGATCCCCTGCTATTTCTGGCAGATTATTTATGTCTTCCTTAGTGAAGACAGAACCAAAGCAGTTCTTAAATTGGTCTGCCATGTCCTTGTTCCCCATGATCAATTCACCTGTTTCTGACTGCAAGCGATCTACATTTGTTTTAACTAATCCTTTTCTCTTCACATATCTATAAAAACCTTTGCAGTCAATTTTTATGTTCCCTGCCAGTTTTCTTTCATAATCCATTTTCCCTTTCCTAATTAAGCCCTTTGTCCTCCTCTGCTGGACTCTGAATTTCTCCCAGTCCTCTGGTAGGCTGCTTTTTCGGGCTAATTTGTACGCTTCATCTTTTGTTTTGATACCATCCCTGATTTCCCTTGTTATCCACGGATGCACTACCTTCCCTGATTTATTATTTTGTCAAACTGGGATGAACAATTGTTGTAGTTCATCCATGCAATCTTTAAATGCCTTCCATTGCATATCCACCGTCAACCCTCTAAGAATCAATTGCCAGTCTATCTTGGCCAATTCACGTCTCATACCCTCAAAGTTACCTTTGTTTAAGTTCAGAACCCTTGTTTCAGAATTAGCAATGTCACTCTCCATCCTAATTAAGAACTCAACAATATTATGGTCACTCTTGCCCAAGGAGCCACGCACAACAAGACTGCTAACTAACCCTTCCTCATTTCACAATACCCAGTCTAGAATAGCCTGCTCTCTCGTTGGTTCCTCTGCATGTTGGTATTGAAAACTATCCCGCATACATTCCAAGAAATCCTCTTCCTCAGCACCCCTGCCAATTTGATTCACCCTATCTATATGTAGATTGAAGTCACCCATTATAACTGTTTTACCTTTGTTGCACGCATTTCTAATTTCCTGTTTGATGACATCCCCAACTCCTGTTAGGTGGCCTGTACACAACACCCACTAGCGTTTTCTGCCCCTTAGTGTTTCGTAGCTCTACCAATATCGATTCCACATCCCCCAAGCTAATGTCCTTCCTTTCCATTGCGTTAATCTCCTCTCTAACCAGCAACGCTACCCCACCTCCTTTTCCTTTCTGTCTATCCATCCTGAATATTGAATATCCCTGGATGTTCAGCTCCCAGCCTTGGTCACCCTGGAGCCACGTCTCCGTGATCCCAACTATATCATACTCATTAATAGCTATCTGCACATTCAACTCATCCACCTTATTACGAATGCTCCTTGTATTGAGACACAAAGCCTCCAGGCTTGTTTTTACAACGCTCTTACCCCTTATACAATTATGTTGAAAAGTAGCCCTTTTTGATTTTTGCCCTGGATTTGTCTGCCTGCACTTTTACTTTTCACCTTGCTACCTATTGCTTCTACCCTCATTTTACACCCCTCTGTTTCTCTGCTCACACATTTACGAAACCCACCAACTCTTATTCTCTGTTTATTATTTTGTTCTTCTTTCACCCCTACATGTTGGGTCTGAGTGCTTCCCTTCTCTGCCTCGTGCCTCACACACTGTCTACTAGCTTTCTCTATTTGAGTCCCTCCCCCCAACCGTTCTAGTTGAAAGTCTCCCCAGTAGCCTTTGCAAATCTCCCCACCAGAATAATAGTTTATGCGACGTTGTATAGTCCCTGCGTAGCCTACTTCCTCTGTCGTTTCGGACACCCACCACGCCAAAGAAGTATTGGTTAATTGCCTTCTGTAAAATTGGAAATTGTCCCTACTGTGTAGGATACTGTTAGTGTGCGGGAATCGTCTCTATTCGGAGCGGATAGAGACGGCCTAAGGGCCTGTTTCCGCTCTGTATCTAAACTAAACTAAACTAAACTAAACATTTTTGGGGGAAAAGGCACCCCTAGGATTCATATTAAATGTTCCCCCTTCACCTTCAACCTATGAAAGTAGAAATGTGATTTACTGATTTTTTTTTTAATTAAGCCATGTTGTAGCTATGTAATTGTATAAAATGTGCAGCAGGTCAGAATTTTATTTTTTCTGTTGGCGGTAGCAATGACTTACCTGGAATCATTCCAGTAGATTGCCTTTTGCTGTTTTAGTGGTTCCTGCCGCACCATTTAACACTGTCGTCAACTTATCTGCTCCACCATTGCAGGCGTCCAGCCGGGAGAGTGGACCATGCGGGCTCTGTCCCATCGTGCCATCAGGAAGTCTTGCGTGGTGATACCCTGCACGTTCGACTTCCCTTCGCGTCCTTACACCGCCGTCCACGGAGCGTGGTTCAAGTACTGGGACCACTGGAAGTACACGGTGTCTTACTCTAGAGATCCCAACTACGTGATGGCCGGATTCAAGGGGCGGGCTGAAATCGTTGGTAACCTGGGAGAGAAAGACTGCTCGCTGAGGATCAATCACCTCAGATCCGAAGACTCTGATGTGTACTACTTCTACGTGGAACTGGACGGCTTTGATTCTTACTGCTACAAACCCCCCGTCCAACTGCACGTTCTGGGTGAGGCCCCTTCAAAGTTTGCGTCCGCTGTGCGCACCTACTTCAGAGTTGGTTTCGCTCGTTTTTGAAATTTCCTTTCTCAGTCCTTTCTCAGTCCCGCGCTTTATGAACGAGCGCAGGAGGTTTGCAGCCTTGGGGAATTGCACAGCAATGTGAATACGTATTGGGACAGCGATAGTACAGAGGGCGAAATGTTCAATGAGAGAGAGGTGCCAGTAACGGCTTGGCGTCCAACAAGCGTGGTTCTAGCGAGTGGTAGAGTTGATGCGTCACAGCGCCAAAGACGTGCGGTTCCATGTTGTCTACGGGTGTTTTCTACGTGATCTTTGCACGTTCTCTCTGGGAACACGTGGGATTTCTCGGGGTGCTACGGTTTTCTGCCGCACTCCTCAGACGTACATATTTGCAGGTTAATTGGCCGAATGGCAGGGAGGTAAAAAAAACGTTGAAAGCCCCCTGGTGAAATCCATCGGTGGAACTGCAGTGATTCCTAGGACCTTACACTGTGGAATGTTGGAGCCATGGCGATTTGTCCTCGGCGACACTCTTAATAAATGGGATTAGTACACATAGAGAATAGGTAGATAGATAGATCCATGGATAGATGCGTGGGTAGATGTTTCGGTAGCTGGATAGATAGACGGATGGGGATGGATGGGTGGAGTGGTGGGGGACATATGGGTGGACGGATGGTGGTCAGGTGGTAGACAGATGGGTAGATAATGGATGGACAGGTGAATTTTTAAATGATATTATAATCATAGTATGCCATACTCTCTTGGGCAGATTAGTGGCTATAGATGGTGGATTCCAGAGCAATAGCTGGAGTGACTGCGAGCAACATCAATGGAGTCAAAATGATGGTGGACAATTTGGGTTGAGATTGTGCCTTCCATACCATCTCTTTCCCTCCACAAATGCTGCTCAGCATGTTGTGTTCCTTGATCAGTGTGTTCTTGGCTCCATCCAAGGCAGTGCGTTCTGGACTAACAACAGTTTGAGTCTAAAATATAACTCGCATCACCACCCCCTCCCACTTCAGACCTACACGTTGTTTCACTAAATCTTTCCAATCTCCAGATGTACCTGATCAACCCGAGATTTTAATCCCGGGAACTCTCACAGAAGGGACCCCGGTGAACATCATCTGCAAAGCCCTCTACACCTGTCCCGATCAACGCCCATCACTCACCTGGAGTGAGCTGCCAGATTCCACCATCATTGTGCTTGTGGATAAAAGGAGGGGTGAAATTTCCACTGTCTTGAATTTAACTCCTTCCGTCGCTCATCACGGTCAAACGGTTCGCTGTACGGTTGACTACTTTGATACGAGTCACAGACTGGAAAACTCCGTTACCCTGAATGTAACATGTAAGTATTTTTTTAATAAATTATTATAGTCAAAGAGTCACCGATCCGTGCAGCAGAGAAACGGAACATTCCTTCCACCTTATCCATGGGATCTAGTTGGCTTTCTTTGGGCGTCGCGTCTACCTGCATTTGGGCCCTATCCCTCGAAATACTTCCCATCCATATATCTGCAAAGCCGTCTTTGGAAAGTTATAATTGTCGTTCATAGCTTCCCCAGGCAAAGAGTTTCAGATACGGATTACAATCTGCGATCCTCCATTTTAGAATCTTCTTCCAGAGGTTCAATTTATGCGTGCTCTTGTAGACGAAAAATAAAATCACCCGTTAGCCTCCTGCGTTCTGAACACAAAATGGCCAAGTATGCCCAGTCTACCTCCATAATCCAACCCTTTACACGCAATTGACATCCCGAGTGAATCCTTTCTGCATATATTTTTTCATCGTAATTATATCCTTCCATTTTTGGGCGAAAACTCTCGCTGGGGCACATGAGCGCCATGATGAACATTTATACCAAGAGGATTGGAATAAAATAAGAGATAGGTAACGCTGAGGCTCTAAAAGGCGGTGTTCAGGCCCCCTTTGGAGTACTGAGAGAACATTTGAGCCCATTATCTAAAAAGGGCTGGCTCTAGAGGGTACAGAGGAGGTTTACAAGAATGATTCCTGGAATAGGTGGGTTAGCATGTGATGAGCGTTTGACAGCACTGGGCCTCTACACGCTGGCGTTTAGAAGGTTGAGGGGGGGTCCTCATTGGAACTTACAGAATAATGGAAGACATGTACAGTGTACAGGATGTATTCTGTCTCACGGTGTGTCTCTGTCTCACGGTGTTGCGGTCATCGGCGGTGAAGCGCGGTGAAGCGCGGCTTCGCCCGTTGAGGGGACCGCACGGCAACGGCGAGAGCGCCGAGTCTATGCTGCGGGAGCGCCGCACGGATGCTGCGCGGGGGCCGAGTGATTTAAGTACGGCTGGTCCCACGAGCTTGCGGTAAGTTAAAAAAAAAAGGGCGGGCCGACTGCGGTCACGTCATTTCGGATCTGAGGGGCTGTGGCGGCGGCCGTGCTGATCGCGGCGCTGTGGCGGCGGCTGTGGCGGCGGCTGTAGCGGCGGCCGTGCTGATCGCGGCGCTGTGGCGGCGGCCGTGCCGCACACGTGCCTCACTGGCGGAGGCTATGGCGGTGAAGGATCTACTCACGGCGCTCGTGCCACACTGGCGGCGGCTGTGGCGGCGGCTGTGGCGGCGGCCGTGCATCACTGGCGGAGGCTGTGCGGTAGGAACATATTTTTGAACAGTGTTGGATTTACTTTAGCACCGTGCGGTGTTGGGTACAAGGCCGCACGGCCCCGGAATTGTGCGTTTGACCGAGCCCGCGGTCTATGGCGGCCCAGGAGTGGTAGATTCTTCCTGTTTCGCCGCCAATGACCGCAGACTCGTGCGACAGGCCTTTAAAGGCTCTGTCTCACGGTGTTGCGGTCATCGGTGGTGAAGCGCGGCTTCGGCGGTAGAGGGAACGCACGGCAATGGCGAGAGCGCCGAGCCTATGCCACGGGAGCGCCGCACGGATGCTGCGCGGGGGCCGAGTGATTTAAGTACGGCTGGTCCCACGAGCTTGCCGTAAGTTAAAAAAAAGGGCGGGCCGACTGCGATGACGTCATTTCGGATCTGAGGGGCTGTGGCGGCGGCAGTGCTGATCGCGGCGCTGTGGCGGCGGCTGTGGCGGCGGCCGTGCTGATCGCGGCGCTGTGGCGGAGGCTGTGGCGGTGAAGGTTCTACTCACGGCGCTCGTGCCACACTGGCGGCGGCTGTGGCGGCGACCGTGCCGCACTCGTGCATCACTGGCGGCGGCTGTGCGGTAGGAACATATTTTTGAACAGTGTTGGTTTTATTTTAGCACCGTGCAGTGTTGGGAACAACGCCGCACGGCCCCGCAATTTTGCGTTTGACCGAGCCCGCGGTCTCTGGCGGCCCAGGAGCGGTAGATAGTTCCTGTTTCGCCGCCAATGACCGCAGACTCGTGCGACAGGCCTTTAAGACCACAGGTCATAGCCTCAGAATTAAAGGTGTTCTTTTAGAAATGATGTGAGGAGGAACATCTTTAGTTAGAAGGTAACTAATCTGTGGAACTCATGACCACAGAGGGCCGTGGAGGCCAAATCGGTGGATACGTGTGAGGCGGAGGTAGATATTCTTGATTAGAACGGGAGTAAAGGGTTATGGGGAGAAGCCAGGAAAATGGGATTAGAACAGCCATGATTGAATGGCGGAGTAGATTCGATGGGCGAATGGCCTAATTGTACTCCTATAACATGTGCACTTATGACAGCTGCATCGTGGTGTCCCAAATGTTATCGTCAATATCATTCCAAATGCGGTCAATCATACTAAACGCCTCTTGCCATTCTATCCACATAAAAAAAACACTTTCAGGGTACTGCGCTCCAATTCCTATACCGGGAACCGTTCACTCCACATCTTGTCCGTGCACTCCACATCTTGTTCTCTATTCTGTTGCACTCTCAGAGAATCTGTAAATGCAGCCCTGGCTTGACATATGAAATTGAAACAGCAAACACTTGCCAGAGTATTATCTGTATTGTGAACATTATTCCTTCAAAGAGGGCATCACAAAGGAAAAGCAAGTTACGTGAATATGGCACAGTTGATGAAAAAATAAATCCGTTGGTTAAAATTGATATCCATTTGAGGGACAGCATTTCATATTTCGCTTGGGCAGCTTGCAACCCAGTGGTATGAATATTGATTTAACTAACTTCAAGAAACCCTTGCACTCCCTCTCTCTCCATCCCTCCCCCACTCAAGTCGCATAAGTTTCCCGTTCTCACCAAGCAAGCAGCTAACAATGGCATGTTTCCATTAACATTGTAACCTTTTTATATATCTGTCATTCATTTGACCAATATCTCTCTACATCATCTATATCATTGTCTATATCTCTCGTTTCCCTTTCCCCTAACTAGTTTGAACAAGGGTCTCGACCCGAAACGGCAACCATTCCTTCTCTCCAGTGATGCTTGTAGTCCCACTGAATTACTCAAATATTTATGTCCATCATCTGTTTAAACCAGCATCTGCAGTTCCTTTCTACCCTTTGATTATACGGCTGCTCTTGGAAGAATGTGCATATCTCCCGTCCTTGTGGTCTTTGACTAGATCATAGTCAGCGCAGTACATTTTATTTTTTTAATGTCATATATCATGGTTAGACCACACCAAAGCACCGGACACGGATAGAATACACGGATTGTGGTGGATGAAGCTAGAGTCATACAGCCCGTTCGGCACAACTTACCCCTATCTACAATGATGGTTCACCTATCCCAGTTCCACCTGCCTGCATTTACCCCTTAATCCTCTAAACCTTTCCTATCTATCTACCTGTCAAAATGTCTTTTATAAGTTGGTCTAATTTCTGCCACAACGAATTCTTGCGGTCGCTCGCTCATTACACCTACCATCCACCATGTAAACAGTTGTGCATCAGGTTCCTATTATTTTCTTCCCCTTTCACATTAAACGTACGTTCACTGGTTCGTGTACCCTTACTTAGGAGAAGTGACTCAGTGCATTTACTCTATCTATTCCCCACATGATCGTTCTCACAGGTATAAGATCATCCCTCGTTCCCCTTTGCTCCAAGGAACGTAGTCCTAACTTGCCCAACCTTTCCTTTTTCACACATGCAATATAGTCCTGGCAATATACTTGTAAATCGTCTCTATATTCTTTCTAGGTTCACAACATCTTCCTTTAGCAGTGTGACCATAATTATACAGTTCCGGAAATGCGGCTGCACCAATATTTTGCACATGTATAACATAGCATCATAACTTCTAGATTCATAACCGAAACCGATGAAGGCCAATGTACAGAAAGCCTTATTGACCAACGTAAATACCAGTGACGGCACGTTTATTTAACTATATACCTGCACTCCTTTTCACGAAGACATTGTCCAGCACCCTGCCTTTTACTGTGTGGGTCTTGCCCTGGTTTGTTATACCAAAATGCAACACCTCGCAATTATCTGCATTGTATATCATTAAAGATTCATCTGCCCACTTGCCCAAATGGTCACGTTTCTGCTGTAGTCTATTTATTACTAAAACTCTCATCTTGTTTGTGATTCTGTGTGCGTGCGTGTCTGTGTGCGTGTCAAAGAGATCCAGGAACTACGCCAAAACAGTACACAATAGCGCTGCAATTTTTGTACCACGTTACTCACAATTGTCTTGTGGTGTGTTTTTTTTAAATCAAGTTTCGTTCAGAGTTATGATATATTTTACAAGTTATTCACTTTTTAACTTCACAAAATCCAGTTTGAGGAAGAATCAGTTGAACCTGTTGTGGCAGTTGCAGTGGCAGTTAGCAGCTATGATTTCACAATGGGATCTCATTTACACAAATTGCCCCTGAGCAGTGCGTCCCCCGACAATTACATCACAATGGGACATAATTTACATTAACTGCCCATCATCAGTGTTCCACCCAGTGCAGTAAGAGATGTGTTACATTGTTGCTTTGAGACGGAGGGAGTGGGGGAGGGAAGGAGGAGAAATGTCGGATACGGGAGAGGGGATCAGTGGGGGAGCAGAGTGATAGAGGGAGAGGAGGGGGATGGGGAGAGGAGAGGGGTTATGGAGGGATGGAGGGAGAGAGTGACTGAGGGTAGGGGAAATGAGAGGGACGGAGAGGTGACGGAGTGGAGCAGGTGATGAGGAGAGGGGATGGAAGAGTAAGAATGAAGAGGAGGGGGTTAGTGTTGGTGGATGAGGGGAAAGGAGCCGTACCTGCGCATTTTGAGTGGTGGAATACTGCATTGGGGAACGGGTTGCGTTGGGGGAACGGGTTTGTGGATGGAAACGGGCTGCGTTGAGGGGGGGGATGACTAGTGAAATATTGCGTTGGGGGAACGGGGCCCAACGGGTCCCACTTGGTCTAGTTGTTTATAAATATCTTGGTTATCTATGATATAACCATGGTACAGTTATATCCCCAAACTTACTGATCAGACCTCGTATATTCCCATCAGATAGAAAACACTGCTCAGATCACAACTGACGTGTCATTGTACCGTTATGATGGAAAGAGTACAGGATGGAATTACGAGAATGATCCCACGAGGGCCTGCGTTACAGGCAAAGGTTGTGCATGCTAGGACTTTATTTTTTGGAGCGCAGCAAGATAGCAATATTTAGATTTAGAACCTGAGGGGCAACATATTCTCTCTCAGAGAGTCCTGATTTTGGACACTTGGAATATTCTGGTACGCTTTATCGATTGGAAAATGTGCTTGCGATTATGACAGAGATACCCCGTTGAACAGGCCAAACCTTTGCGACGAAGGTCCTTCTATAATAGGGAGCTGATGATATATTTCCAAAGTGATGTGGGACGCAAGTAAAATGTGGGAGCTACTCTCCCTTGCGTCCGAATCCTCGGTCAATATTGGCGGTAGAAGACGTAGCTTGCGGTCTCAGTAGGTAACAGCTTACATGCTATAAGAGGTTGTTTGTGTGGACATAAATGACTGTTGTCCGAGGCAGGGTCGGTGTTTGGCTGGTGGATATTGTGGCAGTTAACTGGGCTGCTTGTCTTCGTCGGTTGGCGTTTGCCAGACACGCATCACGCAGGAGACGTAAGGTTTCCATTTCTATGCCGCTAACATGCTGATGGTGTTCTGTTTCCAAGATGCCCCCCGGAACACGGTGGTCGAGTGGAACTTCAAAGAATCCAACACGATTTCCCTGCGTTGTTCCAGTGACGCCAACCCCAGTGCCACCAGTTTCTCCTGGTTCAAGGTCACCCGTGGCGTTGAGACTGATCTAAGGCGGGAAATCCAAAATATCACCGTTCACCTTCATTCGGAAAAGGCAAAAACATCCTACAGCTGCACGGCGACAAACGCTCTTGGGAGCTCACGTTCCGCGCCCGTGCGAGTCCCCAGTCAGCGTGAGTATTTGTTGTGATCGGATGACCGAGCCATTGGCTACTTGGTATCTGAGCTGAGGACTACCTCCGATAAATGTCTCTTTCCGCGTTTGCTAAACATCTACCTGTTTGACGCAGCCTATCCACAAATTCCTCACAGCGAGTGCCTTGGAAAAACTGTGACGCAAGTACAGAAGGAACCCAAAATTTCACTGGAGCCTTTTCTATTATTCCGCCGGATACTGGTTCCAATATGAGATCCAATTCACACATTGCTCCCCTACCGCACCCATGGAGATTAACTGTCAAAAACACTCAAACAAACAGCATCGATTCGTAACAATACTTAGACACAGGGCGATATCATTAGGACCCTTTAGTTTACCATGTCATACCCATGATTGCGCAGAACCTATATTCCTTAATGCCATTCTGATCGTTCAACAGATAGACACAACATGCAAGAGTAAATCAACGGGTCAGGGAACATCTGTGGAGAAGAGGTATGGGTCATAGACCAGGTTTTTCATAGAACAATACAGCACAGATACCAAACATACTTGGACGCACCATACCAAACATCAAACCTCGAATTGTACAGTGATCATTGCTCAATTCATTTTATTCCACATTCCCATCAACGCTTAGGTTTCCACTAGATGTTAAATGAGTAGCAGGATCTGGACCCTTGATGAAAATGTAAGCACATTAAATTGTAATTCGCGTACATGGGCAATTGATGGTCGGCATGCGTTTGCTCGGCCAAATGGCCTGGTTCATTGTTCCATATCCCTGTTGTACAATTATGCCTAGATTACACCACTCATCTATGCATCGGAGGCGACCTACACCGTCCAATTGACCTAATAAACAACATGTTTATGTGTTGGTGTAACCTAACAGATCCGGCAGTATATTTGGAGAAAGGATAACCGACGTTTCGGGCCGGGAACACTTCTTCAACGATTGTAGTGAGTACGTGGGAGAGAAAGCTGACAAAGAGGCGGGGCAGAACGAGTCAGATTGATGCTGCCGCATAGATGCTGCTCGAACAAATCCTTCTTGACCAAGTCAGATTGATTATAGGAACATAGAAACGTAGAAAATAGGTGCAGGAGTAGGCCATTCGGCACTTCGAGCCTGCATCGCCATTCAATATGATCATGGCTGATCATCCAACTCAGTATCCTGTACCTGCCTTCTCTCCATACCCCCTGATACCTTTAGCCACAAGGGCCACATCTAACTCCCTCTTAAATATAGCCAATGATCTTGCCTCAACTATCTTCTGTGGCAGAGAATTCCAGAGATTCTCCACTCTGTGTGAAAAATGTTTTTCTCATCTCGGTCCTGAAAGATTTCCCCTTTATCCTTAAACTGTGACCCCTTGTTCTGGACTTCCCCAACATCGGGAACAATCTTCCTGCATCTAGCCTGTACAACCCCTTAAGAATGTTGTAAGTTTCTATAAGATGCGCCCTCAATCTTCTAAATTCTGGCGAGTACAAGCCAAGTCTATCCAGTCTTTCTTCATATGCAAGTCCTGACATCCCAGGAATCACTGGTGAACCTTCTCTGTACTCCCTCTATGGCAATAATGTCTTTCCTTAGATTAGGAGACCAAACCTGTACGCAATACTCCTGGTGTGGTCTCACCGAAACCCTGTACAAATACAGTAGACCGTCCCTGCTCCTATACTCAAATCCTTTTGCTAAGAATGCTAACATACCATTCGCTTTCTTCACTGCCTGCTGCACCTGCATGCCTACTTTCAATGACTGGTGTACCATGACACCCGGATCTCGTTGCATCTCTCCTTTTCCTAATCGGCGCCATTCAGATAATAGTCTACTTTCCTGTTCTTGCCATCAAAGTGGATAAACTCACATGTATCCACATTATACTGCATCTGCCATGCATTTGCCCACTCACCCAGCCTATGCAAGTCACCTTGCCGCCTCCTAGCATTCTCCTCACAGCTAACACTGCCCCCCAGCTTCGTGTCATCCGCAAACCTGGAGATGTAGCATTCAATTCCCTAGTCCAAATCATTAATATATATTGTAAATAGCTGGGGTCCCAGCACTGACCCTTGCGGTACCCCATTAGTCATTACCTGCCAATCTGAAAAGGACCCGTTAACTCCTACACTTTGCTTCCTGTCTGCCAGCCAGTTCTCTATGCATATCAATAATGAACCCCCAATACCGTGTGCTTTAAGTTCGTATACTAATCTCTTATGTGGGACCTTGTCGAAAGCCTTCTGAAAGTCCAGATATAACACACCCACTGGTTCTCCCTTATTCACTCTACTAGCTACATCCTCGAAAAAGTCTATAAGATTCGTCAGACATCATTTACCTTTCATAAATCCATGCTGACTTTGTCAAATCATTTCACCACTTTCCAAATCTGCTGCTATCCCATCTTTAATATCTGACTCTAGCAGTTTCCCCACTACCGTTGTTAGACTAACTGGTTTGTAATTCCCCGTTTCCTCTCTCGCTCCCCTTTTAAAACGTGTGGTTACATTAGCTACCCTCCAATCCTCAGCAACTACTCCAGAATCTAAAGAGTTTTGAAAAATTATAGTACGGTGGAGACATCTGGAGGATTGTTGAAGGAGGGGGGGGGGGGGGGGGGTGAGGAGGAGATCACATTGATTGGTCAGCATCTACAGTCCCTTTCATTAGGATTCTGTGAACTGTGAAGCGGATGTTAGGAGGTTGCAGGGTGAACTGGACAGGATGATTGAGTGGGCAGATGCGTGGCAGATGCAGTATAATATAGATAAATGTGAGGTTATCCACTTTGGCGGCAAAAACAAGGGGACAGATTATTATCTCAATTTGGTTAGGTTAGGTAATGGGGAGGTACAGCGAGACCTGGGTGTCCTTGTACACCGGTCACTGAAAGTTGGCGTTCAGGTACAGCAGGCAGTGATGAAAGCTAATGGGATGTTGGCCTTCATAACGAGTGGATTTCAGTACAGGAGTAAAGAGGTTCTTCTGCAGTTGTATAGGGCTCTGGTGAGACCACATCTGGAGTATTGTATACAGTTTTGGTCTCCTAATTTGAGGAAGGACATCCTTGTGATTGAGGCAGTGCAGCGTAGGTTCACGAGATTGATCCCTGGGATGGCGGGACTGTCATATGAGGAAAGATTGAAAAGACTAGGCCTGTATTCACTGGAGTTTAGAAGGATGAGGGGGGGTCTAAAAGAAACATATAACGTTATAAAAGGACTGGACAAGCTAGATGCAGGAAAAATGTTCCCAATGTTGGGC
This sequence comes from Malacoraja senta, assembly GCA_038087875.1. Classification (NCBI taxonomy): domain Eukaryota; kingdom Metazoa; phylum Chordata; class Chondrichthyes; order Rajiformes; family Rajidae; genus Malacoraja; species Malacoraja senta. The sequence continues at coordinate 3,836,541 of JAXLNO010005841.1, forward strand.
GAGTCCAGAACCAGGGGCCACAGTCTTAGAATAAAGGAGAGGTAATTTAAGACTGAGGTGAGAAAAAACGTTTTCACCCAGAGTGTTGTGAATTTGTGGAATTCCCTGCCACAGAGGGCAGTGGAGGCCAAATCACTGGATGGATTTAAGAGAGAGTTAGATAGAGCTCTAGGGGCTTGTGGAGTCAATGGCTATGGGGAGAAGGCAGGCACGGGTTATTGATACGGGACGTTCAGCCATGATCACAATGAATGGCGGTGCTGGCTCGAAGGGCCGACTGGCCTCCTCCTGCACCTATTTACTATGTTGCTATGATTCGGAAATGGTTTAACTTCTTCTCCCGCATTATCAGTTTCCAAAGCGCCACAATTTCTGCGACATTTGCAAACGTTCACACTTACTTACCTACATTTACGTCCAAGGACAATCATGGTTTTTGTTTACTGGAACGTTGAAGGGTCCGAACCCGAAACATATGTTCTCTCGTCTTTGAAATTTTAAACCTCTGTCCTTTGCTTCTGGACTCCAGCAGTTGAGGCAAGAGACTCTGTGCATCTACCCGAACTTTTACTGTGTTGATTTTGTACACCGGTCTATTCCTCGCAAATTTTGTACACTTAAATCCTAATATTCATCTACAGAACCTCCTATTTCTTCTTTCCCATGTCTGTGGTACCAAAGTGGACCATGACCTATTGCTGCTAACCATTCTCTTTCAGAATGCCCCGTGCTCGCCCAGAGACATTGTCCAATAGTGCAAATTTCACTCGGTACTTCCTGCCCGCACTGCAGCTCTCCCTTAATCAACCACGCCCATGGCGATCAGGATCCCCATCTAAGATAGTCACACTTTCATGCATTTGGCCTATTTCCTTGCAAACCTTTCCTATCCATGCACGTGCTGACATGTCTTGGAAAAGTTGTTAATGCCCCTGCCGAACGAATTCATCTGATACTTTCCCATGTCGCGATGTGGAACTCACTCTTTCACCGTGAGTGGAATACGTTCTCAACTATGCGTCACAGTGGTGGCATGGAACTGGTGTTCAAGTCTCTGGAACTACGCATGAACTCAGGATTTTCTTTATGAGGGTGGGGGCGACGGAGGAAAGAGCGAGCGAGCGAGAGAGAGAGAGAGAGAGAGAGAGAGAGAGAAAGAGAGAGAGCGAGAGAGAGAGAGAGAGAGAGAGAGAGAGAGAGAGAGAGAGAGAGAGAGAGAGGGACAGAGAGAGAGGGGTGGACGGGGGAGAGTGGGATGGAGGGGGGAAGAGGGAGGTAGAACAGGAGGGAGGGAGTAAGAGGGAGAGAGAGAGCAAGGGAGGGGGAGAGGGAGAAAGAGAGGGAGGGAGTGAGGAAGGGAGAGAAGGTGGGCGAGAGGGAGGGAGAGAGACAGATAGCGTGTTCTCAGTACACAAAATGTAGAAATATGTAGACTGGAATAGGGAGAGAAAGCGTCAGGGAGAGTGGGAAGCGAACAATAGAGCAAGAGTGCAGCCCATTGACCTGCAGCTGGCATTGGTAAACATTTAGAAGGCACGCAATCAGGCAGCGCTGTTGCCAAGACTGACTCGGACACCGTGTCCTGTTCCCAAACTCGCGGCGTTCGACCTTTCAGTGTCAATAGCTTATGACATCAATTGCAGGTGGAATTTTCCATCCAAGCACATTACATTAAATCCCGAATTTATCAGCTGTAGCTGTTCTTCTCTGTTTCGATTCCAGGAGAAGGTCAGATAAGAATTGAATCAAAAGCGTCACATAACCCAATATCGTGAATCAAGAATCAAACGGATTTGAATGTCGTATGTACAGTCAATGGAAAAATGTAATTCGTTTTTGCAGCAGTAAAACAGATCTACACGTTCTACGCTAATAGATGATATCAATTAAGTAAACAACCAATAATGTAATTATCACAATACAAGTGAAATTAAAAAAACATCAGTGCAACCAAAGACTCCGACCACTATTTGTGTGAAAACGTTCCCCCTCAGATTCCTATTAAGTATTTCCCCTTGAACTTAAACCGCTGTCGTCTTGTTCTCGATTCACCTACCCTGGACAAGCGACTATGTGCATCTACCCAATCTATACCACTCTTGAATTTATAGACCTCTTAAAGACCACCCCTCATTCTCCATGCGCGCCACGGAATAGAATCCCAGTCTTCTGAACATATCCCTGTAGCTCAGAGCATCTTGTTCTGGCAATATCCTCGTAAATCTTCTCTGTACCCTTCCAGCTTGACAACATCTTTCCAATAACTTGGTGCCAAGAACTTAACACAATACTCTAAATGCGGTCTCACCAACGTTTTATACCACTTACGTTAGCTCTATCAATTTTCTACACATAAGGGGCAATTTATTGTGGCCTATAAAAGCTGCAGTCTTTGGAATGCGGGAGGACACGGGAACTCCACGAACAAGCACATGAGGGCGCAGGGACAACGTGCAAACTCCACACAGACAGCACGATGCAAGGATCGAACCCAGGTCTTTGGCGTGCCGCAGTGTGAAAGAGCCTGATGGTTGTCATGGAAACAAGCCCTTTGGCCCAACCAGCCAACGCTGAACATAGATCACTCAGTCATAATATTTCTATGCTATTTTATGCTATGCACCTTCACGTCGCATTTTCTCGTGGAAAACCTACGGGTCCGGCACTTCCAACCACCCGAGGAAGCCAGATATTCGGAAATTCCGCCCGCCCCCCGCCCCCCGTCCCCACATAGACACACATCATTCTTAATAGGCCCTGTAAGCTGTATGTCTTCATAAACCATGCAGGGTGAAGCAACACGTGACCAACCTTGGAGCAAATACCCAACCATATGTGCCGAGGGAGCTTTAAGGCCAGTGATCAGATTTTCAAGCTGACTGCACACTGGAGAGGCAATACTGAGATATTTGACAATGCAGACATGCTTTTCCAAAAGGCCAAAGTGGCTCACAAGTCATAAGGTCATGTGATAGAAATGGAATTAGGCCATTCGGCCCATCAAGTCTTCGCCGTTCATTCATGGCTGATCTATCTCTTCCTCCCAACTCCATTCTCCCGCCTTCTCCCCATGACCTCTGACACCTGTACTAATTAAAATATATCCTCTCTGCCTTAACAATATCAACTGTCTTGGCCTCTACATCTTTCTGTGGCAAAGAATTCCACAGATTCACCACCCCCTAATTAAAGAAATCTCTCATCTCCTTCCTAAAATAACTAAAATATGGTTCTGGGCGAACTGGAACCGGCTTGAGCACGCATTTGCAAGCGGACAAAATAGTACGAATGTAGGATGGCAAGCAAAGTGCCCGCTTTTCAGGAAGGGCAGTGATGAATACCGTGGTACATTACAGACATAATGAGCCGAACATCAGTAAGAGACTGCAGATGCTTGAATCTCTAATAAAAGGCAAACTACTGGAGGAACTCAGTGGGATAGGAAGAACGTGAGGAGAAAAATGGACCAGTCTGAAGAAGGGACCCACCCCTTCATGTCGTCTGTCCAATATCCTCCACGCATTCCGCCCGACCCGTTGAGTTCGTCTAGCAGTTTATCTTTTGCTCGAGACTTCATCATTTGCAGTCTCTTGCCTTCCCCAAATATCGATGTCCTGCAGCAGTTTCCTTATTTTTTTAGCTGTTGGCCGATCAGTGGTAACTAGTTTTGGTTTGTCATGTGGACATTTCGTCTGAACTATCCAATTTGTTGAGGAGATAACGACGTGTTTTATGCCGACATTGCTGTAGATGTCGTAGAGTCATATAGTTCTACACATCGGGAACAGGCACTTTGGTCCAGCTGGCTCTGTCTCTCTTTGGAGCCGAAGAATTCCGCTTTATTTTGTACTGTTCTATGCTCTCTCATCAAAGTGATTGGAGAGATACGGGCCAGGCACACCCTTTCAACCTGCAATGCCTGAGTCAAAAATGATGCCACGTTAAACAAATCTCCTCAGTCTGGTGAGCGGTTTCGGCTCTGCTCGACCGGTTGCTGTAAATAGAAAGTGGGGATAGTAGACCTGTTGAAATACCACGTTTTCTCCCAGCAGAAGATTCCACCGAATCCACCCCAAGCCTCCCACTGAACATTAACTCGTATGAACGGGATATCGGTCTGTCTGCTGGGATCCTGCTTAATATCGGTCTACTTCTTTATGGTTTAAAGTAAGGAATACCGACCAAAACGCAGAAGAGGCGCATGTTCCTCTGCTGTTTTTTCTTACGTGCAGCAGTTTCTTTAAATATTTTAAGTGGATAGATCAAGCAAGTGGCGGAAAGGTGGGGCGGTGGTAGAGTTGCAGAATCTGCGTGGGCTTTCTCCGGTAGCTCTGTTTTCTACTCACACTCCAAAGACGTACAGGTTTGTTGGTTAATTGGCTTGGTAAAATTGTAAATTGTCCCTTATGTGTGTTGGATAGTATCAATGTGCGATTGCAGTTAGGGGTCGGTCGGGCTGTTGGCCGGACGGCCGACCGACCGGTGGGTGCTGTGAGGGGTCGGTCGGGCTGTCGGCCGGCCGGTGTGTGCAATGAGGGGTCGGTGGGCTGTCGGCCGGCAGGTGGGTGCAATGAGGCGTCGGTCGAGCTGTCGGCCGGCCGGTGGGTGCTGAGAGGGGTCGGTCGGTGTAGATTAACTATATGTAGCAATGTTAAAAAAAATTGAGATTTAAAAAATAAAGTCTGCAATGTATCCCATCAGATAAAGCATGAAAAGAAGTTTAATTTGACATCTTATTCACTTTCATATCTTCAGTATTAAAAAAGTTATGGCCATTTTCATACTCGGAAATTAGCATCTTGTTCCCTGGTACACAAAAATGCTGGAGAAACTCAGCGGGTGCAGCAGCATCTATGGAGCGAAGGAAATAGGTAACGTTTCGGGCCGAAACCCTTCTTCAGCATCTTGTTCCCTATTGCTTTTCCATTGACTTAACACAAAAGCTGTGATCGAGGACAGTCAAAAGCCCATAACTTTCTTAACAATTAAGAGAACTGAAAGAAATTTTCAGTTATTATAGATTGAAACATTCAGAAACAAATATGAAACAATCTTACTTAGATGACATGAAATTAAAGCATATAATTAGTTAGTTACCTATTTGTAGCTAATTACAAAATTCAATTACTAGATCTAAACATCTATCAATTTCTTAAGAATAGATTAACATTTTTAAATACCCTATGTGTCCAAATAACATTCACACAAGAATTCACAATAGAACATAATTTTTAATTTCATTGTCATGGATTTACAGGCCAAATGGAAGGAATTGAATGTTTAATACCTATAAATTAATGGTCATTTAAATCACTTTACGAGCGAGGTTTTCTGGAACGCGATCATTTGGAACGTTGATTTGCAGTGAATTTGACCCCATATCGGCATGAAAAAGTCTGCCGTTAGTTCGGGGAAAAGAATCACCGTTTCGCATTAAAAAATATGAATTAAAGGCTTCTTAAGAAGCACTTTTATACATTAAAATAAACTACTTTCGTTTACCTGCCCTGTGTGTGAAATCCGTCCCCGTTGTCGGCGTTGTTTCGAAGCTGATTTTAAAATAACTCCAGCGCTGACATTGTCCATTTAATAAAAATAAAAAATACACAAAACGCCCGTAGGATCGATTTTTTAACCCCCCCCCCTCAAAGGCGCCAAAATCGCGCACACGGCCAGTGGCAGAATTGCAGCGCCGCTGAGGGTAAGTATTGTAACATACCTACTATATGAACCTGCCTTTACTATATCTATCACCACACGTATTATGCATGCTGCACATTGCATATGTAGACCAGTCCGGATCTTCATCCCTATCACGGTTCTTCACCATCTCACGGTAAGACTTGATGCTGACTACGGAGACGATAGCACGTAATGATTCCTCCGCTTGTGTTACAATAAAGGACTATGAGTTGTTACTCCTCTGTATGGGACTCATTACACAATAGTCGGCCTGTCGGCCGGCCGGTGGGCTCTGTAAGGGATCCGTCGGGCTGTCGGCCGACCGGTGGTGCAGCGACCGAGCGGGCGGACTAATGGAGCTTGCGCTATGGGGGTGCTGAATGCGGCCCTGGACCGAGCTGAGCAGCAGGGCGGAAGAGAGTGTGTCAGTCAGTCCGTCGGGCAGATGGCCGGCCGGTGGGTGCTGTGTGGGATCCGTCGGGCTGTCGGCCAGCCGGTGGTGCAGCGACCGAGCGGGTGGACTGACGGAACCGGCGCTATGGGGTGCTGAAGTCGGAGCGGGCGGCGAGCAGGGCAGTGCTGCTCCCAACCATCATCACCGTGATGAACCAGAAGGGCATTTTGGCCGAGGTGGACACGCTGAGCGGCCGCGCGTACGAAGCCCGCAGCCGGTCCGAAAGCGGCTCCATCTCCAGCCGTGGGCAGCTCTGGAAGGGGGGCGAGTTTGGTTTCGGTTTAGGCATTTTCCTCTCAGTGGAACATGCCTCAGGCTTCCCCCAGCCTGGCACTGCCCCTGTCCCATAATAGCCGCGGCACCCACTCTGCACACTGGTAGTCAGTGGGGTTCAGTAAACGGGGAAACGCACAGGAGCTACCCTCGCCCGTTAAATAGGTGGGTTCAGGACACGGTGAAACCCGGGACCTCAGCGGCAGTCTCACTCAACATAAACCTCCAGTCGACTCACAATTATATTCCTTATGTTATTTTATATAATATAATATATATATAATTATATATAACTCCAGTCATATTCACATATTATATATATAGTATAATAATATATGATTTAAATAGACTGCAGCACGGAATTACGCTCCCCATAAATTAATACGAGCATTGAGCACTAGATGGCGCTACCTTTTTTGATCCAATTTTCTCAAGTCGTCAAGTCGTCACTTTTATTTCTATAGCACATTTAATAAACAACTCTCGTTGACCAAAGTGCTTTACATTGGTGGAGTTACTAACGTTATACAACAGTGGTTCATGGATTTAATACACACATAAATATATACATATAGCCCTCCCTCAGAAGACGTCAAGAAAGGCTTGAGAGTAAAGATGAGTTTTAAGTCTTGACTTAAAAGAGTCGATGGAGGGGGAAGTTCTGATGGGAAGAGGGATGCTGTTTCATAGTCTAGGAGCTGCAACTGCAAAGGCGCGGTCGCGCCTGAGCTTAAGCCTAGACCGCGGGATGGTCAGTAACCCCAAGTCGGCCGATCTGAGCGACCTGGAGGTGGTGTGGTGGGTAAGCAGACTTTTGATGTAGGTTAGGGCAAGCCCGTTAAGGGCTTTGTAAACATAAAGAAGGATCTTGAAATTTATTCGGAACCGCAAAAGGGGTCTCGCTGCGGCGTTTTGGACCAGTTGGAGGCGGGGCAGGGAAGATTGGCTGATGCCAGTGTAAAGGGAGTTGCAGCAATCGAGGCGGGAGGAGATAAATGTGTGGATGATCTTTTCGAGGTCGTCAAATTGGAGGAATTATTCTAACTATCGTCCGAAGCTGGAAGAAGCTAGCTTTTACCACGGGATTGACTTGTTTGACAAATTTCAACGCTGAGTCAAATATCACGCCAAGGTTGTTGACGTGAGATTTGAGTAATGGGGTAAGGCTTACAAGGCTGCCTGCTATCGTTTTGATTGAGTCCGAGGGGCCGAGAAGGATGACCTCAGACCTACTCTCGTTTAAATGGAGGAAGGACTGGGCCATCCAGCACTTTATATCCTCGAGGCAGTGGATAAGATTAGGTAGATTTGATCGGTTGTTGGGCTTCAGGGGGAGTTAGAGTTGTGTATCGCCTGCATAGCTGTGGAAGGACATGCCGTGCCTTTCAGTGACTTGGCTTCCACAGCATTCGTGAATTAGGCCTGTGTCCATGTTGGCTAACTCGATGGATCGATGCCAAATGCAAAATAGCTCGAAAAGCAGAAATATTTGTATTACAAGACCTATCAGAGCCAGTTTCAAGAACAGGGTGTTTGCTTGCAAACCTGGCGGGGCACAGCTGCACAGGAGGAGTGTATCCAAGAAATGGGCCAAGTGAACAAATGCCTGTTGCAGCGGCGTTCATGACGCACGCACGGATACCAATTGATCAACGTTCAGGACCAAGAGGGAAAGTTTCAAGGATGTTAAAATAAAGGAATATTGGATGGGAACTAATACATTTACCAAAATGGTAACAAAATGAAGGTTTGGCAAGATGAATTCAGACAGGAACTTTGAGGATTGTAAACAAAGTCGGAAATCACTCATGTTGGACGTAAAAAGAGCATAAGGAACGTCGTGAACAGTCATTACCAAGTCAAAGTAAAGGAAATCCTAAGGCATATTATACACATATTAAGAATCAACTGGGTAACTGGGAAGAGGTTATAATTTCTCCATATTAAAGGTGGGAACATTTGCTCGGAGTCCGAAGATGTAGGCCAGCGACGAAACCACTACTTTGCTTCGACATTCACCAAGGAGAAGGTCAGCGGGATCAAAGGGGGGAATATTATTATGTCATGCTAATTGAGATCAAGGAGGAGGTGGAAGTGTACTTCTTGAAGAGCATTAAGTTGGATAAGTCAAATGGGCCTGATCGGACGTATCTCGGATAACATGAAAAGGCGGGAGAGAGTAGGTTGCTGGGTCTTGGTCAATAGACATGAAATAGACAGGACGATAGATGACTTTCTGTGGAGTGATTGATGAGTGGTAGTTTATTTTAATTTGGTATTGACCGGTATCTAACAGATGTATTGAAAAGTGTTTTGTTGCCTGCTAACCAGTCATCGAAATGCCTATACATGATTACAATGAAGCTGTACACAGTGCACAGATACAGGATAAAGAGTTTAGGATTTAATTCAAGTAAAATCCGAATGAAGATAGGCAAAGGTGTCCAATGAGGTAGATGGGAGGTCAGGAACGCACTATAGCTGGTGAGATGATGGTTCCGTAGATTCATAACACCTGTGAAGAAACTGTCCCTGAATCTGGATGTTTGCGTTTTCTAACATGTGTACCTCTTGTCTGATGGAAATGAATTGTGTGATACCGGTCCACGATTAAGCTAGTGACCATGCCGATGCAGCGTGAAATGTAGCTGGAGTCGATTGAAGGGAGTTTGTTTGGCGTGATGGTCAGGGCTACGTCCACAATTCTCTGCAATTCCTAGCAGTCTTGCATGCAGCTGTTCCTCAAACATTTTGCGATGCACACCGAGCAGTTGCTTTCTACGGCGCATCTGTGTGTGTTTTAGTGGTATGATGGGAACATGCAGAACTTACTAAACCTTCTATAACAAAATAGTGGCGATGTTATGATTTATTGGGCATTACTTCACTGTGGCTGGTCCAAGACAAATTGCTGGTAATATTTAATCCTAACAATTTTTATTCTCAATTCATTTTAACTTATTGTCAAGTGTGCCACGGTACAGTGAAAATATTGTCTTGCGTGCTATCCCGTCAGCATAAACTCAATACATGATTACATGCGAGTCATTTAGTTTGTATATACATGATAAGGGGATAATGTTTAGTGCATGGTTAAGCCAGCAAAGCCCGATAAAGAATAGTACGAGGGACACCAAAGAGGTAGGTAGCAGTTCAGTACTTCTCTCTCTTTGTGGGGGATAATTCAGTTTTCTGAGAACAGCTGGGAAGAACTTGTCCCTGAAACTGTAAATGTGCGTTTGCACACTTCTTTATGTTTTGCCTCATCAGAATGGCGGACGAGGGAGTGTCCAGAGTGCGACTCGTTCTTGATTATGCTGCTGGTCTTGCCGAGGAAGCGTGGGTATAAATGGAGTCAATCGAAGGGAGGTTGGTTTGTGTGATGGTCTGGGCTGCGCCCACAATTTTCTGTATTGTTTTGCGGTCTTGGGTTCCCAAACCGTAGTGATATATCGCGATACAATGATGTCTATGTTGCACATGTAGAAATTGGTGAGACTTGTTGGGGACATGCCGAATTTCCGATGCCTTCTAAGGAATTAGATGCGTTTGGTGTGCTTTCTTGGTCGTTGCTTCAATATGGGTGATCCAGGAGAATTTGTTGGTGATATTGACTCCTTGGTATTTGAAGTGTTCATTCATCTCTACGTCGGCACCGACAATGTAATCTGGGGTACTTCTTTACTTCCTGAAGGTCATAATCTCATTTGTCTTGCTGACATTGAGAGAAAGGGTGTTGTCTCGACACCAGGACGCGAGTTCTCAGTCTCCTTCCTGTACTATGTCGCATCATTATTTGATATCCTGCCCACAATGGTGGTGTCGGCCGCGAAGTTGAAAATTGAGTTAGATTAGTACATGGATGCATAATCGTGGGTGTACGAGGAGTAAAGAAGGGGGCTCAGAAACCATCCTTGCGGAGTGCCCGTGTTGATGATTGTCGAAGAGGATGATTTCCCCCTGATCTTTACTCATTGGGGTCATTTGGTCAGGAAGTCGAGGGTCCAGTTGCAGAGAACAGGACTGACACCAAAACTTCCGAGTTTGGCGATAGCCTTGGATGGTATAATGGTATTAAAGGCAGAGGCACAGTGTGTGAATACATGTCTGAATTAGGTATCGCTCTTATCCAGGTGTTATAGGGATGAGTGTCGGGCTAGAGCGGTATTATCGTCCATGGACTTATTGTGGCGGCAGGCGAACTGCAGTGGGTCAAGGCCGCTGGTAAGACTAGATTTAAGGCGTTCCATAACTAGCTTCTCAAAACATTTCACTATGATAAATGTCAAGGTGACTGGAGGGTAGTCGTTTAGGGATGAGATTTAGCTTTTCTTCAGCATTGTTATCATGGTGGTCTTCTTGAAGCAGGTGGGTAGTGAGAACGGTGATGGGAGAGATGAACGATGTCCGCTGGGTGGTTTGCACTGTTACTAAGTACACGGCCAGGAAATACATCTGGGCCAGTTGCTTTTCGTGGGTTTACCCTCAGGAAGGCCGATCGAACGCCTGCTACAATCATTCTGGGGAGGGGCACATTGTAGTCTAACGTGTCAGGTGATCACTTGGCCTTCTGCTCGAAGCGAGCATAGAAAGCTTAGGATCGCACTATCGCCAATGATGATACCTGGCCTTGCATTGCAGCCAATTATCATATTCAGACCTTGCCACATTATCCGTGTGTCCGAGTGATTACACTAGGACTCAGGTTTGTCCCGGTATTGCCTCTTGGCATCCTTGATGGCTACGCGGAGATCAAAGCGGGCCTCCATGACTACGGGCGCTTGTCTGTATGGAGTTTGTACGTTCTTCCAGAGAACTGCGTGGGCTTTCTCCGGTAGCTCTGGTTTCCACCCACACTCCAAAGATTGGTAAGATTGTAAATTGTCCCTTATGTGTGTTGGATATTATCAATGTGCGATTGCAGTTAGGGGTCGGTCGGGCTGTTGGCCGGACGGCCGACCGACCGGTGGGTGCTGTGAGGGGTCGGTCGGGCCGTCGGCCGGCCGGTGTGTGCAATGAGGGGTCGGTGGGCTGTCGCCCGGCAGGTGGGTGCAATGAGGCGTCGGTCGAGCTGTCGGCCGGCCTGTGGTTGCTGAGAGGGGTCGGTCGGTGTAGATTAACTATATGTAGCAATGTTACAAAATTTTGAGATTTAAAAAATAAAGTCTGCAATTTATCCCATCAGATAAAGCATAAAAATAAGTTTAATTTGACACCTAATTCACTTTCATATCTTCAGTATTAAAAAGGTTATGGCCATTTTCATACTCGGAAATTAGCATCTTGTTCCCTATTGCTTTTCCATTGATTTAACACAAAAGCTGTGATCGAGGACAGTCAAACGCCCATAACTTCCTTAAAAATTAAGAGAACTGAAATAAATTTTCCGTTATTATAGATTGAAGCATTCAGAAACAAATATGAAACAATGTTACTTAGATGACATAAAATTATAGCATATAATTAGTTAGTTACCTAATTGTAGCTAATTACAAAATTCAATTACTAGATCTAAATATCTATCAATTTCTTAAGAATAGATTAACATTTATAAATAGCCTAAGTGTCCAAATAACATTCACACAAGAATTCACAATATAACATAATTTTTAAATTTCATTGTCATGGATTTACAGGCCAAATGGAAGGAATTGAATGTTTAATACCTGTAAATTGATGGCCATTTAAATCATTTTACGAGTGAGGTTTTCTGGAACGCGATCATTTGGAACGTTGATTTGCGGTGAATTTAACCCCATATCGGCATGAAAAATTCTGCCGTTAGTTGGGGGAAAAGAATCACCGTTTCGCATTTAAAAAAAATGAATTAAAGGCTTCTTAAGAAGCACTTTTATACATTAAAATAAACTACTTTCGTTTACGTGCCCCGTGTGTGAAAATCGTCCTCGTTGTCGGCGTTGTTTCGAAGCTGATTTTAAAATAACTCCAGCGCTGACATTGTCCATTTAATAAAAATAAAAAATACACAAAACGCCCGTAGGAACGATTTTTCAGCAAACGCTTGTACTCCAACGAAATATAATACAGGACAAGGTAGGAGAAACCTGCGTTTTAACCCCTCCCCCCCACCACAAAGGCGCCAACATCGCGCACACGGCCAGTGGCAGAATTGCAGCGCCGCTGAGGGTAAGTATTGTAACATACCTACTATATGAGCCTACCTTTCCTATATCTATCACCACACGTATTATGCATGCTGCACATTGCATATGTAGACCAGTCCGGATCTTCATCCCTATCACGGTTCTTCACCATCTCACGGTAAGATTGATGCTGATTACGGAGACGATAGCACGTAATGATTCCTCCGCTTGTGTTACAATAAAGGACTATGAGTTGTTACTCCTCTGTATGGGTCTCATTACACAATAGTCGGCCTGTCGGCCGGCCGGTGGGTTCTGTAAGGGATCGGTCGGGCTGTCGGCCGACCGGTGGTGCAGCGACGAGCGGGCGGACTGATGGAGCTTGCGCTATGGGGGTGCTGAATGCGGCCCTGGACCGAGCTGAGCAGCAGGGCGGAAGAGAGTGTGTCAGTCAGTCCGTCGGGCAGATAGCCGGCCGGTGGGTGCTGTGTGGGATCCGTCAGGCTGTCGGCCAGCCGGTGGTGCAGCGACCGAGCGGGTGGACTGACGGAACCGGCACTATGGGGTGCTGAAGGCGGAGCGGGCGGCGAGCAGGGCAATGCTGCTCCCCACCATCATCACCATGATGATCCAGAAGGGCATTTTGGCCGAGGTGGACACGCTGAGCAGCCGCACGTACGAAGCCCGCAGCCGGTCCCAAAGCGGCTCCATCTCCAGCCGTGGGCAGCTTTGGAAGGGGGGCGAGTTTGGTTTCGGTTTAGGCATTTTCCTCTCAGTGGAACATGCCTCAGGCTTCCCCCAGCCTGGCACTGCCCCTGTCCCATAATAGCCGCGGCACCCACTCTGCACACTGGTAGTCAGTGGGGTTCAGTAAACGGGGAAACGCACAGGAGCTACCCTCGCCCGTTAAATAGGTGGGTTCAGGACACGGTGAAACCCGGGACCTCAGCGGCAGTCTCACTCAACATAAACCTCCAGTCGACTCACAATTATATTCCTTATGTTATTTTATATAATATAATATATGTATAATTATATATAACTCCAGTCATATTCACATATTATATATATAGTATAATAATATATGATTTAAATAGACTGCAGCACGGAATTACGCTCCCCATAAATTAATACGAGCATTGAGCACTAGATGGCGCTACCTTTTTTGATCCAATTTTCTCAAGTCGTCAAGTCGTCACTTTTATTTCTATAGCACATTTAATAAACAACTCTCGTTGACCAAAGTGCTTTACATTGGTGGAGTTACTAACGTTATACAACAGTGGTTCATGGATTTAATACACACATAAATACATACATATAGCCCTCCCTCAGAAGACGTCAAGAATGGCTTGAGAGTAAAGATGAGTTTTAAGTCTCGAATTAAAAGAGTCGATGGAGGGGGAAGTTCTGATGGGAAGAGGGATGCTGTTTCATAGTCTAGGAGCTGCAACTGCAAAGGCGCGGTCGCGCCTGAGCTTAAGCCTAGACCGCGGGATGGTCAGTAACCCCAAGTCGGCCGATCTGAGGGACCTGGAGGTGGTGTGGTGGGTAAGCAGACTTTTGATGTAGGTTAGGGCAAGCCCGTTAAGGGCTTTGTAAACATAAAGAAGGATCTTGAAATATATTCGGAACCGCAAAGGGAGCCAGTGGAGAGAGGACAGAATCGAGTGGCGTGGTCCCTTTTTCGGGTTCCCGTCAGGAGTCTCGCTGCGGCGTTTTGGACCAGTTGCAGGCAGGACAGGGAAGATTGGCTGATGCCAGTGTAAAGGGAGTTGCAGCAATCGAGGCGGGAGGAGATAAATGTGTGGATGATCTTTTCGAGGTCGTCAAATTGGAGGAATTATTCTAACTATCGTCCGAAGCTGGAAGAATCTAGCTTTTACCACGGGATTGACTTGTTTGACAAATTTCAACGCTGAGTCAAATATCACGCCAAGGTTGTTGACGTGAGATTTGAGTAATGGGGTAAGGCTTACAAGGCTGCCTGCTATCGTTTTGATTGAGTCCGAGGGGCCGAGAAGGATGACCTCAGACCTACTCTCGTTTAAATGGAGGAAGGACTGGGCCATCCAGCACTTTATATCCTCGAGGCAGTGGATAAGATTAAGTAGATTTGATCGGTTGTTGGGCTTCAGGGGGAGTTAGAGTTGTGTATCGCCTGCATAGCTGTGGAAGGACATGCCGTGCCTTTCAATGACTTGGCTTCCACAGCATTCGTGAATTAGGCCTGTGTCCATGTTGGCTAACTCGATGGATCGATGCCAAATGCAAAATAGCTCGAAAAGCAGAAATATTTGTATTACAAGACCTATCAGAGCCAGTTTCAAGAACAGGGTGTTTGCTTGCAAACCTGGCGGGGCACAGCTGCACAGGAGGAGTGTATCCAAGAAATGGGCCAAGTGAACAAATGCCTGTTGCAGCGGCGTTCATGACGCACGCACGGATACCAATTGATCAACGTTCAGGACCAAGAGGGAAAGTTTCAAGGATGTTAAAATAAAGGAATATTGGATGGGAACTAATACATTTACCAAAATGGTAACAAAATGAAGGTTTGGCAAGATGAATTCAGACAGGAACTTTGAGGATTGTAAACAAAGTCGGAAATCACTCATGTTGGACGTAAAAAGAGCATAAGGAACGTCGTGAACAGTCATTACCAAGTCAAAGTAAAGGAAATCCTAAGGCATATTATACACATATTAAGAATCAACTGGGTAACTGGGAAGAGGTTATAATTTCTCCAGATTAAAGGTGGGAACATTTGCTCGGAGTCCGAAGATGTAGGCCAGCGACGAAACCACTACTTTGCTTCGACATTCACCAAGGAGAAGGTCAGCGGGATCAAAGGGGGGAATATTATTATGTCATGCTAATTGAGATCAAGGAGGAGGTGGAAGTGTACTTCTTGAAGAGCATTAAGTTGGATAAGTCAAATGGGCCTGATCGGACGTATCTCGGATAACATGAAAAGGCGGGAGAGAGTAGGTTGCTGGGTCTTGGTCAATAGACAGGAAATAGACAGGACGATAGATGACTTTCTGTGGAGTGATTGATGAGTGGTAGTTTATTTTAATTTGGTATTGACCGGTATCTAACAGATGTATTGAAAAGTGTTTTGTTGCCTGCTAACCAGTCATCGAAATGCCTATACATGATTACAATGAAGCTGTACACAGTGCACAGATACAGGATAAAGAGTTTAGGATTTAATTCAAGTAAAATCCGAATGAAGATAGGCAAAGGTGTCCAATGAGGTAGATGGGAGGTCAGGAACGCACTATAGCTGGTGAGATGATGGTTCCGTAGATTCATAACACCTGTGAAGAAACTGTCCCTGAATCTGGATGTTTGCGTTTTCTAACATGTGTACCTCTTGTCTGATGGAAATGAATTGTGTGATACCGGTCCACGATTAAGCTAGTGACCATGCCGATGCAGCGTGAAATGTAGCTGGAGTCGATTGAAGGGAGTTTGTTTGGCGTGATGGTCAGGGCTACGTCCACAATTCTCTGCAATTCCTAGCAGTCTTGCATGCAGCTGTTCCTCAAACATTTTGCGATGCACACCGAGCAGTTGCTTTCTACGGCGCATCTGTGTGTGTTTTAGTGGTATGATGGGAACATGCAGAACTTACTAAACCTTCTATAACAAAATAGTGGCGATGTTATGATTTATTGGGCATTACTTCACTGTGGCTGGTCCAAGACAAATTGCTGGTAATATTTAATCCTAACAATTTTTATTCTCAATTCATTTTAACTTATTGTCAAGTGTGCCACGGTACAGTGAAAATATTGTCTTGCGTGCTATCCCGTCAGCATAAACTCAATACATGATTACATGCGAGTCATTTAGTTTGTATATACATGATAAGGGGATAATGTTTAGTGCATGGTTAAGCCAGCAAAGCCCGATAAAGAATAGTACGAGGGACACCAAAGAGGTAGGTAGCAGTTCAGTACTTCTCTCTCTTTGTGGGGGATAATTCAGTTTTCTGAGAACAGCTGGGAAGAACTTGTCCCTGAAACTGTAAATGTGCGTTTGCACACTTCTTTATGTTTTGCCTCATCAGAATGGCGGACGAGGGAGTGGCCAGAGTGCGACTCGTTCTTGATTATGCTGCTGGTCTTGCCGAGGAAGCGTGGGTATAAATGGAGTCAATCGAAGGGAGGTTGGTTTGTGTGATGGTCTGGGCTGCGCCCACAATTTTCTGTATTGTTTTGCGGTCTTGGGTTCCCAAACCGTAGTGATATATCGCGATACAATGATGTCTATGTTGCACATGTAGAAATTGGTGAGACTTGTTGGGGACATGCCGAATTTCCGATGC
Source organism: Malacoraja senta (assembly GCA_038087875.1). Classification (NCBI taxonomy): domain Eukaryota; kingdom Metazoa; phylum Chordata; class Chondrichthyes; order Rajiformes; family Rajidae; genus Malacoraja; species Malacoraja senta. The sequence goes on from JAXLNO010005841.1 coordinate 3,853,390, forward strand.
CTTCTAAGGAATTAGATGCGTTTGGTGTGCTTTCTTGGTCGTTGCTTCAATATGGGTGATCCAGGAGAATTTGTTGGTGATATTGACTCCTTGGTATTTGAAGTGTTCATTCATCTCTACGTCGGCACCGACAATGTAATCTGGGGTACTTCTTTACTTCCTGAAGGTCATAATCTCATTTGTCTTGCTGACATTGAGAGAAAGGGTGTGGTCTCGACACCAGGACGCGAGTTCTCAGTCTCCTTCCTGTACTATGTCGCATCATTATTTGATATCCTGCCCACAATGGTGGTGTCGGCCGCGAAGTTGAAAATTGAGTTAGATTTGTACATGGATGCATAATCGTGGGTGTACGAGGAGTAAAGAAGGGGGCTCAGAAACCATCCTTGCGGAGTGCCGGTGTTGATGATTGTCGAAGAGGATGATTTCCCCCTGATCTTTACTCATTGGGGTCTGTTGGTCAGGAAGTCGAGGGTCCAGTTGCAGAGAACAGGACTGACACCAAAACTTCCGAGTTTGGCGATAGCCTTGGATGGTATAATGGTATTAAAGGCAGAGGCACAGTGTGTGAATACATGTCTGAATTAGGTATCGCTCTTATCCAGGTGTTATAGGGATGAGTGTCGGGCTAGAGCGGTGTTATCGTCCATGGACTTATTGTGGCGGCAGGCGAACTGCAGTGGGTCAAGGCCGCTGGTAAGACTAGATTTAAGGCGTTCCATAACTAGCTTCTCAAAACATTTCACTATGATAAATGTCAAGGTGACTGGAGGGTAGTCGTTTAGGGATGAGATTTAGCTTTTCTTCAGCATTGTTATCATGGTGGTCTTCTTGAAGCAGGTGGGTAGTGAGAACGGTGATGGGAGAGATGAAAGATGTCCGCTGGGTGGTTTGCACTGTTACTAAGTACACGGCCAGGAAATACATCTGGGCCAGTTGCTTTTCGTGGGTTTACCCTCAGGAAGGCCGATCGAACGCCTGCTACAATCATTCTGGGGAGGGGCACATTGTAGTCTAACGTGTCAGGTGATCACTTGGCCTTCTGCTCGAAGCGAGCATAGAAAGCTTAGGGTCGCACTATCGCCAATGATGATACCTGGCCTTGCATTGCAGCCAATTATCATATTCAGACCTTGCCACATTATCCGTGTGTCCGAGTGATTACACTAGGACTCAGGTTTGTCCCGGTATTGTCTCTTGGCATCGTTGATGGCTATGCGGAGATCAAAGCGGGCCTTTATGTCCCGCTAGGGATCCTTTGACATTTTCGCAGAAAACCGGACCTTAACCTGTGAATGTACCTCACGATCGGCACAAGAAGCTGAGGTTACTCAGCGGGTCAGACAGCACCCCTGGGGAAAAGGAATAGGCGACGTTTCATGTCCAGACCTTTCTTCGGAACTCGCGGTTCATCCGTGGTTTCCGGATGGGGAAGACTTTTATTTACTTCGACGGCGCACAGCCGCACACGCACTCGCTGGTGAAATCAGTCACGGCATTGTTGTACTCATTCAGGTTCGCTGCGGAATCCCTGAATATGAACCTGGGGAACTTAGATGGAGATAGGGTGAACTTTAAATTTTCGATCATATGTACTTCGCCGCCATAAATGTATACCGTGCTCGCGGTGTCTGTATTTCTTTGCTTCCTGAAGTCAATCACAATATCCTTTGTCTTTGGTGACGTTGAGTGAGGGGTTGTTGGCTGTGCACCAGGTTACGAGGTTCCCAATCTATCTCAGCATGGTTTGATTGCACTCATGTGTGGTCTATTTTAGTATAGTTTAGTTTAAGGATACAGCGCGGATACAGGCCCTTCGGGCCACCGAGTCGGCACCGATCATAAATCCTCGCACAATAAAACAAGTCTACGCACACGAGGGACAATTCTAAACTCATACCAAGTTTAAAAAAAAGCAATCAAATTAACCTGCAAACCTGTAAGTCTTTGGAGTGTGTGAGGAAACCGAAGATCTGGGAGAAAACCCTCCAGGTCATGGGAAGAACGTGCAAACTCCGTACAGACAGCACCCGGAGTCAGGATGGAACCCGGGTCCCTGTCGCTGAAAAAGCTGTAAGGCGGCAACTCTACCGATGCGCCACCGTGCCGCAACTCTACAAGGATAGGACGCAAACAAATGTATCTCTGTATCTCGGCACACGCGACAGCAATAGCTAATATGAATGTATTAATACGTTTATTGGCTAAGTATTCACATAAAAGGAACTTGCCTTGTTGCTCCGCCCACAAGTGACAACATGACATACAGTGAAAGTTAAGAATGAAACATTAATAATAAAACATTATTGATTAAACATGTGAAGTAAATCAAATACCAGAGCGAAAGAAGGCAACAGATTTTTGGTTATTGAGTAGAGCTACTACTCGTGGAAAAAAACTGTTTATATGTCTGGCTGTGACAGCTTTGATAGTCAGGAGTCGCTCCTAAGCCTGGCCGCCCATGCTTGCAGGCGGAATTACTCCATCGTCAGCCAGCAGGGAAGTGTTCCATTTGCAACATAATTTGTGTAGCGCATCGCGAAGCTTGCATACACCGAACACGATGACCATGGGATTCAAAACTGCGTAGCAGAAGGCATCGTAAAGATACGAAAACTCAAACAACTTCTCCATCATCAATGAACATTGCGATGATTGGGATATGGCACACAACAAAAATATAATTCTCGCAAAGATAAAGGCAAGAAAAAGCAGATAAAGTGAAACAACCATTGCTATTATGCGCAAGTGATGATCCCCCCTCTTAGGACGTTTAACGTTGGGGGCGAGCTGCTGAGACGATCGCCGATGTCTCCATAAGACGGAGATGAGGTAAATACAAGAAGTGGACATCCATAGAGAGGGGAGCGCAGTTGCAAGGATTAGGCTCATGTAGATGTTTAATTCTTCAGTTGCTTCGGGGTTCATTTCCTGCGACCCGTTTGTCCATCCAAAATGATAAGATCCGTTCTGGTAATGGCAGGTTAACGCTGCATTGTCCATGTAGCAATCCAACGCTCCCAGAGCGCAGCTGAACAACGCCGTCGCACCGACCCAGAGGAAAACCTTGCCGCTGATCACTTGGGCTAGTTTCCTGGCGTTGGGCCGATGGACACTAACGATTTTCAGGCAGTAGAAGAAACAGAGGAGAGCGCTGACCCAAAAGCTGAGGGAATGGGAGAGCGCGAGGAAGGACATGGCGACCTTTTGCTGGATCTCGCAGTAGTTGTGAATGAAGTCCACGACCATTGTGAACACCGCCACGAGGATGGTGGTAACATTGGCGACGGCCAGAGCGCTGACGATGACCTCCGCGGGAGGCGCGATGACTTGACCCAACCCTCGCCACAAAGTCAGGAGGATGAAGACGTTGGTAATCAATCCGAAAATGCTGAAGAATCCGACAACAGCTGACTTCACCCACAATTCCATTTTCCTGTAGAAATAAATTTAACCAAGGCTATAATAGATCGTTGCGTGCCCAGAAAATCTCACGTTATTGAAAACCACATTGCAAAAACAATTGTGTCTGTTTCAAATATTTGTTAACAGCTCGAAATATTAAGGCTAGCAATATCAAAGTTATAATTCTTGCAGGATTTCGAAATGCGAAGGACATTTTAATAGCCATAATTTTATGGTTATTACTGCGTTCTCACAATGCCTAATGCTAGGTTACATCGTTTAATAGAGTATCGTTGCGCAAATGTCCCTAAACAAATCCTGTACTCTCAATTGAAGGAAGGTCAGCGAGCCCCCTGCAGGCAAAAGAAACGCTTCAAGGACAACATCAAGAACAGTCTGAAGAAATTCCAAACCACATCGAGCAACTGGGAGCACATTGCACTGGACAGGCGCTCCTGTAGGAAATCTGTGCTGGAAGGAGCTGCACGTCATGAAATGGAACTACGCCGTGTCGCAAAGACAAAGCGACAGCACCGTAAGGACAGAGAGAAGGGGCATCAACGACCACCAACCACCGCCAGTCTCCACTGCCCACGTTGCACCGTGTGTGGATTGCGGATCGGCCTCTGCAGGCATCTGCAGACCCTCAAGTAGACGACACTATGGAGGGGAGAGGACAGTCATGCTCGTTTAGAATGATCGCCGATGATGTGCAAGTGTCAATCGAACTGATTGACAATCGCTTTGAAACTGACAACTTTGCTGTAAGGAAACACAGGTGTCAGATTACTGCGCCGCGGTTACATGCTGACATTTATCGCAGTGGATTGTTTTTCCTCAAGACAGCTGTTCTTCTGCTTGCCAGTTTCACAAGTAGCTTTTTCGTGGAATTCTCGTTTCCGATCGAATTCAAGTTTAAACAAATTTAGTCCACAGTATAAAAATAGGAATCTAATTAAAACACAACATGCGGGCTTAAATCAGTGGTTCAGGCTGCAGCTGTGAAAGTTAAGATTGTAGAAGTGTAAGTAGACAGAAAAGGGAATGGGGGCGGGTGGATTCTGGTAAGGGAGATAGGGACAAAATGCTGGAGTAACTCAGCAGGTCAGGCAGCAACTTTGGAAATGATAAATATGTGACGTTTGGGGTCGAGATCCTTTTTCATACCCTGGTAAGGGATGTTAATTGGCAGGTGGGTGGAGAAGGACAGAGATTAAAATGAGACAAAGGTAGGGAGAGAGGAGGAGCACAATGTGTAGCAGAGAGGGGGGGGTTGGGGACCGTACGTGTGTAATGAGACCGCGTGGGGGAGGTGGAGGGGTGGGCAGTGGGGGGGGGGTAGGCTTGGGAGGGCAGGATATTTGTAGAATGGTTGCGCATGGGCGACATTGTTCAAACGATTGGGCTGGAAGAAAACCATGCGCAACCATGCTTTTATCTAGTCTGCGTGTGGCCTCACTCTGGCAATGGAGGTGATCCCTAATTCATCGATAGTGGCGTTACAGAAATAAGCGTTATAGCATATTCAGGCAGATTTGTACGTGATGGTAGGTCAGAGAGAGTCGTCGAATTTCCCAGAGTCAGCGGGCATAGTTTCAGACTCCTGCCAAGTCCATCTGGGAAGGCGATTGGGGAGAGATTTAATGACCACGTTTTAATCAGGGGACGTGCATGGTAATATTACCGTTCAGTTTCAGTTCACGTACAGTTTAAGTTTAGGGCCATGCGCAGAGAGGTAGAGTAAAAAAGCTTTTCTTGCGTGCTAACCAGTCAGCGGACAGACAATACATGATTACAATCGAGCCTTTTACAGTGTAAAGATATATAAGAGAATACCATTTAGTGAACGGAAAAGCCAGTGAAGTCCGATCAAAGATAGTCCGAGGGTCAACAACGAAGTAGATATAACAGTTCAGGAGTACTCTCCAGTTGCGGTAGGGTGATTCAGTTGCCTGTTAACAGCTGGGAAAAAAACTGTTCCTGAGTCGGGAGGTGTGTGTTTTCACGCATCTACACCTTTTGAATTATGGGCGATGGGAGAAGAGGGAGTGACCAGGATGCGACTCGTCCGTGATAATGTTGCCGAGGCAGCGTGAGGTATAGATGGCGTGAATGTAATGGAGGTTGGTTTGTGCAATGGCCTGGGCTACGTCCAAAATGCTCTGCAATTACCTGCGGTCTTACGTGGAGCTGTTTTTCCCAAGCTGTAAGGCATCGGGATAAAATGTTTTTTGTTTAATGACACACAAATCTTGGATTTCAGGACATTGAGATCCGGGGACCGTGGTTAAAAATTTGGTACAAGTATCAAATATGTTCAAAGGCAGCACAATGTCGCGGCCGGGAGGGCGACTACAACAGAGCGCGGTTCGAACCTGACGCCGGCCACGTTCTTTCCGGAGTTTACATGTTCTCCCCGTGACTACGCGGAGATCTTCCGGGTGCTCCTGTTTCCTCCTACATTCCAAAAAGTCCCGCAGTTAATTGGGGTTAATTTGACCTCCATAAATTACCACGAGCGTGTGAGCCGAAACGGAATTAGGCCACTCGTCAGAGAAGTTATAGGAAAATGAAGTGGAAGTGATTATTTATATGAGGTTCACTGTAAGTCACCATGGACACGTTGGACAGAATGGCCTCTTTCCACGTTGTACATTAATATGAATGAAGGGAAGCAAGATGACCACCACATTTTATTTGTTCTTATAAAGAAACTAATCGCATCCTTCATGATTGCGTACACTTTTGTAGATCCCCCCTCAGCCTCCGGCGCACCAAATAATAATGTCAAGCCTGCCCAATCTCTCTCTGTAGCTCAGGCCCGCGGGTCCTGGCAACACTCTCGTAAATCGTCTCTGTAGCCTTTCCAGATTAATACTTAATTGGAATTGATTGTTTTCGCAGAACGGCCTTCTGTTTCCTATAAAGACTAATAATGGTGATAGACAAAGCAAGCGCCAATAAAATAGATCAATAGATCCATGACGAGATTTCCCATTGTCCCCGTACGTTCTCCACAACTTCATCCGAACACTTCCACGCGAGCACTCCTTTATTAAAACGTTCAGTTTGACTTCCATGGGATCTAGTTATTTCTCAATTTTCTGTTTAACTTCCGGACAACGAATGCTGTTCAGTCGAAGTTAATCTATTTCCCCCTACATTTGTGAGACGAACTATCAGCATGACAACATTATTGAAACGAAAAACGAAGGATTAAGCAGATAATATGAAATGCAATGTTTACCTCAATCTGGAGATTCCCAGTTATTACATTATAAACGATGTGCTTTTCCGCAATCAATCAATTGAGCCGACTATATTACGGAGGTTAACAGCAGCAGCATTTATATGACGACTTCAAACCTAATACGCACAGTTGCTAAGGAAGCGATAATTTGAATATTTCTGGAAGTCGTCATTTGAGCAGTCAAATTATACATGGAGTTGAACCTTGCAGAATATTTGCTTGTTTATGACCGTGATATCGTCTTGTTTACTGAAGCTGGAATATTTCCTTACACTTCACTGTTGATAGGAAGGGAATGCATTCGTACAATAGTTCCAGGATACATTTTCTTAAACAGGTCTTTATTGATCATCTATTTCTTCTTTCGTGTGGCGTGCACAGCCTAAAGTTGTTGGACAACTTGTTCTATTTGATCTTCCGTGTTTGTGCACGTCGAGTTGATTGCATTAGTCGAAACAGGGCGGACCACGTGAAGGTTGCAATCTTCCACCCCTTTATTGATCATAAGATCACAGGACATATGAGCGGAATTAGACAATTCGGACCATCGAGTAAACTCCGCAATTCGATCATGGCATATCTATTTTTTCCTCGCAACCCCATTCTCAAGCGTTCTCCTCATAATCTTTAATACCCTTACTTTTCAAGAATCTGTCAAACTCCGTCATAAACATACTGAATTACTTGGCCTCCAGAGCCGTCTGTGGGAAGACATCCCACAGATTCTTCTCCTACTGGCTGAATAAATTCCTCCTCATCTCCATTGAAAATATACACAATTTTATTCTGAGGCTGTGGCCTCTAGTCCTCGACTCTCCCGATACTGCAATCATCCTCTCCACGACCACTCTGTCGCAGCCTTTCTTTATTCGGTACATTTCTATGAGAATCTCCCTCATCCTTCTAAAACTACAGAGAGTTCGGGCACAGAGCCGCCTGTTCGAGTTATCTAGGTATTATAGCAATAGACAAATGGAAGCTCAAGATGAAACTGGTAGATTGAATTTAGGTATTCTGGATGGAGGTAAGGCATTTGTAGTTTCAAAAGGCATCGGATGAGATTTTAACAACACATTCAATGAAATGACTTACCGTTTCGTTAACTCGCATTCGAATTATCTTTTTTGAAGTTTGGCCATCTGCCCTTCCGTAATGCTATCATTTGTTTCATATTTCCATTCTATATCGTGCAATAACGAGGCAATTTTTGATGTATACAAATCAATGAGATTGTTCAGACAAATGCTCCTGAATGCAAGGGATACTTTATGATCCACTTCATCTTTCCTATTACCCTATTGATCTATTTTATTGGCGCTTGCTTTGTCTATCACCATTATTAGTCTTTATATATATAATATTTCCGCCGAAGGTCACATCAGCATTACTGTTTGCTTATTTCAACAGATTAATCTCTTTCCAGTTGTTCATTTGAATTGTTAAGGTGACGTTTACTCACGACCTTAATTATTTGCATGGGATTGGGCTGTTTATAAAATGTGCTTACTCCGGATATTTGCTCAGAAATTACTGCCAGAATACCAGCAGGTGTGTTTGAACCATCTGGTTGTCTTCATAAATCTTCATACGGCTGAATTGTCCAAAGTCAGGGATAACCACAACAACTTTGGTTCAATAGTTGAGGGGAGATTCGAGTCTTGTTAGCTATCGCGTATGGATAAGTTAAGTTAAATCTATAAGCCAGCAGGTACCACAGGAAGCGAAGAAAATAAATGGCATGTTGGCCTTCATAGGGAGAGCATATGAGTATAGGAGCAAGGAGGTTATATTACAGTTGCACAGGGTCCTGGTGCGACCGCACCTGGAGTATTGTGTGCAGTTTTGGTCTCCTCGTTTGAGGAAGGACATTATTGCTATTGCGGGAGTGCAGCGTACGTTCACCAGGTTAATTCATGGGTGGCGGGACTGACATATGATGAAAGAATGGATGGACAGAGCTTATATTCACTGGAATTTAGAAGGAGTAGAGAGGATCCTATAGAAACATATAAAATTATTTGGGGATTGAAAGGGCTAGATGCAAGAAAAATGATCGCGATATTGGGGAAGTCCAGAACCAGGCGTCACAATTTAAGAATAAGGGGAAGGACATTTAGGTCTGAGATGAGGGAAAAAAATTTAGCCAGAGAGTTGTGAATCTGTGGAAATTCTCCGCCGCAGAAGGCAGAGGAGGCCAATTCAATGGATGTATTCAAGAGAGAGTCGGATATAGCTCTTAGGGCTAACGGAATCAAGGGATATGGAGAGGAAGCAGGAACGTGGTACTGATTCCTGATGATCAGGCATGGTCATGTTGAATAGCGGAGCTGGCTCGAAGGGACAAATGGCCTATCTCTGCACCTGTTTTCAATGTTTTTAGCATTAAATATGATAATGTTTAAAAAAAGAATTAAGGGGAAGGGCATTTAGGTCTGAGATGAGGAAAACCTTGAATGAATCACAAAGAATTAATCAACAGCATCACACTGTTGTTATGTGGCACAGACTGCGTTGCATAAAGTAGCAAGATCAGAAGGCATAGTTTCGGGGGAGTCAATGTGCTGCAGCAATTAGAGCTGCTATCTCACAATGTCAGAAACGCTGGTTCGAATCTGATCTTGGTACTGTCTGTGTACAGTTCGAAGTTCTTTCTGTGACTGCGTGGTTTTTCTCTGGGTACTGATGGGTGCACGCAAATAAACCTTTTCAATGTACGTCGGTGCACGGATAATAAACTGAACTCAATCTCAAACATCGCAATTGCAATAATGTAATGACTTAACCTGTTGGTCAAACTGTGAACACCTCTCTATTTTCCATGATGTTCCTTGTATTTCAGCCTGCACCCAACGTTCCGCACTCTAACCCACGCAGTTCACTTGTTATGCTCATGACAGTTACTGCACTTGAATATAAAATTAGATGTATTGAATGAAGCAGAGGGTGATGGTGGAAAGTTACCTCTCGGACGGGAGACCTGTAAATAGGTCTGTGTCTCAGGTACAGGTGCTGGGCCCGTTACCGTTAGTCATACATATCAATGATTTAGGGGAGAATGTACATGGCAAGATTAGTAAGTTTGCAGGTGGTACAAAAATAGGTGGTATTGCAGCTAGTGGTTTTGATAAACGGCAGCACGATCGATCAGGTGATCAGGTGGGCCAAGGAAGAGTTGGTGACATTTAATACAGAGCAATGTAAGGTATTGCAAGTCTAACATGAGCAGGGCCGATACAGTGAATAGTAGGGCTGTCGGGAGTGTTGGAGAATGGAGTGATCTTGGAGTGCAGGTGCATAGTATCTTGAAGGTAGTATCGCAAGGTTTTTCGGCACATTGGCTTTCATCAGTCAAAGTATCGAGTATAGATGTTGGGAGATGATGTTGCACTTATATAAGATGTGGGTAATGCCGCATTTACAGTTTATTTTCAGTTCTGGGCACCATGTTATAAGAAATGTGCTGTGGAGCTGGAAAGGGTACATAGAAGATTTACGAGAATGATGCCGGGACTCGCGGATCTGAGCTAAAGGGTGAGATTGATTAGGCTGGGCCTCTATTCCCTGTAGCGCAGGAGAATGCGGTGTGATATTTCTGAGGTATATAAAATCACGAGAGGACTACTTCGGGTAGATGAACTAACTCTGTTGCCCATAGTAGGGTAATCGAGGATCAGAGGACAACGGTTTAAGGTGCAGGATGAAAGACTTTGATCGGAATATGGGGGAGCCATTTTCACATAAAGGGTGCCGGGTGCATCGATCGAGCTGCCAGATGAGGTAGTTGAGGCAGGGACTATCCCAATGTTTAAGAAACAGCTAGACGGGTACATGGATAAGACAGGTTTAGAGGGATATTAGCCAAGCGAAGGCAGATGGGATTAGTGTAGCAAGGACATGTTCGCCCGTGTGGGGAAACTAAGACCTAGGGCATGTTTCCACGATGAATGCCTCTATAAATCTATGACCTATCTTCTACGTTTGACCCCATCTCCCTAACAAAGCACCAACACTGAATTTCGCACACTCAGCAAAATAGATTTAGCTCCCGCAACCGGGGACAGTGGAACCCCATGGATCCGCTACTCTTCGTTCAAAACGATGTCCTAAAGAAGTCCAGAGATGGTTATGCAAATGCATCCGACGTGGAATGGAGTTGATGTGATTGTTTGATTTGGTTCTTTTCGACAGTCATGAAGTGGAGTTAACGAAACGTTGAGTATTTTCTATTGTAGATGGCGGCTAATAGTTTGGCCATGCAGAGGTCACGTCACGGGTCCAGTTATTTACGATGATGGATTGACGTGAGTAAACCGAATGTATGAAATCTAACTTCAAAATGTCTAAGTTCTGACGAGATCACAAGTTCATAAGGAGGCAAGGGTGTGCGACGATGTAAATATATCTTACTTCAGTCGGCAAAACAACGGGCGGATTACGTGAACTAAGCTGAAGTTATCCATTTGTGATGGAAACTACGAAGAGAGAAAGGCTATACTCTCATGCAGTTGATCGCTACAGAAAACATGCCTGGCGTTTGACCTGACTGATTCCCGGATGATGAAACTGTCATTCGACGGCACAATCGATTGACGTGCAAATTTGTGGATGCCCAATTGTTTGCAATAAAGAATTTCCTGGCAGTAGGTCACGGAAGTATGTGGTTACCCATTCAAGCTTAGAACATTCTTCAGACCATGCCTGTGCAACATCCGAGCAATATCGCCAATTGCTACATTTTATTGGACAAAATCAATGGTTCAGTGATAGCTTTATTTAGTACCAAGCACACATGTACCTTGTTACAGTGAAATTCCAGAGGTACAGAGGATGGAGAAGAAAGGGGAGGGGTGACAGAAACTGGGAGAGTGGGTGAAGGTGCCGGAGTTGAAGGGATTACAGAGACGCGGTGATCGGTGTGGGGGGGCTGCGGGGTGGGGGTTACAGAGGCGGGAAGATGGGGTGTAGGGGCCGAGGGGAGCGGTGTTACCGAGACGGGGACAGTGGAGTAGGGGCCGGAGGGGAGGAAGTTACAGAGACGGGGGGGGGAGGGGGTGTAGCGACCGGAGGGGACGGGGTTACCTAGAAGGGGAGAGGGGGTGTAGGGGCCAGAGCGTTGGGGGTTACAGAGACGGGGAGAGGGTGTAGGGGCCGAAGGGGAGGTGGTTACTGGGACGGTGAGCGGGGGTGTAGGGGAGGGGAGGGCGTTACAGGGACCTGGAGCCGGTGTGACGGGGAGCGGAGGGTGTTACAGAGACGGGGCGACGGGGTGTAGGAGCCGAAGGGGTGGGGGTCACTCTAACTAACTAAATTATACTCATTTTGTTGATAGTTTCCCATTTGTACAGAGAGTGGGAGGCGGAGACCTGGCGCGGCCGTCGGGGACACGGGCTCAGTTTGTCGCGATGGTGCTCTCGATCCAGGAGACGTAGTTGCAGACGCCAGTGTAGACGCCGCGATCGCCCCACGCGATACATCCGTAACTCCACGACATCACTGCCTGGAGCACTCTGTTACAAACCTCTGGCCCGCCAGCATTACCCTGTCACAAGGGCAGATGTGAGTGGAGGTTAATTGGATTCGGTAAAGATTGTAAGTTGTCCCCAGTGTGTGTGTGCGTGTAGGATAGTGCATGTACGAATCGTCTCGACGGCAGCGACTCGGTGGGCCGAATGGCCTGTTTCCGCGCTGTATCTCCAAACGAAACCAGTGTGTGAACGGGTGATCGTAGCTCGGCAGCGACTCGGTGGGCCGAATGGCCCGTTTCCGCGCTCTAGTTGGGGGCGAGGGGGGGGGAGGGAAGGGGAGGTGATGGGAGGTGGTTACAGAGACGGGAGAGAGGGTAAAGGGACCGGAAGGTAGAGAGTTGAAGAGACGGGCAGCGGCGGTGTAGGGGCCGGAAGGGAGGGGGTTACACATACGGGGAGAGGGGGTGTAGGGGCCGGAGGCGAGCGGTTTACATAGACGGTGAAAGGGGTGGGGCGGGAGGGGAGCGCAGGGGACGGGGGGAGAAGAGGGGAGGAGGAGATGTGTGGGGAGGGGAGCGGAGGGGAGGGAGGGGAGGGGAGGGGAGCGAAGAGGAGGGGGAGCGGGAGGTCTGTATCTGGCAGGGGTGACTGCCTCTGTCGCCGAGGCACAACACTTTGTCAGTAATCCATCTCTGTCCAGAACCACGACAGTCCGCGTCATTCCGAATCGGAGCGTCAAAGCGCTGACGCTAGTGGCTGCAAAACGATATTCGCCCTACTCTCTCTCTCCCTCTCTCTCACCCCCTCTCTTCCCCTCTATTGTGCCCCTTCCTTCTCTCCCTCTCTCCCTCTTTCCCCCTCTCTCTTCCTCCTCTCTTTCCCTTCTCTATCCCCTTCTCTCCCGCTTCCATCTCTTCTCCTCACTCCCCTGTTCCACCTCGTCTCTCACCCTCTCTCTCCCCCCCCTCTCCCTCTCCTCGCTCCTTCCTTTCTACCCACCCACCCCCATCTCTGCCACTCTTCCCCCTCTCATCTTCTCCTTCTACCGCCCTCTCCCAATCGCTCTCTCACTCCCTCCTTCCCACCTCTCGTCTTCCTCCTGACACTCTCTCTCCCATCCCTATCTCCCTTCCCCTCTCCCCTTTTTTCTGCACTCTCTATCTCTCCACCAACCCCCTCTCCCTCTCGTCCCTCTCCCTGCCCATCCCTTCATAGCGCTGCGGTGTAAGCTCCCCAGAAAAATATGAGGTGCCGTTCCTCCAATGTGTGCTGGGCCTCACTCTGACAATGGAGGAGGCCCAGGACAGAAGGTCAAATTGGGAATGAAAGGGGGAGTTGAAGAGCTGAGGGACCGGGAGTCAGGTAGGACTGAGCGGAGGTATTCTTATCGTATTAGTTTAATGCTTGAGTTTAGAGTTTGTGTTTTGTTTAAATTAATTTTATTTCATTTGTGTTTCAGTTAAGTTTTGTCTCTGTAATCGCCTCCCCACCCTATCTTTTCCCCCCTTCCTCCCCTGCCTCCCCAACCTCCCACCACCCTTTCCTCTCCACCCTTCCTCCCTCTCCCCATATTCTCTCGCTAGTCACGCCCTCCCTCCCTCCCTCCCTCCCTCCGTCCCTCCCTCCCTCCCTCCCTCCCTCCCTCCCTCCCTCCCTCCCTCCGTCCCTCCCAACTTCCCTCCCCGACCTCGCACAGCGGTATACAAGGGCTTGAAAGAGCACAGGTGCGGCCGCTCGCGAAAGGCATCGGCGCCCCGACCCCACACAACCCTTCTGCTCTTCGTCTTCCTCCGACTCGGACTCCCCCCGGGTTCCAACCTACACCCTTCACCCCTTTATTTCCCTCCCCGTTTCTCTTCCCCCTTCCTCTGTCTACCCATCCTGTCCCCGGCCCTCTCCCTCTCCTCCTCTATCACCCTCCTCTCTCTCCCATTCTCTCCCTCCCCTTATCTCCCCCTTCTTTATCTATCCCCACTATTTTTCACCCACTATCTCCTCTCCCCCTCTATCTCCCATTGTCTCCCTCTCCCCTTCTCCCTCTACTACCTCCCCTAATCTCTCTACACCTCTTTCTCCCCTCCCCCTCTTTCTGTCCCCCATCCCTCTCTCCACCTCTTGTCTCAACCCCTCCGCTCCCCCCCTCCTCTCTCACCCTCCCCTCTCCCCTCCTTCTTTCCCCTTTCTCTACCTCGCTTCTCGCTCTCTTCACCATCCCCGTCTCACCCCCCCCCCCCCGTTGTCAGTGACCTCTTTCCGTCTCTGCAACCCCCTCCTCCCCCGGCCCTTACACTCCCTCTTCCCGTCTCTGTAATATTCTCCTCTCCCTCTCCTCTCCCCCTCCTCTCACCCTCCTCTCCCCCTCCACTCCCCCTCCCATCCTCTCCTCTCCTCACCTCTCCCCTTCCCTCGCCTTCTCCCCCCTCGGTACCCCCTTCAGCGCTGAAACAGGCCTTTCGACCCATCGAGTGGGTATCGAATTTGAGCTCATAGTTCATAGTTTGAGTTTAGAGTGTGAAGACAAATGTAGGTCCTTCTTCTGTCGTATGTCCTTTAGACCTGCAGCCCCGTTGAGGCGAGCCAGGCCAACGTGTCATCGTCCAAGGCAATCAGAACTCGTTCACCATTCGGTGGCCGGTGTTTGGGGCAACTGGTGACTATGTGCTCCACTGTCTGTGTTGCGTCCCCATACTCCGCAGGAGAAGCTGTCCAAGAGGCCCCATCTCTTCATCGCTACTCCATAGCGTCCGATGCCTGTCCGCAAGCGGTTGAGGGTTGTCCACTGCTTTCGGGGCAGGTCCTGGTCAGGGACGTCCATGGGGTCATTGATGTACTGGTGTAGCCTAGATGGTTCGGCTGACTTCCACTGGTCTCTCCATCTCGTCTTGACGCAGGCGGCCTGAGAAGCGTCAACCCGGTGTTGTGCAGAGCAGCTCTTGGGCTTGCTTGGCAAATGGATGCCGTGACTTGTGGCACAGTCATCGTGGTGTCTCTGTGACGGTCTGATGAAGGAGGTGGGATTCGTTGGTCTGTGCCTTTCGGCAGAGGGCCAGCGTGGCTGCTTCTTGTCTGATGTTGGCTGGGGCAATGCCAGCGAGGACGGGCAGTTGGTTTACTGGGTTGGCTAGTAGGCATCCGGAGACAGTCCGCAGTGCGCTGTTGAGGGCAGAATCCAGCTTCTTGCCGTGAGGGTTACGGCACCAGACCGGGGCGCAGTACTCGGCGGTTGAGAACACCAGGACCACTGTGGACATGCGCAGTGTAGGTCCCTTACAATAAGACACAGGCGCATTTATAATGGGAAACGAAGAAATGGCAGAACAGTTAATCGAGTGCTTCAGTTCTGAAGGGAATCCATATTAGTCAGGAAATGGTGTTTGGTAAAATGTTGGGACGGACGGCAGATACATCCCCAGGGCTTGATGGTCTGCATCCCAGAATACTTTATGAGGTGGCCCTAGAATTCGTGGAAGCATTGGTTATCATTTACCAATGTTTTGTCGACTCTGGATCAGTTCCTGTGGACTGGAGGGTAGCCAATGTAAACACACATTTTAAGAAAGGAGGGAGAGAGAATTATACACCGGTTAGCCTTACTTCGGAATTAAAGGGGCCTTTTCAGAATGGCAGGCAGCGACTAGCAGGGTGCCACAAGGCTCATTGCTGGGACCCCAGTTATTTACATTATATATTTACGATTTGGACGAGGGAATTAAATGTGGCATCTCCAAGTTTGCGGATGACACAAAGCTGGGTGGCATTGTCAGCTGCGAGGAGGATGCTGTGAGGTTGTAGGGTGACTTGGATAGGTTGGGTGAATGGGCAGCTGCATGGCAGACGTAGTATAATGTGCATAGATGTGAGGTTATCGAGTTTGACGGCAAGAACAGGATGGCCGAATATTGTCTGAATGGTGTCAGATTAGAAAACAAGGGGAGTGCAACGAGACCTCACTTGCTATTGAGGGAATGCAGCGTGCGTTCGGCCAGGTTAATTCCCCGGCACGGCGAGAGTGACATGTGATGAAAGAATGGGTCAACTGGGCTTGTCTTCACTGGAATCATGAGAGGGGATCATATTGAAACATACAAAATTCTTACGGGATTGAACAGGCTAGATGCAGGAAATGTGTTCGCCATGTTGGGGGAGTCCGGAACCAGTGGTCACAGTTATAAAGAATAAGGGGTCGGCAATTTAGGACTGAGACGAGAATAAAGTTTATCTGCCAAAGAGTTGTGAATCTGTGAAATTCTCTGACATATGAAGCAGTGGAGGCTAATTCATTGGATGTTCACAAGAGAGTTAGATTTAACTCTGTGGGCTAACGGAATCAAGGGATATGGGAAGAATGCAGGAACGGGGTACTGATTCTATATGATCAGCCATGAATGGTGGTCCTGGTTTGATGGCCCGAAAGGCCTACACCTGCAACTGTTTTTTAATGTATCTATGTTTCTATGACAGTAACATGAACCATTCTTCATTGCAACAATTGTATTGATATTTTCCCGGTTGTACAGAGAGTGAGAGGCGGAGACCTGGCGCGGCCTCCTTGGACACGGGCTCAGTCGCAGCGATGGTGCTGCGGATCCAGTAGAAGTAATGACAGACGCGAGTGTAGACGCCGGGACGGTCAATGACGTCACACCCGTATCCCCACGATACTATTCACTGGAGCACTCCGTTACACACCACTGTCCCGCCAGAATCAGCCTACCACAAGGCAGACCGTGAGAGGAAGTTAATTAGTCATAGAGGGATACCGCGTGGAAAAAGGCCCTTCGGCCCAACGTGCCCACACCGGGCAACATGCCCCATCTACACTAGTCCCACCTGGCCGCGTTTGGCGCATATCCCTCCAAACCGGCCCTGTCAAGGTACCTGTCTAAATGTATCTTAAACGGTGGGATGGTCGCTGCCTCAACTACCTCATCCGGCCAGCTCGTTCCATACACCCAGCACCCTCTGTGTGGAAAAGTTACCCCTCAGGTTCCTATTAAATCCTCCCCCCTGCACCTTGAACTTATGTCCCCTGGTCCTCGATTCCCGTACTCTGGCAAGAGAATCTGTGCGCCTACCCGATCTAAGCTCTCCCTATAGCTCACACCCTCTGGTCCTGGCAACACTTTGGTGGGCCGAAGGACCTGTTTCCGCGGTCGGGTGAACGAGAGGGGAGAAAGAAAGGGAAGGGGAGAGAGTTACAGAGACGGGAGAGGGGGCGTAGGGGCAGGAGGGCTGGTGGTTACAGAGACGGGGGAGGGGGTGTAGGTGCGGAGGTGTGGTGGTTACAGAGACGTGGGGGGCGGGTGGTTTGTAGGGGCCGGACAGGGGAGGGGGGTACATAGACGTGGAGAAGCGGTGTGGGGGCCGTAGGGGAGGTGGGTGCAGAGACGTGGGGAGGGGATATATGGGCCGTAGAGGAGGGGGGTACAGAGACGGGTGGATGGGATATACGGGCCGTAGAGCAGGGGGTTACTGAGACGGGGAGCGGAGGATTTGACAGCGACGCGGAGAGAGGGGGGCTGTACCTGGCAGGAGTCGCGCCCTCCCTCCTTGTAGTCGACACACATCATGTTGTAAGTGATCATTCCCGGGTAGGTGCCATGACAGTCCACTTCACTCATAACCGGGGCGTCCAAACACTGAAGGTCGCCGCGGAACGCTTGTGGGGTAAATGTGAGAGAAACCCTCTCCCCGTTTCCGTAACCCCCTACCCTACGGTCACTACACCTCCTCTCCCCATCTCTGTAACCCCCTCCCCTACGGTCACTACACCTCCTCTCCCCAATCTTTCCTTCTTTCTCACCTTCCTTTCCCATTCTCTGTTCCTTCCCTTCCCCTCCCCTCCCTCACTCTTCACTTCCTCTCCTCAAATTCTCTATCTCTCTCCTCTTCTCGCCTCCACCCTGTAGATTAACCCCTATTAATCCATACGATTTATAATCTCCACTACACATATATGCATGGCACCATTTACATGGTATCCTCAGTAAACCTATCCACACGGCAGCAGCGCGTTTACAACGCATGATGGACGAACTACAGAGGTATGACATCAGACTAACCTACAAACGCGGTAAGGGCATGCACTTAGCTGACACCCTCGCACGGGCACCTCGCCCAACCTGCGAAACACACCTGTCTGATGGTGAGCACGAGGGGTACACGGTTATGGCACCCTAGTGGCTAGAATCGCTGGCCACTGTCATCCGCCGCGGCTCGCTAGACAAACAGCACCACCTGGCGCTGGCTATCCGTCCATTCTACCCTGGCAGCGATGAACTGGTCATTCAAGACGGCATTATAATGAAAGGACATAAGGCAGTCATCCCGACTTCTCTTCACAGCAAGTACTTTGATATTGTCCATTGGGGCCATCCTACCGCTGAAATAACACTCAAACATGCAAAGGGTATGCTTTTCTGGCCTGAAATGGCCGACTACTTTCTTGAGAAGGTTGCTACCTGCCCGATTTGCAATAGCCTGACCCCGCACTAGCAGAAAAAGCCGCTTCTCCCGCATCCCACACCGAATTTACCCTGGTCCACAGTAGCAGCCGACATTTTTGAGTGGCACGGAAAACAATACCTGGTTGTAGTCCATTCCTACTCAGGATGGTTTGAAATCGACCTGCACAGTAGCCCGACCTCAGCCGTGGTCATTCATAAACTCACTCGCCACTTTTCTGACCACGGAGCACCCCTCAAGCTACTTTCAGACAATGGAACTCAATTCTTCAGTCAGCTCTTCACAGATTTCGCGAAACGCTGGGACTTTCACCACACCACCAGCAGCCTCGAGTACAGGCAGTCCAACGGCCTGGCCGAGCGCGCGGTAAGGAGTGCAAAATAAATAATGGAACGCTCACACAGGGCCGGCTCCGATGTCTACCTCGAATTACTCCACCCACGGAACATCGTCCGCGACCCTCTCCTGGGATCTTCGGCCGAACGACTCATGTCACGGCGTACCCGCTCCACCCTGTCTATGGCCAAGCAACTGTTAGAACCACAAGTTCGTGCACCGTCAGTGATCCAATCCCAGCTCCAACGTGGCCGCGACATACAAAGAAAATACTACGATAAACCCAGTTCTCCGCTTCAACCGCTCAACAAGGGACAGGTTGTCCGTTTACGGTCACTCCGAGTGTACGACCCCCCTCGGAGACATTCAGGGGTCAACCGCAGATCCACGCTCGTAACTGGTCAGTATTGAGAACGGCATCTATTGACGCACCCGTCAACACCTCCTGTCGGTTAATGAACCGGCACCTCCACGTCCTTACCCGTACCAGCCTGTCGGTCTTTCCGCACGTTTCGCGAATGCCACTCCAGCGATTCCTCTACCGGTGCCAGCGCCATCCCTGCCTTCCCCGGTGCCCCCATCTCCACCGGTGTCCTCTCTGGGTTCACCCGATAAGGGACTCGCTGCCTCAGAGAAGGATGAGGCGCACGAGGGGTATTACCGCACACGTGCAGGTCGTGTCTGCAAGACAAAGCTGCTGATTGGAAGATTCACCGGCTAGATTTCAACTGTGCACGACCCGTTTCGTTTTATGTGCTCACATATGCACAAGCATGTACAAGTAAAATGAGAAATGCCCACTCCATATATAGGTGTTTTACAATATGCCCGACTAACCAATATGCTTCGCTTCCTTAAGAGGAAGGAAGTAGATTAACCCGTATTAATCCAACAATTTATAATCTCCAGTACACATACATGCATGCCACCATTTACATGGTATTTTGGTACTACATAGCTTTACACTAGCAAGGTCAGGCGGCTCTCACAAGCCACGCCGAGCTGGAAGTGAATGGCTGGCAGTTTAAATGTTCCTGATTGCTGAAGGAATAAAGATTTATCTTTCACTATGTGTGTCGTTGTGGATCATTCACAAACACACACCTCCCATTCTCTCTTTCCGTCTTTCGTCCCCTATTTTCCTCTCCCCCCTGTCTCTCCCCCACCAGAAACGGGGAGAGGGACAGGTGTAAGGGCCGGAGAGGAAGTGGTTACAGAGACAAGGAGAGGGCGTGTAGGGGCCGGAGGGGAGGGCGTTCCAGACATGGTGAGAGGGCGTGAAAGTGCAGGAGGAATTTATAGAGACGAGGTGTAGAGGCCGGAGGGGAAAGGGTTACAGAGACGGGGAGAGGGGTGTAGACCCCTGTACGTACGAGTGGTGACACTGAGCTGACGACACCACCTAGCGCGGGTTAATCAGGGCGTCGCTGCGCATATGGTGGCTGACGTTGAGGTACACGATCCAGGGAATGGCGTGTTTACGGCATACGTAACCATCCACAATCTTGTCGTCGTCTCAGGGCACCGCGACTGTGGGGGTGGGGGAGAGAAAGAACTCGGTTACTGCCAGTGGGGAAGGAGGGAGAGCGTGAGGCAGAGAGAAGGGGAAATAATGAAGGAGGGGAGAGAAGCGGTGACAGAAATGGGAGAGAGAGTGAGACAGGGGTAGAGGGAGAGAGAAATGGGTGAGAGAAGGGGAGAGGGAGGAGGGGGAGAGAGAGAGGGGGAGAGGGAGGAGGGGAGAGGGAGAGAGAATGTGGAGAGCGAAGATGGGTGTGAGAGAAGGCGGGAGAGAGGGGATGTAGGTTGGGTCCCGGGGGGGGTATACTTACCGCCGAGTTCGCGGAAGGTGAGAAACAGAAGGGTCTTCATGTTGAATGGGGTCGGGGCGCGGATGGCTTTGGCGAGCGGCTGCACGTGTGCTATTTCCAGCCCGTGTATACCGCTGGGCGAGGTCGGGGAGGGAAGGAGGGAGGGAGAGAGGGAGTGAGTATGGGAGGGAGGGAGGGGGAGGAAGGGAGGGAGGGAGGGAGGGAGTGGGGGAGGGAGGGAGGGAGGGAGGTAGGGAGGGAGAAAGAAATTGAGCGGTACGGAGGGAGGGAGGTGGGAAAGAGGGAGAGAGGAGCGAGCGGGGAATGGGGAGAAGAGGAATGGAGCGGAGGGAATTAGAGAAGGGAGGTGAGGGGGACGTGGAGGGAAGCTTGCAGTGGACGAAGGGGTTGGGAGTGGGAGGGAGGTGGAGGGAGGGAGTGGGCAGATGGGAGGGGAAGGGAGGTGGAGGCATGTGGAGGGCGGCTGGGGAGAGATGAGAGGGGGAGGGAGGTGGAGGGAGGAACGTAGAGGAGGGGCAGGGAAGGTAGGGCGGAGGTTACAGAGACACAGTTTAAGAATAAGGGGTAGGCCATTTAGAACTGAGATGAGGAAAAACATTTTCACCCTGAGAGTTGTGAGTGTGGATTTCTCTGCCACAGAGGGCAGTAGAGGCCAATTCACTGGACGTTTTCAAGAGGGAGTTAGATTTAGCTCTGAGGGCTTACGGAACCAAGGGATATGGGGAGAAGGCAGGAACGATTTCGGATGACCAGCCATGATCAAATTGAATAGCGGTGCTGTCTCGAATGGCCGAATGGTCTACTCCTGTACGTATTTTCCGTGTTGCTATATTTCTATGTGGGACATTTCCACCCGGAGCAAAATTTTCTGACTACCCAATCTCCACCTCGTCATCTCATACACTTCTATCAAGTCGCCCCCAATATTCCAGAGCAAACACTCCAAGTTCATCCATCCTTCCATTGTAGCTGAAAAGCTGTAACCCAGGAAGCATACTGGTAACCCTCATCCGCTGCTGTCCGAAAGCATTGGTCCAAATGCAATACTCCACATGCGGTCTAGCCAAAGTTTCAGAGCGCATAGGTTTAACGTGAAGGGGAATATATTTCTGAGGAAATAAAATGAATCTGAGGGGTATCTTTTTCACACAAAGGGTGGTATGGGTGTGCAACAAGGTAGTTGAGGCAGGGACTTTCACGTTGAAGAAGCAGTTATACAGGTATATGGATAGAACAGGTTTGGAGGGACATGGGCCAAAGGCGGGCAGGTGGGATTAATGTAGCTGGGACATGATGGCCGGTCTGGGCAAGTTGGGCCGAAGGGCCAATAACTACGCTGAATCACTCTATGCCTCCATGACTATCTGTAAAAATGCTTCTTAAATGTCGATATTATACCTCTCAACCCTTTTCTTTGTCAGCTCGTTCCATATATTCAGTTTCTTCAAACCAATATCCCTATTAAGGCTTCCCTCTTTCGTGTTTTTGAGGGGAAAAAACACATCTGTGCATTCATCCAATCGATGCCTTTTGCACACCTATACGATTTGCCCCAGTCTCCTGCGCCCCAAGCAATACAAACCTTACTTGCCCAAGCTCTTGAATAGCGTACTCTTGAAAAACATATTGATGTGTATTCGCCCTATCAACAACTCCCCTCATGGAGTAATTCACCTGTATATGATCTGGAATTCGAAGTACTTGCAAAACAGAGGATGTACTTTCTGCGGCAGCCGAGGAAGCACAATGATGGGGAAGGCAATGATGGTCCAATTCTATACGGCCATCGTAGAGTCTTTCTTCACCTTTTCCACCTTTTCTGGTCAATAACGTCAACCTATATCGTCACTTTGAGTGAACTGTGTACCTGCAATTCTAGCACCCTCTGCACTGCGGTTCCACCAAGTTGGTTCCTCCATTGTACTTCCCCCTCCCTCACGGTGACCCCCCCCCCTTCCCCCTACGCCGGGTCCTCTCCTTTGTTCCTCCCCCATCACTCCCACGCGGTCCGTCCTCGTCCGTCAGTCGGCGACCCCCATCGATCGGCGCACCGACCTCTCCACTATTGCCGCCGGATCCCCTACTGACGCCTCCTTGGCGCCGAACCAGGTCCCAGCCGCGGGTTCCGTCGACTCCCGGGGCACGCATTCGGAATACGTGCGGCATGTACTAATTGGTCTCTGGCAATAAAGAAAGCTAATGGCGTGCTGGCTTTCAAAGCGAGAGGATTTGAGTTTAGGAGCAAGGACGTCCTAGAGTATTGTGTGCGGGTTTGGTCTCTTAATTTGAAGAAGGACATTCTTGCTATTGAGGGAGTGCAGCGTAGGTTCACCACGTTCATTCCTGGGATGGCGGGACTGAAATATGAGGGAAGTATGGGTCGACTGGTCTTGTATTCACTGGAATTTAGAAGGATGAGAGGAGATCTTATAGAAACATATAAGATTCTTAAGGGATTGGACTGCAGGAAAAATAATCCCCATGTCAGGGGAGTCCAGAACCAGGGGTCACAGTTTAAGATTAAGGGGTAGGCCATTTACTATAGAGAAGATGAAACCTTTTCACCCAGAAAGCTGTGAATCTGTGGAATTATCTGCCTCAGAAGGCTGTGGAGGAAATTCACTGGACGTTTTCAAGAGAGAGTTGGATTTAGCTCTCAGGGCTAACGGAATTTAGGGATATGGGGAAAAAGCAGGAACTGGATGATCAGCAATGATATTATTGAATGGCGGTGCTGGCTCGAAGGGGCGAATGACATAATCCTTCAGCTATTTTCTATGTTTCTATGAATTTACCTCTGATGTGTCGGCATCGGATGCGTAAGTAGGGAAAACACTGAACTGCTGTGAACGGCAGATCGATGGTCAGCGTGGACTCTCTGTGCGGAAGGGTCTGATGCTAAGCTATATTTCAAACATAAACTAAACCAATTTACCCTGTTACTGCAGTTGGAAGCCAGTTTAATTCCTGTTGGAGACGACTGTGAACATGGTAGACACAAAATGCTGGAGTAACTCAGCGGGGCAGGCAGCATCGCTGGAGAGAAGGAATGGGTGGCGTTTCGGGTCGAGACCGGGCTTCAGAAAATGATCTTGGGAATGAGAAGATGAAATAATTACGAGTAATGTGATTTGGGGAGTGCAGAACCAGGGGCCACAGTTTAAGAATATGGGGTAAGCATTTAGCGCGGAGATGAGGAAAATCCTTTTCACACAGAGAGTTGTGAGTCTGTGGAATTCTCTGCCTCAGAGGGCGGTGGAGGCCGCTTGTCTGGATACTCTCAAGAGAGAGCTAGATAGGGGTCTTAAAGATAGCGGAGTCAGGGGATATGGGGAGAATGCAGGAACGGGGTACCGATTGGGGATGATCAGCCATGATGACATTGAATGGCGGTGCTGGTTTCAAGGGCCGAATGGCCTACTCCTGCAGCTAATGTCTATTGTCTATTGTTTATTGTCTATTGTCTAAAAGCAGAATATATTTCAGCACCAGTTTAGTTTAGTGGAGTTGAATTCCGTTTAGTTTAGTTGAGTTTAGATGATTGTCACGTATACCGAGGCGCAGCGAAAAGCTTTTATGGGGTAACTCAAAGGATGTTAAGAGAGCAGCTTAAAAGCGCGTTGAAATATCCGAACATCACCATTATTTAATTAGGCGAAATGGATCGGAATAGATGAATACTTCCGATGCAGGTTCCAGAATTAATGTAGAACATAGAACAGCACGCAACAGTCTATTCGGCCCATAATATCAATGCCAAACACAATGCCAAGACATGCTCTTACCTGTCTGCATATAATTCATATCTGCAAATTTCCGGCCTATCCGTGTGCGTATCATAAATGTCGTCGTACCTGCCTCCGTCGTCACCTCCAGGCATACCTAACCCTCCGTGTAAAACTTCCCCGGCACATAGATTAATACAGTGTAAAAACAGGCTCTTCGGCCCAACTTGCCCACACCGGCTAACATGCCCGCGTTTGGTCCATATCCCTCCATACCTGTCCTATCCATATACCCGTCTAACAGTTTCTTAAATGTTGAGATAGTCCCAGCCTCAACTACTTTCTCTGGCAGCTCGTTCCATACACCCAACACCTTTTATGTGAAAACGTTACCCCTCAGATTCCTATTATATATTTTCCCCTTCACCTTAAACCTATCTCCTCTGGTCCTCGATTCACCTACACTATACAAGAGACTCTGTGCGTCTACCCGATCTATTCCATTCATGGTGTGGTACACCTCGATAAGATCACCCCGCACCCTCCTGCGTTCCAGGGAATAGAGTCGCAACCTACTCAACCTCTCCCTATAGTTCAGACCCTCATGTCCTGCCAACATCCTCGTAAATCATCTCTGTACCCTTTCCACGTTGACACAATACTCTAACTGCGGCCTCACCAACGTGATACAAATGCAACCTCTCCTTTAAAATGTCCCTTCAGAATGTCCTTCCCTCCCTATCGTTTTCCATAGATTCCTCTGACAGCTCCTGGCAGTTGTATACGAGAGAGAGAGAGAGAGAGAGAGAGAGAGAGAGAGAGAGAGAGAGAGAGAGAGAGAGAGAGAGAGAGAGAGAGAGAGAGAGAGAGAGAGAGAGAGAGAGAGAGGCAAGATTGCGCAGCGATGGAGTTACTGGCTCAGCGCCAGAGAACCGTGTTCGATCCTTACTAGAGGAGATTATTGGTACGGAGTTCGTGCGTTCTATTCGTGGGTTTACTCCTGGATCGGATTGCATCTACACTCCAAAGACGTTCAGGTTTGGCGGTTAATTCACTTGGTAAAATTGTAAATTGTCCCCACTGTGTGGAGTTTAGTGTTACTGTGCGGGGATCGCTGGTCTGTACAGACTCGATGGACTGAAGGGCCTCTTTTCGCGCAGTATCTTTAAACTAAACTAAACTGGACTAAACTAAAGAAGGACGTGAAGCGGATGAAGGAATCAGAAAAAAATATCAAGGCCGAATAGCTCTGGACTGTTTTATGAATCTACAACTCAATGATCTGGATAGTCTGGTGGATATACTGTGAAGGAGGGACATATAGTCAAATAATCAAACAGTCAAAATTATAGCCAAAGAGAACGGTGACAGCGAGGTCCTGGCGAGGAAAGTTGACAAGCGGAAACATCCCAGTAAAGAGGAGAATTTAGGCCAGCCATGCTTGTCGACATGCCACCGATTTGCTGCATTTGGCCCATATCCGAGAGAACGGTGCTTAAACGTCTGACCGAATGTCTTTTAAAAGTCATAATTTTATCTGCTTCCATACCTTCCTCTGACAGCTACTTGCAGTTCTAGACTGAGTTGTAAAACTAAGTTGCCCAACTCTTTCTTATAGCTCTCTGTTCTCAGCTTATGCCTATGCCCTCTTGTTTCTTAATCCTCTACACTGGGTAAAAAAGACTGGGGGTATTACTTAATCGAACAAACGCGGGGCTTCATACTTCTTCAGACCTCGGGCAGCACGGTTCCGCAGCGGTAGAGTTGCTGCCTGATCTACGGGTGCATGTATGTACGGAGTTCGTACCTTCTCCCCGTGACCGTCTGGGCTTTCTCCAAGATAATCGGTTTCCTCTCGCACTCCGAAGACGTACGGGTATGTAGGTTGATTGGCTTGGAACATTATTAAAACATGTTACTAGTGCGTGTAGGATGGTGTTAATTTACGGGGATCGCTGGTAGGCGCGGTCTCGGTGGGTGGAAGGGCCTTTCCGCGCTGTATCTCTAAAACTAAAAACTAAAATTCTGATAGAAGTATATGAAATGATGTGGTTCGACAGGATAGGCTATCGCTGATCATGGTCAGCCATTATCACATTGAATGGCGGTGCTGGCTCGAAGGGCCGAATGGCCTACACTTGCACCTATTGTCCATTGTCTATTGTCTAGTAAACCCATCCCCACCCGTTCTCGCCCCGCCGTCCCCGTGACCCCCCCCCTCCGATGGAAATGACAAAGTTGCGGAGGCGAAGATGTGGAGGCATAGATTGTCGGTGAGAGGGACAATATTTGATGCAGACGTATGCGGCAAATATTTTTACATGGAGAATGCTGGGTACCTGGACCGCGTTTTCGGTGGTGATGATGGAGCCAATACGGCAGTGGCGTTTAAGAGTGTTTCGACTGGCACAAGGATATGCAGGGAATTGATCGCAATGGATCATGTGCACCCAAATAAGACTATTTTGTCTGGGCATAAGGTTCGGTGCAAATATTCTGGGCGAATGGGGCTGTCCCTGTGTTATAAAATTCTATGTTTTTATGGTAATTCTGGCTATTTCAGGACATCCGCTGTGGATATGTTTTGATACTAACCCCTCGTGTTTCTCTTGCAGTTAATTTAGTGGCGATTGTGATCCTGTCCCGAGGAAACTGCGGCCTGTCCAAATGTATCAGCCGGTATCTCCTGTCTATGGCGGTGACGGATCTTTTGGTCATTCTCACTGCAGTGATGCTAAACCGGATACCCGCCATTTATTTTCCGGGTAGCTTCCTCGCCATAACTCCCATATGTAGTTTCAGCATTGCGTTGATTTATGCAGCGAGAGACAGTTCGGTGTGGCTGACAGTCACGTTCACATTTGATCGATTTGTAGCCATCTGTTGCCAGAAGCTCAAAGCAAGATATTGCACCCACAGAACAGCGGGCATTGTTGTCTCAACCGTCTGTGCGTTGGGCTGTCTGATCAATGTTCCCTGGTACTTCCTGCACGAACCCATCTATATCATTGACAATGTCCCTTGGTATTGCAAACGGAGGGATATCCGTTATTCTTTCCTTTTGTGGACAATATTTGATTGGGTTGATCGCGTTTTAACCCCTTGTCTCCCCTTCATTCTTGTCATCGTGTTCAATGCACTAACCGTCCGGTACATACTGGTGGCCAGTCGAGCACGGAAGAGACTCCGTTCTTGCTCCACCGGTGAGAAACTGAGCGACCCGGAAATTGAACACCGCAGCAAGTCCATTATCCTCCTTTTTGCCATCTCAGGCTGTTTCATCCTGCTGTGGATGCCGTATGTTATCCAATTCTTTGTAGAAAGGTTTCAAGTTGGTTATAAAATTAATGGCTACAGTGACCCCAGGTTTATATTGATGGAAAGTGCTAATGTGTTTCAATTGTTGAGCTGCTGCACAAACACGTTCATTTATGCAGTTACACAAAATAAATTCAGGGAGCAGGTGAAGGCAATAGTGAAATATCCATTCAACCAATTGCATTCGTTAATTAATTTCCGTAAGTTATAAGTTCCATGAATTATTTTGTGTTAAGTGTTCAAAAGTTTAGTATTGTATTTAACTGAAAAATAAAGTCCATGGATTAATCTGAATTGAAAGTATCTTCATTTTATCCTGTACATAGATATTTAACGGAAAATAATATATACTAAACGCGTTTTCGCTGGGTGCTCCGGTTTTCTCCCACATGACAAAGACTGCAGCCTCTTTAGGTTAATTAGCTTCTGAAAATTGTCCCCAGTGTGCTGGAGAGAACTGGTTTCCTGGTGATTTCTGGTCGGCACGGACGATGAGCCGATGGGCATGTTTCCATGCTGTATCTCTCAACTAAACTGGACTAAATTAAATTAAACTAATCTAAGCTAAACTAAGCTAAGCTAAACTAAGTACATCTACGCTAATGTAAGCTGAACTAAACTAAACTAAACTAAACTGAACCAAACTAAACTATATTAAGGAGGACATGCATTGCGGATTGGATTGAAATCCGATTTGAGAAAACAGCATGGAATGAGACTCTTCAGCCCACCGAATCCACGCCGTCGATCGATCACCCGTTCAAACGTTCAGTGATAACACGTCTTCACTCACTCCCCACACATTGGGAACGATTTACAAAGGCCAATTAACATTCAAAACAGCATGACTTTGGAATGTGGGAGGAAAGCGGAACACGTATAGGGTGCTGAGAATATAAAATGAGATACCAGAGAAAGCGGTTGAGGCAGGTAGTATAACAGAATTGAAGCGAAATTTGGACAGATACATGGATGGGAAAGGTTCAGAGGAATCTCGATCAACTTTTTCTTCAGTTACGTGCCTCACCTCATTTTTCAAGGCGCGGTCCAGTATTGGGCGCTCTATATCTTGGCGAGGGAAGCTCTCTGGAACATATTTGACTAATTCTATCCCGTCCAGGTCGTTCCTCGCATCAGAAACTCAATCACTAGTCGGGATAATGAAATGTTCCACTAATTCTAAATTGTTGCGTTGCTTTATCTGCAATCTCCTATTTATCTTTTCCTATTATTCCTATTATTTCCCTTGTCAATGCGGAAGCGTATACACTCTCAGTGAAGCGATCATTTCCTCCTTGTTTAAACTTTATGCCCATATAGGCTCACTGGACGAATCTCCAATTATATCCTATTTAATATCTCAGTGGGTTGGCCACTAATGGCAGAAAAAAGGAATACGAAACGAGCAATTTCTTTGATTGTAATTA
Source organism: Malacoraja senta (assembly GCA_038087875.1). Taxonomy (NCBI): domain Eukaryota; kingdom Metazoa; phylum Chordata; class Chondrichthyes; order Rajiformes; family Rajidae; genus Malacoraja; species Malacoraja senta. The sequence goes on from JAXLNO010005841.1 coordinate 3,882,613, forward strand.
TACTGTAGTCCATCCAATAACTAGCGTATTTGAGAGAACACAGATTCGGGCATTTTGCGAAATGAGTTAAAACAATGAGGTTAATGTTTAAGAAACCAAGTATTTTAGAGGTTTGAATCAGGGAAAAGCATATGTGGGAGGGAATTTTGTACTTTACTCATACCCTATATCTGACTTTACTCAGATAGGCACAGCCACAAAATAAAACAGCTCATAGATTAGTGGTGAGTCCATAGCATAAGTCGGTTTCATAAAGGCCTTTGCGTCATACATGGGGAAACAGTGTGAGCATGCTCAAGCTGCCTCCAAATATTACAGTAACTGTAGGATGTTTACACACTCATGACACAATGGTTACTTGTGGAGTTGAAATAAACCATCATTAAACAATGCCTCCCCAAAGTTAACGTTAATCTTGCATTTCCTTTTGTTTAGAAATCTCGCTCCCCTATATCTAACATGTAGATATCATAAATGTCCAGATGCTGCTCGCCAAATGGAGTCCCCTCGTAAATGGCGCCATTTGTTAACTTTTTGTGTGACTTGCCTTCTAAACACAGTGACCAAAAGCTGGTGTAATGCAAAATTAAAACAAATAAGAATCTAGGCAGAACTACTAAGGAATATCCTCCCCCTACTGATACCAAAGCCTGTTTCTCAGCAGAATGTTTCAGCTTTAGCTATTTTAACTACCTTCTATCTTGGCCATATCCGCACCATGCTCCCAGTATGTGAGCTCCAGCGTCAATCAAACTATAACATACTAATTTTCCTTATCATATACTTATTACAAGTCTGACCTTGTTCGTGTGTATATGTGTGTGTAAATGTGTGTGTATGTGTGCGTGTATATGTGGTTGTCTTTACATCTTCTCAAAAACACTACGCGGTAACAATTACATTTTTACATATTCCGATTGACATTTTTCCCATCGAGGTCGGGATCACCTTATCTGAACATTTTTTGCTTTATTTCTCGACTTATTCTCGACTCATTATTGATTAAAATTCCTAAAAAGTCAAAACATTTTGAAATTAAAACTACCAGCTTCAACTGATGACATCACAATGGCTCCGCAAGCAGAGATTAAAGATTTAATCCTGTATTTGACACGTTATTCGCGATTATAGCTTTAAAAATGCCAACTTTTGCAAGGTTTTTACATATTCTGATTCACATTTTCCCCTCGACGCAAAGATCACTTTCACTGAACATTTTATGCTTTATTTCTCGACATTGCTGATTAAAGTAAAACTAATCAAAATACCTTGAATTTCAACGACCAGCTTCGACGGATGACGTCACAAAGGCATATTCAACTGATGACGTCACGATGGATAGACTAGCAGGGGGGGCGAATTGCTATTGCAACACGCAGGGCAAGAGCAATTGGAATTGTTTTTAATGAGCACTGCTGAGGGAGGAAAGGGGTGCCGTTCGGGAACGGCTTGAGTTGGAGGACTACGCCTCCCGTGCGGGCTACGGTTGGGGAACCGGTGCATGGGGGAGCAGACCCAACGGTTCTGCACTTGGTCTAGTAATAGTTAAAACTCCCGACAACACCATATGTCAGGCGTTAGAAATGTTAATGAACGAAACTCTTGACGTATACATGGGAATATTGGAGGGAACCGAACAATAAACTGGAATGGCAATGCGGGCTTCGACGTTACATTGACAGGTAGGGTTGAGGAGAATCACTCAGTTTTCTGTAGAAGTAAGAGTATACATAGAATGAATAGGTCGGAGAAACATAGATAATAGGTGCAGGAGGAGGCCATTTGGCCCTTGGAGCCAGAACAGCATCAGTCTATGAAAGTAAGCATGCAGGTACACCAGGCAGTGAAGAAAGCGAATGGCATGTTGGCCTTTATAACAAGAGGAATCGAATATAGTTGCAAAGAGGTCATTCTGCAGTTGTACAGAGCCCTAGTGAGACCACACCTGGAGTATTGTGTGCAGCTTTGGTCCCCTAATGTGAGGAAGGACATTCTTGCCATTGAGGGAGTGCGGCGTAGGTTTACAAGGTTAATTCCCGGGATGGCGGTACTGTCATATGCTCAGAGGATGGAGCAGCTGGGCTTGTACACTCTGGAGTTTAGAAGGATGAGAGGAGATCTCATTTAAACACATATGATTGTTAAGGGCTTGGACACAGGAGAGGCAGGAAACATGTTCCCGATGTTGGGGGAAGTTCAGAACCTGGGGCCATCTGTTTAAGAATAAGGAGTAAGCCATTTAGAACGGAGACGAGGAAACACTTTTTCCTCACAGAGAGTGGTGAGTCTATGGAATTCTCTGCCTCGGAGGGCGGTGGAGGCAGGTGCGCTGGATGCTTTCAAGAGAGATCTAGATAGGGCTCTTAAAAATGGCGGAGTCAGGGGATATTGGTAGAAGGCAGGAAGGGGGTACAGATTGTGGATGATCAGCCTTGATCACATTGAATGGCGGTGCTGGCTCGAAGGGCCGAATGGCCTTCTCCTGCAACTATTGTCTATTGTCTATTGTCCACCAATTCAGCTTCGTCCCCTCCGTATCGTGGGGCTTTAATCGACCCGTTCGCGGGTCCTGTCATCACCCGGCGCGGGTTAAAACCGGCCGCGGGCCTTCCATCCTCCGGCGGGGGCTTCAACATCGGGAAGCAGCAATTTTACCGCGAGGTGGTGGAAGATCCCGCGGCCGATTTTAAGCAGCGCCGCTCCGGGCGATGAAAGGCCCCGCGAACGGGCCGATACAAGCTCCGCTCTATGATCTGTGCTCTACCAGGACGTCTCCCTCCTCCAATCACCGCGCTCCATCCTCAGTCCCACCCCCCTACTTCCGCATCTGACCGACACCTATCTCCTCCAATCACCGTACTCTATCCTCATTCCCACCCCCTACTTCCGCATCCGATCGACACCTCCGTCTTCCAATCATTGCGCTGAATCTTCATGTCCCGCCCCCCCATAGCCTGTAGTCCGACGTCTCTCTCGTCCAATCGCCGCACTCGATCATCAGTCCCACTCCCACTGTCTCGCGGAAAGCGGAGATCTTTAATAGTTTTTTTTCACCGAATTTCGAAATCCGGATTACAAAACATGGAAGGGGGGGGGGGGTGGATTGTCCCCACCTCTCAAAACATGGAGGGGACGTGTGCCTCCGCCCCCCCCCGGGATTTCCGCCCATGCAGGGATGTGCAGACGCGAGAAGTTCACATGCGGAAACATCCCAGTAAGTAGGAGAATAAAGGCCAGCCATGCTTGTAGACATACCACCGATTGAGCTCAAACAAGTGGACGACCTCGGCCGGCCTCACATGACACTGGTTAGCATAATTGATACCACCTTCGCCCAGGGGAGAAGTGGAGCATTATGTGATCGCTACCCTCCAAGTGAGTTACTTGTGAACATTCAGAATTATGGGGGTAGTTAGCAGAAACGATTGAAATTCACCAACTCTACCCCGAAGACCGACGTGTGTTGGTTAAAGCTAAAATCCCAAGGGATATGAGTGTCAATATGGCCCAGCGGAAATTCGGGATAATCTCTTGACGACTAGCGAGGATCCTGGCAATGAGGACAGATACCTTTGTATAAAGGAGTTAGTGTGACAGCGCCCAGGGCGGTGACGGGTAGTGGGAGGGGGATGGGCAGGTAATTGCCCGGAGTTGGGAACTGCTCGTCTCCTTGTCACCGCGTGGGTTTCCATGTTTGCTCCTGGGGGAAATTGTCGGTAATGTGAAGGAAATAGGCGTAAACGTGAGATAACATATAACTAGCGTGAAAGAACAATTGATGGTCCATTGAACCTCGGTGGGCTAAAGGGCCTGCTTCCCCGCTGTAGCCATAAACTAAACGGAACAAACTGAACTGAAGGAAACGAAATTCAACTCAACTCAACTCAACTCAACTCAACTCAACTCAACTAAACTAAACTAAACTAAACTAAACTAAACTAAACTAAACTAAACTAAACTAAACTAAACTAAACCAATGCAAACTGAACTAAACTAAATTCATCCCTTCCCGCAGTACTCTCTCACGATTCTCCTCGCTTCATATTCTCCAAGCAGGTAACATTATAAATGACCATCTGCACCAGGGACACAGTCTGATCGTTCACTGAATTTGCAAGGCGATTCATACAGAAGATTGTATTTGCACTTCTCGTGTGGTTTCCAAATGGTTGTGGTTTATGTCGTCTAACTCGAAAGTATCAACTGAAGAGAAATGTCTTAGGTTTAATAGGTTTTCAATCATTCCGGCAACTGTTTCAAATATGGACCCGGAAACACCTTCTACGAGTTAAAGGAACTGCAGATGCTGGAAAATCGAAGGTACACAAAAATGCCGGAGAAACTCAGCGGGTGCATCAGCATCTATGGAGCGAAGGAAATAGGCAATGTTTCGGGCCGAAACCCTTCTTCAAACACCTTCTAAGAGGACGTCCAATTGCCGCCTATCTGACGCGGCTAGTAGTCGTCCCACATCCGTTTCCCTTCAACTGGCTATGCTGGTACAGAAGCCGATCGATCCGGCTCATTTCGACATTTCAAAATCAACATCGGTTCTGAGGAGAAAAGAGTCCAACGAGTCCAGTGTCAGGTTTTAACGCTGCTTTATCTGAAATTTACAGGTGCGACGGTTTTCGAACCGAAGTAACCAAACCTGCAGAATCATTACCGATCCTACTGAAAATAACTTCAGAGCAAGGCTACAGAACAAAACTGCAGAAGCAAACGAACAAACATACAGAAAGAAGACCGAAGACCACTCTATTTACAGTATCATCAGGCGAATCGTAGGCCAGTTCTTTTCCCGGACCCGTGGTTTCTAATAAACTGCGCTCCAGCAATTACCTGCAGACTCCGTGCAAGCTGCCACACCGACAGCTTTGAACGTAAGTAAGACTTTAGCTTCTCTCCAGTTGATCGAATTTGCTCTCTATTCATATGACAAAGAATGGGGGGGGGGTGTTGTGATCTGGTTGTGTGAGCCCGGTTGTGTGAGAACGCGAAAGAGTGCGTGGGTGATGGGGGGGGGGGGTTACATTTGATTAGTTACATACGCTGCTGTTGTGTGGATCTGTGTGTATGCGCGTACGCCTTCGAGCTGTGTGTTTATGGAAGGAGTGCATGTGTTTTATGTGCGGGTGCGTGCACGCAGCACGTGTACGACAGGGCCTGTGTGCGTTTATTGAACGAGTGTGTGTTATGTATATGCTGTGTTTTGTGTGTTCTTACATACAGTATGTGCCATGTGCACATGATGTGGGGACTGTATGTATATGCAAGCTGTGTGAGACTGGGTATTCAGTGCATCTGGTGAGCACGGGGTGGGTTGCATGTGCATGCCTGGGGGGGTTTGATTGTGTGTGTTTGTGTTTGTGTGTACGTGTGTATGTGTGTATGTGTTCAATGATCAGATGATTCAATTATACATTATTGTTCACAAGTGCCTAGGTAGAGCGAAATGCTTTGTTTTGCACAATACCTGGTAAAAACATACAGCAGACTTCACCTCGGCAGTCCACAAATGTCGCCACGTTTCTGGCCCTGACGAAGTTACAGAAATTTATCTTCTGCTTGCCGCGGCACGTGGTAGCAGGCTGAGTCCCTTCCCCCACACCCTTCCCCGCCGGCTCCCCCCTTCAATCTCGGCGCAGCCCCCACCCCTTCGGTCTCGGCGGCAGTTCCCCGAGTCACCGTGTGTTTGTGTGTGTGTGTTTGTGTGTGTGTGTGTGTGTGTGTGTGTGTGTGTGTGTGTGTGTGTGTGTGTGTGTGTGTGTGTGTGTGTGTGTGTGTGTGTGCAGGTGTGTGAGTGTGTGTTTTTAGGTGTGTGTGGGTCTATAAGTGTGTGTGTGTTTGTTTGTGGATTTGTGCTTGTAAGTGTGCGTGTGTTTTCGAGGTAAATGTTGTGTATGTGTGTGTGTTGGTGCAAGTCTGTATGTATGCTCTGCATTCTTGCCTCCTTGCCAAAATAAAATGTCCACTTGATTTCTCTGAAATCCATTGTGAAATGTAAACTTTTCGCTCCCATTTTTTGTGAAGTTTAGTAACCTCCGAATGTCAATCTACAAGTACGTGTCATTGTAAAGTCTGCTTTCGACTTTGTTTCTGGTACAAGTGTTGCAACGTGGCCTCACGCAGTTGTTGCAATACCGTTTTCCAGCCAAATAATTTGGCTACAAATCCCGCAGCAGAACTCAAAGGCAAAATCATCACTGCTGAATGTCCCAGGATCATGTGGACGGTGAAGTTCCTGAAGGGAGGGGTAACTAAGGGTTCTGGCCCTGGTCGATTGAGCCAATTAGTTGGGGATGAGCGTGTTGACAGCCAATAACGCAATTAAATAAAATAAAATAAAATTTTCTTTTGAGCCAAGATCATTGTTTTTTTTTGTCTGATTCGGGTATTTTCCTGAACTCACAGACCCAGAACGATGGTTAAAATCGTCGAGTTTTACATGACAAGAACAGACCATTCTGTCCCTCTGGTTCGTGCTGAACAGGTTACCTAACTGAGCTTGAAGATAGACACAAAGGCTGTAGTAACTGAGCGAGTAAGGCAGCATCTTTGGTGACGTTTCGTGTCGAGACTCTTCTTCAGGCTGAGAGTAAGGGGAAAGAGAAACGCGACATATACAGTAGCAAGTGATATAGAGAGATAGAAAGCATATGAATGAAACATTTGCAAAATGTGACGAAGATCAAGGAAATGTGAAGCCCACTGTGGTCCATTGATATTATCTGAAGAAAGTGCAGATTCCAATAGAATCATTGACACATACATCTAGTCCAAACTTAAAAAGAGAGTGGCGGCGTCTCGAACGCGCTGCCAATGGCAGTAGTGGAAGAGATCGATAGTGGTATTAGGCACTCGGACATGCAGGATATGGAAGATTGTGCCTCGTGTAGCCGGGGTGAGATTATTTGAACTCAGCATCGCGTTCGGTACAAACATTATAGGTCAAAAAGATTGTTCACGTGCAGTTCTATTTTCTATGCTCTTCTATTTCCCGATCTCAGAACCTTATCTTCCATGCATCTTTCCTCTTCATATAACTATACGGTGGCACGGTGGCGCAGCGGTGGATTTGCTGCTTTACCCGGGTTCGATCCCGACTATACGGAATATGCACTTTCTCGAAGTTAACTGCGTGGACTTTCTCCGGGATCTCCTGCGGTCTGTTGGTTTAGCGATTATGTATGAATATTTGTCGTTCGGATTTCTGTGGCGCAAAACCACTAAGCGAGAATATATCTCTAAATAATTAGTTTAGGTTAATTTATAGATACAGCGCGGAAACATGCCCTTCGGCCTGCGGAGTCCGCGCCGACCAACGATTCATGCACACGAACATCATCCTACACACACTAGATACAATTTAAAATGTTATCGATGCAAAATAACCAACAAATCACTACGTCTTTGAGTGTGGGAGGAAAGCGCTGCTCCAGCCGTAAACCCATGCAGGTTATGTGGAGAACGTACAAACTCCGGACAGACAGTACCGGGAGGCAGGATGGAACCCAGGTCTCTGACACTCTAAGGCAGCAACTCTATACGCTGTTCCACCGTGACGCCTATAGTAATATTATTTGATTTTTCTTTTTTCAGATCCGATAACCGTAAACAGACGATATATTTCAAGAAAACACAAATGATCTGGCAATATTGCTTCCCTCTGTTACTTCTCCAAGGTAAAATCGGCAACGTTTCGCATGGATTGCTTACATCCCTGGCAAATTATAAAAGTGATACGATGGGCTAATGTCAACATGGACGCAGTGTGGTAACGCACACGAGTCGTCCATCACCGTTGAGGCCACGGAGTCAATTAGTTCAACATCTCAATTGTCGGAATCATCGTCTTCTCATCCATCCTTCGCCAACCGCAGTTGCACTGGACACGTTTTGTGTACAGAGAAGGGCGGGTGCCTGGAATGCACAGCTGGAGTAGTGTGGAGGGAGATACGATAGTTGCAATTAAAATTATTTTTGAATAGGTCCACAGGTATATGCAGCGAATGGTGTGATATGATTTATGAGTAGGGCGAGGAGATTGATGTGGCATCAGGTTCGGCATCGTTGGGGCAGCGATCTCGGATATTTGCAGGGGAGAATGTTGTGGATAAGAAACAATCTTCTGGATTTCCCAGCGGATCAGGCAACCATTGTGCAGAGAAATGACCAAACGACGTTCCGGGTCGAGGCCCTTCACGCGTCGAGTGAGTGGAAGGGAGATAAGAAGTATAAGATGTAGGCGAGATATGATTGATTGATTGATTGATTCATAGATTCATTGTTGATGAGGGAGGAGTTGGCCAAAGTTGACTGGAAAGATACTGTAGCAGGGATGACAGTGGAACAACAATGGAGGTATTTCGAGGAATAATACAGAAGGTGCAGGATCAGTTCATTCCAAAGAGGAAGAAAGATTCCAAGGGGAGTAAGGGGCGACCGTGGCTGACAAGGGACGTCAGGGACAGTACAAATATATAAGAGAAGAAGTACAATGTAGCAAAGATGAGCGGGAAGCAAGAGGATTGGGTAATGTTTTAAGAGCAACAGAAGATAACTGAAAAGACAATACGGGAGAAAAGATGAGGTACGTAGGTAAGCTAGCCAAGAATATAAAGGAGGATAGTAAAAGCTTCTTTAGGTATCTTCTTTAGGTATGTGAAAAGGAAAAACATAGTTAAGACCAAAGTTGGACGATTGAAGACTGAAAAGGGTGAATTTATTATGGGGCATAAGGAAATGGCAGATTAGTCGAACAGGTACTTTGGATCCCTCTTCACTAAGGAGGACACAAACAATCTTCCTGAAGTACTAGTGTCCAGAGGATCGGGGGTGATAGAGGATCTGAAGGACATCCACATTAGGCTGGAAATGGTGTTGAGTGGACTGATGGGACTGAAGGCTGATAAATCCCCAGGGCCTGATGGTCTGCATCCCAGGGTACTTAAGGATGTGACTCCATAAATCGTGGATGCATTGGTGATAATTTTCCAATGTTCTAAAGATTCAGGATCCGTTCCTGTGGATTGGGATGGTAGAAAACAGGGAATTATAGACCAGTTCGCCTGACATCGGTGGTGGGGAAGATGCTGCAGTCAATTATTAAAGATGAAATAGCGGCACATTTGGATAGCAGTAACAGGCTCGGTATGAGTCAGCATGGATTTACGAATGGGAAATCATGCTTGACTAATCTTCTGGAATTTTTTGAGGATGTGACTAGGGAAATGGACAAGGGAGAGCCAGTGGATGAGGTGTACCTGGACTTTCAGAAAGCATTTGATACGGTCCTATATAGGGGATTAGTGAGCAGAATTAGGGCACATTTTATTGGGGTAGAGTGCTGACATGCATAGACAATTGGTTGGCTGTCAGGAAACAAAGTACAGGGATTATCGGGTCTCTGCTTTGTAGGCAGTGACTAGTGTGGTACTACTCCAGAATCTAAGGAGTTTTGAAAAATTATCAAATGCATCCACTATTTCTGGGGCGACTTCCGTAAGTACTCTGGGATGCAGCCTATCTGGCCCTGGGGATTTATCGGAATTTAATCCATTCAATTTACCTAACACCACTTCCCGGCTAACCTGGATTTCACTCAGTTCCTCTATCTCATTTGGCCCGCGGTCCCCTGCTATTTCTGGCAGATTATTTATGTCTTCCTCAGTGAAGACAGAACCAAAGCAGTTCTTAAATTGGTCTGCCATGTCCTTGTTCCCCATGATCAATTCACCTGTTTCTGACTGCAAGCGATCTACATTTGTTTTAACTAATCCTTTTCTCTTCACATATCTATAAAAACCTTTGCAGTCAATTTTTATGTTCCCTGCCAGTTTTCTTTCATAATCCATTTTCCCTTTCCTAATTAAGCCCTTTGTCCTCCTCTGCTGGACTCTGAATTTCTCCCAGTCCTCTGGTAGGCTGCTTTTTCGGGCTAATTTGTACGCTTCATCTTTTGTTTTGATACCATCCCTGATTTCCCTTGTTATCCACGGATGCACTACCTTCCCTGATTTATTCTTTTGTCAAACTGGGATGAACAATTGTTGTAGTTCATCCATGCAATCTTTAAATGCCTTCCATTGCATATCCACCGTCAACCCTCTAAGAATCAATTGCCAGTCTATCTTGGCCAATTCACGTCTCATACCCTCAAAGTTACCTTTGTTTAAGTTCAGAACCCTTGTTTCAGAATTAGCAATGTCACTCTCCATCCTAATTAAGAACTCAACAATATTATGGTCACTCTTGCCCAAGGAGCCACGCACAACAAGACTGCTAACTAACCCTTCCTCATTTCACAATACCCAGTCTAGAATAGCCTGCTCTCTCGTTGGTTCCTCTGCATGTTGGTATAGAAAACTATCCCGCATACATTCCAAGAAATCCTCTTCCTCAGCACCCCTGCCAATTTGATTCACCCTATCTATATGTAGATTGAAGTCACCCATTATAACTGTTTTACCTTTGTTGCACGCATTTCTAATTTCCTGTTTGATGACATCCCCAACTCCTGTTAGGTGGCCTGTACACAACACCCACTAGCGTTTTCTGCCCCTTAGTGTTTCGCAGCTCTACCAATATCGATTCCACATCCCCCAAGCTAATGTCTTTCCTTTCCATTGCGTTAATCTCCTCTCTAACCAGCAACGCTACCCCACCTCCTTTTCCTTTCTGTCTATCCCTCCTGAATATTGAATATCCCTGGATGTTCAGCTCCCAGCCTTGGTCACCCTGGAGCCATGTCTCCGTGATCCCAACTATATCATACTCATTAATAGCTATCTGCACATTCAACTCATCCACCTTATTACGAATGCTCCTTGTATTGAGACACAAAGCCTCCAGGCTTGTTTTTACAACGCTCTTACCCCTTATACAATTACGTTGAAAAGTAGCCCTTTTTGATTTTTGCCCTGGATTTGTCTGCCTGCACTTTTACTTTTCACCTTGCTACCTATTGCTTCTACCCTCATTTTACACCCCTCTGTTTCTCTGCTCACACATTTACGAAACCCACCAACTCTTATTCTCTGTTTATTATTTTGTTCTTCTTTCACCCCTACATGTTGGGTCTGAGTGCTTCCCTTCTCTGCCTCGTGCCTCACACACTGTCTACTAGCTTTCTCTATTTGAGTCCCTCCCCCCAACCGTTCTAGTTTAAACTCTCCCCAGTAGCCTTTGCAAATCTCCCCACCAGAATAATAGTTTATGCGACGTTGTATAGTCCCTGCGTAGCCTACTTCCTCTGTCGTTTCGGACACCCACCACGCCAAAGAAGTATTGGTTAATTGCCTTCTGTAAAATTGGAAATTGTCCCTACTGTGTAGGATACTGTTAGTGTGCGGGAATCGTTGGTCGGAGCGGATAGAGACGGCCTAAGGGCCTTTTTCCGCTCTGTATCTAAACTAAACTAAACTAAACGAAACATTTTTGGGGGAAAAGGCACCCCTAGGATTCATATTAAATGTTCCCCCTTCACCTTCAACCTATGAAAGTAGAAATGTGATTTACTGATTTTTTTTAAAAATTAAGCCATGTTGTAGCTATGTAATTGTATAAAATGTGCAGCAGGTCAGAATTTTATTTTTTCTGTTGGCGGTAGCAATGACTTACCTGGAATCATTCCAGTAGATTGCCTTTTGCTGTTTTAGTGGTTCCTGCCGCACCATTTAACACTGTCGTCAACTTATCTGCTCCACCATTGCAGGCGTCCAGCCGGGAGAGTGGACCATGCAGGCGCTGCCCCACCGTGCCATCAGGAAGTCTTGCGTGGTGATACCCTGTACGTTCGACTTCCCTTCGCGTCCTTACGCCGCCATCCACGGAGCGTGGTTCAAGTACTGGGACCACTGGAAGTACACGGTGTCTTACTCCAGAGATCCCAACTACGGGATGGCCGGATTCAAGGGGCGGGCTGAAATCGTTGGTAACCTGGAAGAGAAAGACTGCTCGCTGAGGATCAATCACCTCAGATCCGAAGACTCTGATGTGTATTACTTCTACGTGGAACTGGACGGCTTTGATACTTACACCTACAAACCCCCCGTCCATCTGCACGTTCTGGGTGAGGCCCCTTCAAAGTTTGCCTCCGCTGTGCGCACGTACTTCAGAGTTGGTTTCGCTCCGTTTTGAAATTTCGTTTCTCAGTCCTTTCTCAGTCCCGCGCTTTATGAACGGGCGCAGGAGGTTTGCAGCCTTGGGGAATTGCACAGCAATGTGAATACGTATTGGGACAGCGACAGTACAGAGGGCGAAACGTTCAATGAGAGAGAGGTGCCAGTAACGGCTTGGCGTCCAACAAGCGTGGTTCTAGCGAGTGGTAGAGTTGCTGCGTCATAGCGCCAAAGACAGGGGTTCCATCTTGTCTACGGGTGTTTTCTACGTGATTTTTGCACGTTCTCCCTGGGAATAGGTGGGATTTCGTGGGGTGCTACGGTTTTCTGCCGCACTCCTCAGACGTACATATTTGCAGGTTAATTGGCCGAATAGGCAGGGAGGTAAAAAAAACGTTGAAAGCCCCCTGGTGAAATCCGTCGGTGGAACTGCAGTGATTCCTAGGACCTTACACTGTGGAATGTTGGAGCCATGGCGATTTGTCCTCGGCGACACTCTTAATAAATGGGATTAGTACATATAGAGAATAGGTAGATAGATAGATCGTTGGATAGATGGGTGGGTAGATGTTTCGGTAGGTGGATAGATAGACGGATGGGGATGGATGGGTGGAGTGGTGGGGGACATATGGGTGGACGGATGGTGGTCAGGTGGTGGACAGATGGGTGGATCATGGATGGACAGGTGAATTTTTTAATGATCTTATAATCATAGTATGCCCCACTCTCTTGGGCAGATAAGTGGCTACAGATGGTGGATTCCAGAGCAATAGCTGGAGTGACTGCGAGCAACATCAATGGAGTCAAAATGATGGTGGACAATTTGGGTTGAGATTGTGCCTTCCATACCATCTCTTTCCCTCCACAAATGCTGCTCAGCATGTTGTGTTCCTTCATCAGTGTGTTCTTGGCTCCCTCCAAGGCAGTGCGTTCTGGACTAACAACAGTTTGAGTCTAAAATATAACTCGCATGACCACCCCCTCCCACTTCAGACCTACACGTTGTTTCACTAAATCTTTCCAATCTCCAGATGTACCTGATCAACCCGAGATTTTAATCCCGGGAACTCTCACAGAAGGGACTCCGGTGAATATCATCTGCAAAGCCCTCTACACATGTCCCGATCAACGCCCATCCCTCACCTGGAGTGAGCTGCCAGATTCCACCATCATTGTGCTTGTGGAGAAAAGGAAGGGTGAAATTTCCACTGTCTTGACTTTTACTCCTTCCGTCGCTCATCACGGTCAAACGGTTCGCTGTACGGTTGACTACTTTGATACGAGTCACAGACTGGCAAACTCCGTTACCCTGAATGTAGCATGTAAGTATTTTAAAAATAAATTATTATAGTCAAAGAGTCACCGATCCGTGCAGCAGAGAAACGGAACATTCCTTCCACCTTATCCATGGGATCTAGTTGGCTTTCTTTGGGCGTCGCGTCTACCTGCATTTGGGCCCTATCCCTCGAAATACTTCCCATCCATATATCTGCAAAGCCGTATTTGGAAAGTTATAATTGTCGTTCATAGCTTCCGCAGGCAAAGAGTTTCAGATACGGATTACAATCTGCGATCCTCCATTTTAGAATCTTCTTCCAGAGGTTCAATTTATGCGTGCTCTTGTACACGAAAAATAAAATCACCCGTCAGCCTCCTGGGTTCTGAAGACAAAATGGCCAAGTATGGCCAGTCTACCTCCATAATCCAACCCGTTACACGCAATTGACATCCCGAGTGAATCCCTTCTGCATATATTTTCTATCGTAATTATATCCTTCAATTTTTGGACGAAAGCTCTCGCTGGGGCACATCAGCGCCATGATGAGCATTTATATCAAGAGGATTGGAATAAAATAAGAGATATGTAACGCTGAGGCTCTATAAGGCGGTGTTCAGGCCCCCTTTGGAGTACTGAGAGAACATTTGAGCCCATTATCTAAAAAGGATGCGCTGGCTCTAGAAGGTCCAGAGGAGGTTTACAAGAATGATTCCTGGATAGGTGGGATAGCATGTGATGAGCGTTTGACAGCACTGGGCCTCTACACGCTGGAGTTTAGAAGGTTGAGGGGGGTCCTCATTGGAACTTACAGAATAATGGAAGACATGTACAGTGTACAGGATGTTGCCACTGGTGGGAGAGTCTAAGACCACAGGTCATAGCCTCAGAATTAAAGGCGTTCTTTTAGAAATGATGTGAGGAGGAACATCTTTAGTTAGAAGGTAGTTAATCTGTGGAACTCATTACCACAGAGGGCCGTGGAGGCCAAGTCGGTGGATATTTGTGAGGCAGAGGTAGATATTCTTGATTAGAACGGGAGTAAATGGTTATGGGGAGAAGCCAGGAAAATGGGATTAGATCAGCCATGATTGAATGGCGGAGTACATTCGACGGGCGAATGGCCTAATTGTACTCCAATAACATGTGCACTTATGACAGCTGCATCGTGGTATCCCAAATGTTGTCGTCAATATCATTCCAAATGCGGTCAATCATACCAAACGCCTCTTGCCATTCTATCCACATAAAAAAAACTTTCAGGGAACTGCGCTCCAATTCCTATACCGGGAACGTGCACTCCACATCTTGTCCGTGCACTCCACATCTTGTTCTCTATTCTGTTGCACTGTGAGAGAATCTGCAAATCCGGCCCTGGCTTTACATATGAAATTGAAACAGCTAACACTTGCCAGAGTATTATCTGTATTGTGAACATCATTCCTTCAAAGAGGGCATCACAAAGGAAAATCAAGTTACGTGAATATGGCACAGTTGATGAAAAAATAAATCCGTTGGTTTAAATTGATATCCATTTGAGGGACAGCATTTCATATTTCGCTTGGGCAGCTTGCAACCCAGTGGTATGAATACTGATTTAACTAACTTCAAGAAACCCTTGCAATCCCTCTCTCTCCATCACTCCCCCACTCAAGTCGCATAGGTTTCCCGTTCTCACCAAGCAAGCAGCTAACAATGGCATGTTTCCATTAACATTGTAACCTTTTTATATATCTTTCATTCATTTGACCAATATCTCTCTACATCATCTTTGTAGACTCAACTCAAAATCAATTATCAGTACTTCACACCCAGGCAGTTAAAAGGAAAGCCAACCTCATTACACAGGATCCCACCCACCCCTGCACAAGTCCTTCCAACTTCTGCCATCAGGCCGCCGATATAAAGTCCCACTATCTAAGAAAAACATTCACAAAAACTCATTCATACCCATTGCCATAAACAGCTTAAATAAAAAGTGAACAATGGACAAATTAATCCTGACGCACTGTCACTTTACACGTATCTACAACTTTCATCTTGTCTATTTTTACAGTTTTTAATCCTTATAATTGCTTTTAAGATCTATACACACGGTGTGTGCTCGCAGAAATCTGTGTTGTATGACTGCTTATCAGTACATTGTCCTGTTTGTATGTTGAGCCACGCCAAAGAAGATTTTCTGTTACGACAGACAATAACGTTTTCTGAATCTGAATCTGAATTTATCATTGTCTATATCTCTGGTTTCCCTTTCCCCTAACTAGTTTGAAGAAGGGTCTCGACCCGAAACGGCACCCATTCCTTCTCTCCAGTGATGCTTGTAGTCCCACTGAATTACTCAAACATTTTCTGTCCATCATCTGGTTAAACCAGCAACTGCAGTTCCTTTCTACCCTTTGATTATACGGCTGCTCTTGGAAGAATGTGCATATCTCCCGTCCTTGTGGTCTTTGATTAGATCATAGTCAGCGCAGTACATTTTTTTTTAAAATGTCATATATCATGGTTAGACCACACCAAAGTACCGGACACGGATAGAATACACGGATTGTCGTGGATGAAGCTAGAGTCATACAGCCCGTTCGGCACAACTTACCCCTATCTACAATGATGGTTCACCTATCCCAGTTCCACCTGCCTGCATTTACCCCTTAATCCTCTAAACCTTTCCTATCTATCTACCTGTCAAAATGCCTTTTATATGTTGCTCTAATTTCTGCCACAACGAATTCTTGCGGTCGCTCGTTCATTACACCTACCATCCAATATGTAAACAGTTGTGCATCAGTTTCCTATTATTTTCTTCCCCTTTCACATTAAACGTACCTTCTCTGGTTCGTGTACCCTTACTTAGGAGAAGGGACTCAGTGCATTTACTCTATCTATTCCCCACATGATCGTTCTCACAGGTATAAGATCATCCCTCGTTCCCCTTTGCTCCAAGGAACGTAGTCCTAACTTGCCGAACCTTTCCTTTTTCACACATGCAATATAGTCCTGGCAATATACTTGTAAATCGTCTCTATATTCTTTCTAGGTTCACAACATCTTCCTTTAGCAGTGTAACCATAATTAAACAGTTCCGGAAATGCGGCTGCACCAATATTTTGCACATGTATAACATAGCATCATAACTTCTAGAGTCATAACCCAAACCGATGAAGGCCAATGTACCGAAAGCCTTATTGACCAACGTAAATACCAGTGACGGCACGTTTATTTAACTATATACCTGCACTCCTTTTGACGAAGACATTGTCCAGCACCCTGCCTTTTACTGTGTAGGTCTTGCCCTGGTTTGATTTACCAAAATGCAACACCTCGCATTTATCTGCATTGTATATCATTAAAGATTCATCTGCCCACTTGCCCAAATGATCAAGTTTCTGCTGTAGTCTATTTATTACTAAAACTCTCATCTTGTTTGTGATTCTGTGTGCGTGCGTGTCTGTGTGCGTGTCAAAGAGCTCCAGGAACTACGCCAAAACGGTACACAATAGCGCTGCAAATTTTGTACCACCTCACTCACAATTGTCTTGTGGTGTGTTTTTTTTAAATCAAGTTTCGTTCAGAGTTATGATATATTTTACAAGTTATTCACTTTTTAACTTCATAAAATCCAGTTTGAGGAATAATCAGTTGAACTTGTTGTGGCAGTTGCAGTGGCAGTTAGCAGCTAGGACGTCACAATGGGATCTCATTTACACAAATTGCCCGTGAGCAGTGCGTCCCCCGACAATTACATCACAATGGGACATAATTTACATTAACTGCCCATCATCAGTGTTCCACCCAGTGCAGTAAGAGATTTGTTACATTGTTGCTATGAGACGGAGGGAGTGGGGGAGGGAAGGAGGAGAAATGTCGGATACGGGAGAGGTGATGAGTGGGGGAGCAGGGTGATAGAGGGAGAGGAGGGGGATAGGGAGAGGAGAGGGGTTATGGAGGGATGGAGGGAGAGAGTGACTGAGGGTAGGGGAAATGAGAGGGAGGGAGAGGTGACGGGGTGGAGCAGGAGATGAGGAGAGGGGAGGGGATAGAAGAGGAAGGGTGAAGAGGAGGGGGTTAGTGTTGGTGGATGAGGGGAAACGAGCCGTACCTGCGCATTTTGGGGCTATGCGTGAGTGGTGGAATACTGCATTGGGGAACGGGTTGCGTTGGGGGAACGGGTTTGTGGTGGAAACGGGCTGCGTTGGGGGTGGGATGACTGGTGAAATATTGCTTTGGGGGAACGGGGCCCAACGGGTCCCACTTGGTCTAGTTTTTTAATAAATATCTTGGTTATCTATGATATAACATTGGTACAGTGATATCACCAAACTTACTGATCAGACCTCGTATATTCCCATCAGATAGAAAACACTGCTCAGATCACAACTGACGTGTCATTGTGCCGTTTTGCTGGAAAGTGTACAGGATGGAATTACGAGAATGATCCCACGACTTGAGGGCCTGCGTTACAGACAAAGGTTGTGCATGCTAGGACTTTATTTTTTGGAGCGCAGCAAGATAGCAATATTTAGATTTAGAACCTGAGGGGCAACATACTCTCTCTCTGAGAGTCCTGATTTTGGACACTTGGAATATTCTGGTACGCTTTATCGATTGGAAAATGTCCTTGCGATTATGACAGAGTTACCCCGTTGAACAGGCCAAACCTTTGCGACGAATGTCCTTCTATAATAGGGAGCTGATGATATATTTCCAAAGTGATGTGGGACGCAAGTAAAATGTGGGAGCTACCCTCCCTTGCGTCCGAATCCTCGGTCAATATTGGCGGTAGAAGACGTAGCTTGCGGTCTCAGTAGGTAACAGCTTACATGCTATAAGAGGTTGTTTGTGTGAACATAAATGACTGTTGTCCGAGGCAGGGTCGGTGTTTGGCTGGTGGATATTGTGGCAGTTAACTGGGCTGCTTGTTTTCGTCGGTTGGCGTTTGCCAGACACGCGTCACGCAGGAGACGATAGGTTTCCATTTCTATCCCGCTAACATGCTGATGATGTTCTGTTTCCAAGATTCCCCCCGGAACACGGTGGTCGAGTGGAACTTCAAAGAAGCCAAAACGATTTCCCTGCGTTGTTCCACTGACGCCAACCCCAGTGCCACCAGTTTCTCCTGGTTCAAGGTCACCCGTGGCGTTGAGACTGATCTAAGGCGGGAAATTCAAAATATCACCGTTCACCTTGATTCGGAAAAGGCAAATACATCCTACAGCTGCACGGCGACAAACGCTCTTGGGAGCTCACGTTCCGCGCCCGTGCGAGTCCGCAGTCAGCGTGAGTATTTGTTGTGATCGGATGACCGAGCCATTGGCTACTTGGTATCTGAGATGAGGACTACCTCCGATTAATGTCTATTTCCGCAATTCATTTTATTCCACATTCGCATCAACGCTTAGGTTTCCACTAGATGTTAAATGAGTAGCAGGATCTGGACCCTTGATGAAACTGTAAGCACATTAAATTGTAATTCGCGTACATGGGCAATTGATGGTCGGCATGCGTTTGCTCGGCCAAATGGCCTGGTTCATTGTTCCATATCCCTGTTGTACAATTATGCCCAGATTACACCACTCATCTATGCGTCGGAGGCGACCTACACCGTCCAATTAACCTATTACACAACATGTTTATGGGTTGGTGTAACTTAACAGATCCGGCAGTATATTTGGAGAAAGGATAACCGACGTTTCGGGCCGGGAACACTTCTTCAACGATTGTAGTGAGTACATGGGAGGGAAAGCTGAAAAAGAGGCGGGGCAGAGCGAGTCAGATTGATGCTGCCGCATAGATGCTGCTCGAACAAATCCTTCTTGACCAAGTCAGATTGATTATAGAAACATAGAAACGTAGAAAATAGGTGCAGGAGAAGGCCATTCGGCCCTTCGAGACTGCACCGCCATTCAATATGATCATGGCTGATCATCCAACTCAGTATCCTGTACCTGCCTTCTCTCCATACCCCCTGATACATTTACCCACAAGGGCCACATCTAACTCCCTCTTAAATATAGCCAATGAACTTGCCTCAACTACCTTCTGTGGCAGAGAATTCCAGAGATTCACCACTCCCTGTGTGAAAAATATTTTTCTCATCTCGGTCCTAAAAGATCTCCCCTTTATCCTTAAACTGTGACCCCTTGTTCTGGACTTCCCCAACATCGGGAACAATCTTCCTGCATCTAGCCTGTACAACCCCTTAAAATTGTTGTAAGTTTCTATAAGATCCGCCCTCAATCTTCTAAATTCTAGCGAGTACAAGGCAAGTCTATCCAGTCTTTCTTCATATGAAAGTCCTGACATCCCATGTATCACCGGGGAACCTTCTCTGTACTCCCTCTATGGCAATAATGTATTTCCTCAGATTAGGAAACCACAACTGTACGCAATACTCCAGGTGTGGTCTCACCGAAACCCTGTACAAATGCAGTAGAACCTCCCTGCTCCTATACTCACATCTTTTTGCTATGAATGCTAACATACCATTCGCTTTCTTCACTGCCTGCTGCACCTGCATGCCTACTTTCAATGACTGGTGTACCATGACACCCAGGTCTCGTTGCATCTCCCCTTTTCCTAATCGGCCACCATTCAGATAATAGTCTACTTTCCTGTTTTTGCCACCAAAGTTGATACCCTCACATTTATCCACATTATACTGTATCTGCCATGCATTTGCCCACTCACCCAGCCTATCCAAGTCACCTTGCAGCCTCCTAGCGTCCTCCTCACAGCTAACACTGCCCCCCAGCTTCGTGTCATCCGCGAACTTGGAGATGTAGCATTCAATTCCCTCGTCCAAATCATTAATATATATTGTAAATAGCTGGGGTCCCAGCACTGACCCTTGCGGTACCCCACTAGTCATTACCTGCCATTCTGAAAAGGACCCGTTTACTCCTACACTTTGCTTCCTGCCTGCCAGTCAGTCTCTATCCACATCAATACTGAACCCCCAATACCATGTGCTTTAAGTTTGTATACTAATCTGTTATGTGGGACCATGTCGAAAGCCTTCTGAAAGTCCAGCTATAACACACCCACTGGTTCTCCCTTATCCACTCTACTAGGTACATCCTCGAAAAATTCTATAAGATTCGCCAGACATCATTTACCTTTCATAAATCCATGCTGACTTTGTCCAATGATTTCACCACTTTCCAAATGTGCTGCTATCCCATTTTTAATAACTGACTCTAGCAGTTTCCCCACTACCGATGTTAGACTAACTGGTCTGTAATTCCCCGTTTCCTCTCTCCCTCCCTTTTTAAAAAGTGTGGTTACATTAGCTACCCTCCAATCTTTAGCAACTACTCCAGAATCTAAAGAGTTTTGAAAAATTATAGTACGGTGGAGACATCTGGAGGATTGTTGATGGGGGGGGGGGGGTGAGGAGGAGATCACATTGATTGGTCAGCATCTACAGTCCCTTTCATTAGGATTCTGTGAACTGTGAAGAGGATGTTAGGAGGTTGCAGGGTGACCTGGTCAGGTTGATTGAGTGGGCAGATGCGTGGCAGATGCAGTATAATATAGATAAATATGAGGTTATCCACTTTGGCGGCAAAAACAAGGGGACAGATTATTATCTCAATGGGAGGTACACAAAAATGCTGGTGAAACTCAGTGGGTGCAGCAGCATTTATGGAGCGAAGGAAATAGGCAACGTTTCCGGCCGAAACCCTTCTTCAGACTGATATGGGGTGGGGAGTAGAAAGAAAAAAAGGGAAAAAGGCGGAGGAGGAGCCCGAGGGCTGGGGGCGTGGGGAGGAGACAACCAGAGGGCTGATGAAGGGGATGGGACAGCAAGGGCTAGCAGAATTGGGAGAATTGAATGTTCAAGCCCCCAGGATGTACACTGCCCAAGCGGCATATGAGGTTCATTTCCCCCAATTTCCGGTGTTGCTGGCTGTGGCCATGGAGGAGACCCAGGACAGAGAGGTCAGATACGGAATGGGAGGGGGAGTTGAAGTGCTGAGCCACCGGGAGGTCAGGTTGGTTATTGCTGACCGACGGAGGTGTTCTCACCGCTTGGTCTCACCGATGTAGATCAGCTGGAATCTAGAGCAGCGGATGCAATAGATGAGGTTGGAGGAGATGCAGGTGAACCTCTGTCGCACCTGGAACGACTGCTTAGGTCCTTGAATGGAGTCGAGGGGGGAGGAGAAGGGACAAGTGTTGCATCTCTTGCGGTTGCAAGGGAAAGTACCCGGGGAGGGGGTGGTACGGGAGGGAAGGGAAGAATTGACAAGGGAGTTACGGAGGAAGCGGTCTTTGTGGAAGGCAGACATGGGGGGAGATGGGGAAGATGTGGCGAGTGGTGGGGTCACGTTGGAGGTGGCGAAACTGACGGAGGATCTCAATGGGGTTAGGTTAGGTAAGGGGGAGGTACAGCGAGACCTGGGTGTCCTTGTACACCGGTCACTAAAAGGTGGCGTGCAGGTACAGCAGGCAGTGATGAAAGCTAATGGGATGTTGGCCTTCATAA
>JAXLNO010005841.1:3909501-3933834 GCA_038087875.1 Malacoraja senta
TTTCCATCCAAGCACAACACATTAAATTCCGAATTTATCAACTGTAGCTGTTCTTTTTATGTTTCGATTCCAGGAGAAGGTGAGATAAGAATTGAATCAAAAGCGTCACATAAACCAATATCGTGAATCAAGAATCAAACGGATTTAACTGTCGTATGTACAGTCAATGGAAAAATGAAATTCGTTTTTGCAGCAAAACAGATCTACACGTTCTACGCTAATAGATGATAGCAATTAAGTAAACAACCAATAATGTAATTATCACAATACAAGTGAAATTAAAAAAAACATCAGTGCAACATAAGACTCCGACCACCATTTGTGTGAAAACGTTCCCCCTCAGATTCCTATTAAGTATCGATGTCCTGCAGCAGTTTGCTTATTTTTTTAGCTGTTGGCCGATCAGTGGTAACTAGGTTTGGTTTTTCATGTGGGAATTTCGTCTGAACTATCCAATTTGTTGAGGAGATAACGACGTGTTTTATGCCGACATTGCTGTAGATGTCGTAGAGTCATGTAGTTCTACACATCGGGAACAGGCACTTTGGTCCAGCTGGCTCTGTCTCTCTTTTGAGCCGAAGGATTCCGCTTTGTTTTGTACTGTTCTATGCTCTCTTATCAAACTGATTGGAGAGATACGGGCCAGGCACACCCTTTCAACCTGCAATGCCTGAGCCAAAAATGATGCCACGTTAAACAAATCTCCTCAGTCTGCTGAGCGGTTTCGGCTCTACTCGACCGGTTGCTGTAAATAGAAAGTGGGGATAGTAGACCTGTTAAAATACCACATTTTCTCCCAGCAGAAGATTCCACCGAATCCACCCCAAGCCGCCCACTGAACATTCACTCGTATGAACGGGATATCGGTCTGTCTGCTGGGATCCTGCTTAATATCGGTCTACTTCTTTATGGTTTAAAGTAAGGAATACCGACCAAAACGCAGAAGAGGCGCATGTTGCTATGCTGTTTTATCTTACGTGCAGCAGTTTCTTTAAATATTTTAAGTGGATAGATCAAGCAAGTGGCGGAACGGTGGGGCGGCGGTAGAGTTGCAGAATCACAGCATCAGAGACCCTGGTTCGATCCTGACTACAGGCGCTTGTCTGTATGGAGTTTGTACGTTCTTCCAGTGAATTGCGTGGGCTTTCTCCGGTAGCTCTAGTTTCCACCCATACTCCAAAGACGTACAGGTTTGTAGGTTAATTGGCTTGGTAAAATTGTAAATTGTCCCTTATGTGTGTTGGATAGTATCAATGTGCGATTGCAGTTAGGGGTCGGTCGGGCTGTTGGCCGGCAGGTGGGTGCAATGAGGCGTCGGTCGTGCTGTCGGCCGGCCGGTGGGTGCTGAGAGGGGTCGGTCGGTGTAGATTAACTATATGTAGCAATGTTACAAAATTTTGAGAATTTAAAAAATAAAGTCTGCAATTTATCCCATCAGATAAAGCATAAAAAGAAGTTTAATTTGACACCTAATTCACTTTCATATCTTCAGTATAAAAAAATTATGGCCATTTTCATACTCGGAAATTAGCATCTTGTTCCCTATTGCCTTTCCATTGATTTAACACAAAAGCTGTGATCGAGGACAGTCAAAAGCCATAACTTTCTTAAAATTAAGAGAACTGGAAGAAATTTTCAGTTATTATAGATTGAAGCATTCAGAAACAAATATGAAACAATCTTACTTAGATGACATGAAATTCAAGCATATAATTAGTAAGTTACCTTGCAGGTGGAATTTTCCATCCAAGCACAACACATTAAATTCCGAATTTAACAACTGTAGCTGTTCTTTTTCTGTTTCGATTCCAGGAGAAGGTGAGATAAGAATTGAATCAAAAGCGTCACATAAACCAATATCGTGAATTAAGAATCAAACGGATTTAACTGTCGTATGTACAGTCAATGGAAAAATGAAATTCGTTTTTGCAGCAGCAAAACAGATCTACACGTTCCACGCTAATAGATGATATCAATTAAGTAAACAACCAATAATGTAACTATCACAATACAAGTGAAATAAAAAAAAACATCAGTGCAACCAAAGACTCCGACCACCATATGTGTGAAAACGTCCCCCCTCAGATTCCTATTAAGTATTTCCCCTTGAACTGAAACCTATGCCGTCTTGTTCTCGATTCACCTACTCTGGACAAACGACTATGTGTATTTACCCAATCTATACCACTCTTGAATTTATAGACCTCTAAAAGACCACCCCTCATTCTCGATGCGCGCCAGGGTATAGAATCCCAGTCTTCTCAACCTATCCCTGTAGCTCAGAGCCTCTTGTTCTGGCAATATCCTCGTAAATCTTCTCTGTACCCTTCCAGCTTGAAAACATCTTTCCAATAACTTGGTGCCAAGAACTTAACACAATACTCTAAATGCGGTCTCACCAACGTGTTATACCACTTACGTTAGCTCTATCAATTTTCTACACATAAGGGGCAATTTATGGTGGCCTATCAATTTTCTACACATAAGCGGCAATTTATGGTGGCCTATCAAAGCTGCAGTCTTTGGAATGCGGGAGGACACGGGAACTCCACGAACAAGCACACGAGCGCGCAGGGACAACGTGCAAACTCCACGCAGACAGCACGATGCAAGGATCGAACCCAGGTCTTTGGCGCTGTGAGGCAGCAACTCGACTCGCCTTGCCACCGTGCCGCAGTGTGAAAGAGCCTGCTGGTTGTCATGGAAACAAGCCCTTTGGCCCAACCAGCCAACGCTGAACATCGATCACTCAGTCATAATATCTCTATGCTATTTGATGCTATGCACCTTCACGTCGCACTTTCTCGTGGAAAACCTACAGGTCCGGCACTTCCAACCACCCGAGGAGGCCAGATGGTCGGAAATCCGCCCGCCCCCCGCCCCCCATCCCCACATAGACACACATCATTCTTAATAGGCCCTGCAAGCTGGATGTCTTCATAAACCATGCAGGGTGAAGCAACACGTGACCAACTTGGAGGAAATACCAAACCATATGTGCCGAGGGACCTTTAAGGCCAGTGATCAGATTTTCAAACTGACTGCACACTGGAGAGGCAATACTGAGATATTTGACAATGCAGACATGCTTTTCCAAAAGGCCAAAGTGGCTCACAAGTCATAAGGTCATGTGATAGAAATGGAATTAGGCCATTCGGCCCATCAAGTCTCCGCCGTTCATTCGTGGCTGATCTATCTCTTCCTCCCAACTCTATTCTCCCGCCTTTTCCCATGACCTCTGACACCTGTACTAATTAAAAATATATCCTCTCTGCCTTAACAATATCAACTGTCTTGGCCTCTACATCTTTCTGTGGCAAAGAATTCCACAGATTCACCACCCCCTAATTAAAGAAATCTCTCATCTCCTTCCTAAAATAACTAAAATATGGTTCTGGGCGAACTTGAACCGCCTTGAGTACGCATTTGCAAGCGGACAAAATAGTACGAATGTAGGATGGCAAGCAAAGTGCCCGCTTTTCACGAAGGGCAGCGATGAATACCCTGGTACATTACAGACATAATGAGCCAACATCAGTAAGAGACTGCAGATGCTTGAATCTCTAGTAAAAGGCAAACAGCTGGAGGAACTCAGTGGGATAGGAAGAACGTGAGGAGAAAAATGGACCAGTCTGAAGAAGGGACCCACCCCTTCATGTCGTCTGTCCAATATCCTCCACGCATTCCGCCCGACCGTTGAGCTCGTCTAGCAGTTTATCTTTTGCTCGAGACTTCATCATTTGCAGTCTCTTGCCTTCCCCAAATATCGATGTCCTGCAGCAGTTTGCTTATTTTTTTATCTGTTGGCCGATCAGTGGTAACTAGTTTTGGTTTGTCATGTGGAAATTTCGTCTGAACTATCCAATTTGTTGAGGAGATAACGACGTGTTTTATGCCGACATTGTTGTAGATGTCGTAGAGTCATATTGTTCTACAGATCGGGAACAGGCACTTTGGTCCAGCTGGCTCTGGCTCTCTTTTGAGCCGAAGGTTTCCGCTTTGTTTTGTACTGTTCTATGCTCTCTCATCAAACTGATTGGAGAGATACCGGCAAGGCACACCCTTTCAACCTGCAATGCCGGAGCCAAAAATGATGCCACGTTAAACAAATCTCCACAGTCTGCTGAGCGGTTTCGGCTCTGCTCGACCGGTTGCTGTAAATAGAAAGTGGGGATAGTAGACCTGTTAAAATACCACGTTTTCTCCCAGCAGAAGATTCCACCGAATCCACCCCAAGCCTCCCAGTGAACATTCACTCCTATGAACGGGATATCGGTCTGTCTGCTGGGATCCTGCTTAATATCGTTCTACTTCTTTATGGTTTAAAGTAAGGAATACTGACCAAAACGCAGAAGAGGCGCATGTTCCTCTCCTGTTTTTTCTTACGTGCAGCAGTTTCTTTAAATATTTTAAGTGGATAGATCAAGCAAGTGGCGGAACGGTGGGGCGGCGGTAGAGTTGCAGAATCACAGCATCAGAGACCCTGGTTCGATCCTGACTACAGGCGCTTGTCTGTATGGAGTTTGTACGTTCTTCCAGTGAACTGCGTGGGCTTTCTCCGGTAGCTCTGTTTTTCACCCACACTCCAAAGACGTACAGGTTTGTAGGTTAATGGGCTTGGTAAAATTGTAAATTGTCCCTTATGTGTGTTGGATAGTATCAATGTGCGATTGCAGTTAGGGGTCGGTCGGGCTGTTGGCCGGAAGGCCGACCGACCGGTGGGTGCTGTGAGGTGTCGGTCGGGCTGTCGGCCGGCCGGTGTGTGCAATGAGGGTCGGTGGGCTGTCGGCCGGCAGGTGGGTGCAATGAGGCGTCGGTCGAGCTGTCGGCCGGCCGGTGGGCGCTGAGAGGGGTCGGTCGGTGTAGATTAACTATATGTAGCAATGTTACAAAATTTTGAGATTTTAAAAATAAAGTCTGCAATTTATCCCATCAGATAAAGCATAAAAATGAGTTTAATTTGACACCTAATTCACATTCATATCTTCAGTATTAAAAAAGTTATAGCCATTTTCATACTCGGAAATTAGCATCTTGTTCCCTATTGCTTTTCCATTGATTTAACACAAAAGCTGTGATCGAGGACAGTCAAAAGCCCATAACTTTCTTAAAAATTAAGAGAACTGGAAGACATTTTCAGTTATTATAGATTGAAGCATTCAGAAACAAATATGAAACAATCTTACTTAGATGACATGAAATTCAAGCATATAATTAGTTAGTTACCTTGCAGGTGGAATTTTCCATCCAAGCACAACACATTAAATTCCGAATTTAACAACTGTAGCTGTTCTTTTTCTGTTTCGATTCCAGGAGAAGGGGAGATAAGAATTGAATCAAAAGCGTCACATAAACCAATATCGTGAATCAAGAATCAAACGGATTTAACTGTCGTATGTACAGTCAATGGAAAAATGAAATTAGTTTTTGCAGCAGCAAAACACATCTACACAGTTCTACGCTAATAGATGATATCAATTAAGTAAGCAACCAAAAATGTAATTATCACAATGCAAGTGAAATAAAAAAAACATCAGTGCAACCAAAGACTCCGACCACCATTTGTGTGAAAACGTTCCCCCTCAGATTCCTATTAAGTATTTCCCCTTGAACTTAAGCCGCTGTCGTCTTGTTCTCGATTCACCTACTCTGGACAAGCGACTATGTGCATCTACCCAATCTATACCACTCTTGAATGTATGGACCTCTAAAAGACCACCCCTCATTCTCCTTGCGCGCCAGGGAATAGAATCCCAGTCTTCTCAACCTATCCCTGTAGCTCAGAGCCTCTTGTTCTGGCAATATCCGCGTAAATCTTCTCTGTACCCTTCCACCTTGACAACATCTTTCCAATAACTTGGTGCCAAGAACTTAACACAATAGTCTAAATGCGGTCTCACCAACGTGTTATACCACTTACGTTAGCTCTATCAATTTTCTACACATAAGGGGCAATTTATGGTGGCCTATCAAAGCTGCAGTCTTTGGAATGCGGGAGGACACGGGATCTCCACGAACAAGCGCACGAGGGCGCAGGGACAACGTGCAAACTCCACACAGACAGCACAATGCAAGGATCGAACCCAGGTCTTTGGCGCTGTGAGGCAGCAACTCGACTCGCCTTGCCACCGTGCCGCAGTGTGAAATAGCCTGATGGTTGTCATGGAAACAAGCCCTTTGGCCCAACCAGCCAACGCTGAACATAGATCACTCAGTCATAATATTTCTATGCTATTTTATGCTATGCACCTTCACGTCGCATTTTCTCGTGGAAAACCTACGGGTCCGGCACTTCCAACCACCCGAGGAGGCCAGATGGTCGGAAATTCCGCATGCCCCCCCGCCCCCCATCCCCACATAGACACACATCATTCTTAATAGGCCCTGTAAGCTGGATGTCTTCAGAAACCATGCAGGGTGAAGCAACACGTGACCAACCTTGGAGGAAATACCTAACCACATGTGCCGAGGGACCTTTAAGGCCAGTGATCAGATTTTCAAACTGACTGCACACTGGACAGGCAATACTGAGATATTTGACAATGCAGACATGCTATTCCAAAAGGCTAAAGTGGCTCACAATGCATAAGGTCATGTGATAGAAATGGAAATAGGCCATTCGGCCCATCAAGTCTTCGCCGTTCATTCATGGCTGATCTATCTCTTCCTCCCAACTACATTCTCCCGCCTTCTCCCCATGACCTCTGACACCTGTACTAATTAAAAATATATCCTCTCTGCCTTAACAATATCAACTGTCTTGGCCTCTACATCTTTCTGTGGCAAAGAATTCCACAGATTCACCACCCCGTAATTAAAGAAATCTCTCATCTCCTTCCTAAAATAACTAAAATATGATTCTGGGCGAACTTGAACCGCCTTGAGCACGCATTTGCAAGCGGTCAAAATAGTACGAATGTAGGATGGCAAGCAAAGTGCCCGCTTTTCACGAAGGGCAGTGATAAATACCCTGGTACATTACAGACATAATGAGCCGAACATCAGTAAGAGACTGCAGATGCTTGAATCTCTAGTAGGAGGCAAACTGCTGGAGGAACTCAGTGGGATAGGAAGAACGTGGGGAGAAAAATGGACCACTCTGAAGAAGGGACCCACCCCCACATGTCGTCTGTCCAATATCCTCCGCGCATTCCGCCCGACCCGTTGAGTTCGTCTAGCAGTTTTGCTCGAGACTTCATCATTTGCAGTCTCTTGCCTTCCCCAAATATCGATGTCCTGCAGCAGTTTGCTTATTTTTTTAGCTGTTGGCCGATCAGTGGTAACTAGTTTTGGTTTGTCATGTGGAAATTTCGTCTGAACTATCCAATTTGTTGAGGAGATAACGACGTGATTTATGCCGACATTGCTGTAGATGTCGTAGAGTCATATAGTTCTACACATCGGGAACAGGCACTTTGGTCCAGCTGGCTCTGTCTCTCTTTTGAGCCGAAGGATTCCGCTTTATTTTGTACTGTTCTATGCTCTCTCATCAAATTGATTGGAGAGATATGGGCCAGGCACACCCTTTCAACCTGCAATGCCTGAGCCAAAAATGATGCCACGTTATACAAATCTCCTCAGTCTGGTGAGCGGTTTCGGCTCTGGTCGACCGGTTGCTGTAAATAGAAAGTGGGGATAGTAGACCTGTTGAAATACCACGTTTTCTCCCAGCAGAAGATTCCACCGAATCCACCCCATGCCTCCAACTGAACATTCACTCGTATGAACGGGATATCGGTCTGTCTGCTGGGATCCTGCTTAATATCGGTCTACTTCTTTATGGTTTACAGTAAGGAATACCGACCAAAACGCAGAAGAGGCGCATGTTCCTCTGCTGTATTTTCTTACGTGCAGCAGTTTCTTTAAATATTTTAAGTGGATAGATCAAGCAAGTGGCGGAACGGTGGGGCGGCGGTAGAGTTGCAGAATCACAGCATCAGAGACCCTGGTTCGATCCTGACTACGGGCGCTTGTCTGTATGGAGTTTGTACGTTCTTCCAGAGAACTGCGTGGGCTTTCTCCGGTAGCTCTGGTTTCCACCCACACTCCAAAGACGTACAGGTTTGTAGGTTAATTGGCTTGGTAAGATTGTAAATTGTCCCTTATTTGTGTTGGATAATATCAATGTGCGATTGCAGTTAGGGGTCGGTCGGGCTGTTGGCCGGACGGCCGACCGACCGGTGGGTGCTGTGAGGGGTCGGTCGGGCTGTCGGCCGGCAGGTGGGTGCAATGAGGCGTCGGTCGAGCTGTCGGCCGGCCGGTGGTTGCTGAGAGGGGTCGGTCGGTGTAGATTAACTATATGTAGCAACGTTACAAAATTTTGAGATTTAAAAAATAAAATCTGCAATTTATCCCATCAGATAAAGTATAAAAAGAAGTTTAATTTGACACCTAATTCACTTTCATATCTTCAGTATTAAAAAGGTTATGGCCATTTTCATACTCGGAAATTAGCATCTTGTTCCCTCTTGCTTTTCCATTGATTTAACACAAAAGCTGTGATCGAGGACAGTCAAAAGCCCATAACTTTCTTAAAAATTAAGAGAACTGAAATAAATTTTCAGTTATTATAAATTGAAGCATTCAGAAACAAATATGAAACAATCTTACTTAGATGACATGAAAAGAAAGCATATAATTAGTTAGTTACCTAATTGTAGCTAATTACAAAATTCAATTACTAGATCTAAATATCTATCAATTTCTTAAGAATAGATTAACATTTATAAATAGCCTAAGTGTCCAAATAACATTCACACAAGAATTCACAATATAACATAATTTTTAAATTTCATTGTCATGGATTTACAGGCCAAATGGAAGGAATTGAATGTTTAATACCTGTAAATTAATGGTCATTTAAATCATTTTACGAGTGAGGTTTTCTGGAACACGATCATTTGGAACGTTGATTTGCGGTGAATTTAACCCCATATCGGCATGAAAAATTCTGCCGTTAGTTGGGGGAAAAGAATCACCGTTTCGCATTAAAAAAAAATGAATTAAAGGCTTCTTAAGAAGCACTTTTATACATTAAAATAAACTACTTTCCTTTACCTGCCCCGTGTGCGAAAATCGTCCCCGTTGTCGGCGTTGTTTCGAAGCTGATTTTAAAATAACTCCAGCGCTGACATTGTCCATTTAATAAAAATAAAAAATACACAAAACGCCCGTAGGAACGATTTTTCAGCAAACGCTTGTACTCCAACGAAATATAATACAGGACAAGGTAAGAGAAACCCGCGTTTTAACCCCCCCCTCAAAGGCGCCAAAATCGCGCACACGGCCAGTGGCAGAATTGCAGCGCCGCTGACGGTAAGTATTGTAACATATCTACTATATGAACCTACCTTTCCCATATCTATCACCACACGTATTATGCATGCTGCACATTGCATATGTAGACCAGTCCGGATCTTCATCCCTATCATGGTTCTTCACCATCTCACGGTAAGACTTGATGCTGACTACGGAGACGATAGCACGTAATGATTCCTCCGCTTGTGTTACAATAAAGGTCTATGAGTTGTTACTCCTCTGTATGGGACTCATTACACAATAGTCGGCCTGTCGGCCGGCCGGTGGGCTCTGTAAGGGATCCGTTGGGCTGTCGGCCGACCGGTGGTGCAGCGACGAGCGGGCGGACTGATGGAGCTTGCGCTATGGGGGTGCTGAATGCGGCCCTGGACCGAGCTGAGCAGCAGGGCGGAAGAGAGTGTGTCAGTCAGTCCGTCGGGCAGATGGCCGGCCGGTGGGTGCTGTGTGGGATCCGTCGGGCTTGTGAGATGATGGTTCCGTAGATTCATAACACCTGTGAAGGAACTGTCCCTGAATCTGGATGTTTGCGTTTTCTAACATGTGTATCTCTTGTCTGATGGAAATGAATTGTGTGATACCGGTCCACGATTAAGCTGGTGACCATGCCGATGCAGCGTGAAATGTAGCTGGAGTCGATTGAAGGGAGTTTCTTTGGCGTGATGGTCAGGGCTACGTCCACAATTCTCTGCATTTCCTAGCAGTCTTGGATGCAGCTGTTCCTCAAACATTTTGCGATGCACACCGAGAAGTTGCTTTCTACGGCGCATCTGTGTGTGTTTTAGTGGTATGATGGGAACATGCAGAACTTACTAAACCTTCTATAACAAAATAGTGGCGATGTTATGATTTATTGGGCATTACTTCGTTGTGGCTGGTCCAAGACAAATTGCTGGTAATATTTAATCCTAACAATTTTTATTCTCAATTCATTTTACTTTATTGTCAAGTGTGCCACGGCACAGTGAAAATATTGTCTTGCGTGCTATCCCGTCATCATAAACTCAATACATGATTACATGCGAGTCATTTAGTTTGTATATACATGATAAGGGGATAATGTTTAGTGCATGGTTAAGCCAGCAAAGCCCGATAAAGAATATTACGAGGGACACCAAAGAGGTAGGTAGCAGTTCAGTACTTCTCTCTCTTTGTGGGGGATAATTCAGTTTTCTGAGAACAGCTGGGAAGAACTTGTCCCTGAATCCGTAAGTGTGCGTTTGCACACTTCTTTATGTTTTGCCTCATGAGAATGGCGGACGAGGGAGTGGCCAGAGTGCGACTCGTTCTTGATTATGTTGCTGGTCTTGCCGCGGAAGCGTGGGTATAAATGGAGTCAATCGAAGGAAGGTTGGTTTGTGTGATGGTCTAGGCTGCGCCCACAATTCTCCGTATTGTTTTGCGGTCTTGGATTCCCAAACCGTAGTGATATATCGTGATACAATGATGTCTATGTTGCACATGTAGAAATTGTTGAGAGTTGTTGGGGACATGCCGAATTTCCGATGCCTTCTAAGGAATTAGATGCGTTTGGTGTGCTTTCTTGGTCGTTGCTTCAATATGGGTGGTCCAGGAGAATTTGTTGGTGATATTCACTCCTTCGTATTTGAAGTGTTCATTTATGTCTACGTCGGCACCGTCAATGTAATCTGGGGTACTTCTTTACTTCCTGAAGGTCATAATCTCATTTGTCTTGCTGACATTGAGAGAAAGGGTGTTGTCTCGACACCAGGACGCGAGGTTCTCAGTCTCCTTCCTGTACTATGTCGCATCATTATTTGATATCCTGCCCACAATGGTGGTGTCGGCCGCGAAATTGAAAATTGAATTAGATTTGTACATGCATGCACAATCATGGGTGTACGAGGAGTAAAGAAGGGGGCTCAGAAACCATCCTTGCGGAGTGCCCGGGTTGATGATTGTCGAAGAGGATGGTTTTCCCCTGATCTTTACTCAATGGGGTCTGTTGGTCAGGAAGTCGAGGGTCCAGTTCCAGAGAACAGGACTGACACCAAAACTTCCGAGTTTGGCGATAGCCTTGGATGGTATAATGGTATTAAAGGCAGAGGCACAATGTTTGAATACATGTCTGAATTAGGTATCGCTCTTATCCAGATGTTATAGGGATGAGTGTCGGGCTAGAGCGGTGATATCGTCCATGGACTTATTGTGGCGGTAGGCGAACTACAGTGGGTCAAGGCCGCTGGTAAGACTAGATTTAAGGCATTCCATATCTAGCTTCTCAAAACATTTCACTATGATAAATGTCAAGGTGACTGGAGGGTATCGTTTAGGGATGAGATTTAGCTTTTCTTCAGCATTGTTATCATGGTGGTCTTCTTGAAGCAGGTGGGTAGTGAGAACGGTGATGGGAGAGATGAAAGATGTCCGCTGGGTGGTTCGCACTGTGACTAAGCACACGGCCTGGAAATACTTCTGGGCCAGTTGCTTTTCGTGGGTTTACCCTCAGGAATGCCGATCGAACGCCTGCTACAATCATTCTGGGGAGGGGCACATTGTAGTCTAACGTGTCAGGTGATCACGGCCTTCTGCTCGAAGCGAGCATAGAAAGCTTAGGGTCGCACTATCGCCAATGATGACACCTGACCTTGCATTGCAGCCAATTATCATATTCAGACCTTGCCAGATTATCCGTGTGTCCGAGTGATTACACTAGGACGCAGGTTTGTCCCGGTATTGTCTCTTGGCATCCTTGATGGCTACGCGGAGATCAAAGCGGGCCTTCTTGTCCCGCTAGTGATCCTTTGACTTTTTCGCAGAAAACCGGACCTTAACCTGTGAATGTACCTCACGATCGGCACAAGAAGCTGAGGTTACTCAGCGGGTCAGACAGCACCCCTGGGGAAAAGGAATAAGCGACGTTTCATGTCCAGACCTTTCTTCGGACCTTGCGGTTCATCCGTGGTTTCCGGATGGGGAAGACTTTTATTTACTTCGACGGCGCACAGCCGCCCACGCACTCGCTGGTGACATCAGTCACGGCATTGTTGTCCTCATTCAGGTTCGCTGCGGAATCCCTGAATATGAACCTGGGGAACTTATTATTTATTTATTTTTGAAAATATTTTTTATTGGAGAAAAGTACACAACCTATTAACATCATTACAGTCTTACATTTTTAAATTGATAATATTATCAATTATTATCAATTATTATTACATTGTCTCCAATACCTTTTGCCTTTTAAAAAAAAAACTAGATAGAACTAAAAAGATAGATGAAGTAAAGAAAGAAAAGAGTGAGAAGAAAAAGAGAAAAGAGAAAACAAAAAAACAAAAAAAAAACAGAAAAAAAAGAAAAAAAAACAACAACAAAAAAAAAGATGGTTAAAGAAGAATGGAAAAATTTATTAATCATGGTGGTCTTCTTGAAGCAGGTGGGTAGTGAGAACATAATAAAAAATTTCATTCGAGATATATTCGTACATATCAGAGTGTAGCATTTCATCCATTCTTTAGCCCGAGCATTAGTCAGGTTCCTGTGCTGAACCATTCTGACCCTTTAAATAATCAATAAAGGGAGACCATGTTCCCACGAATAATTCCTGTTTGTCCAACAGGGGAAATCTGATACTTTCCACGTTTAAGGTCTCCGTCATTTCTATAATCCACATTTTGATTGTGGGGGCCGTAGGGCCTTTCCAAAATTTTAGAATTAATTTTTTTCCTGTTATTATACTATAATCAATAAAGTTTCTTTGTGTTGTTGTAAATGTTTGATTTAATTCTAATGTTCCGAGTATTATTAATTTTGGATCCGGGTCCACTTGTGTGCTGGTCATTTTAGATATTATACTAAAAATATTTACCCAGAACTTTTTAATTTTTATACAGTTTGCAAACATATGAGATAAGGTAGCTTCTAAATGTTGACATTTATCACATATAGGTGAGATATGTTGAAAGATTTTATGTAATTTTGTTTTTGAATAATGTAACCTATGTATTACTTTAAATTGTATTAAAGAATGTCTGGCATTTAATGAACATTGATGTATGTGTTGTAAACATTCTTCCCAAGTATCTTTCGTTATTATTTGATTTAATTCTTTTTCCCATGTTTGTCTGTGTAAGTCCGTCGATGGAATGTCACTGTCTAATAAGATATTATATATATAAGATATTAATTTTCCTGTATTAGGATGTTTATTCCAACATTCGTCAAGAATTTCTGAATTTCTAATTCGAAAATTTTGAGTATTCGATTTTACATAATCTCTGAGTTGAAGATATCTGAAATAATCATTTCCTCGAAGTCCATAAGTCTGTTGCAACTCCTGAAATGTCAGAAAAGTGCCTTCCTTATAAAGTTGTCCCATATTTTTAATTCCATAATTCTTCCATTGTGTAAAACCCCTGTCCAACCATGAGGGCTAAAACAAAGGGTTATTCACAATTGGGAGAAAAAGTGATAAATTATCTAATTTTAATGTCTTTTTTAATTGTTTCCAAATTCGTATGGCACTAAATATTATAGGGTTTTTCCTATAATTTTTTTTGTTTAATTTAGATGTAGCAAATAATATCGAACCGATATCAAAAGGCAAACAATCTTCCTTTTCCATTTTTAACCAATCTGGTTGTTGATCTATTTATTCCAACCAGAAATTCATATTTTTAATATTAACTGCCCAAAAATAAAACAGAAAGTTGGGTAAAACCAAACCTCCATTTATTTTTGATTTACACAAATGTCTTTTGTTTATCCTATGATTCTTATAATCCCAGATAAAATTATTAACAATGGAGTCCAATTTTTTAAAAACGTTTTTTGACAAATATATCTGAATTGTCTGAAAAAGGTATAATATTTGCGGTAAAAAAATCATTTTTATGGCAATCATTCTGGGGAGGGGCACATTGTAGTCTAACGTGTCAGGTGATCACTTGGCCTTCTGCTCGAAGCGAGCATAGACATCTTAGGGTCGCACTATCGCCAATGATGACACCTGACCTTGCATTGCAGCCAATTATCATATTCAGACCTTGCCAGATTATCCGTGTGTCCGAGTGATTACACTAGGACTCAGGTTTGTCCCGGTATTGTCTCTTGGCATCCTTGATGGCTACGCGGAGATCAAAGCGGGCCTTCATGTCCCGCTAGGGATCCTTTGACTTTTTCGCAGAAAACCGGACCTTAACCTGTGAATGTACCTCACGATCGGCACAAGAAGCTGAGGTTACTCAGCGGGTCAGACAGCACCCCTGGGGAAAAGGAATAAGCGACGTTTCATGTCCAGACCTTTCTTCGGACCTCGCGGTTCATCCGTGGTTTCCGGATGGGGAAGACTTTTATTTACTTCGACGGCGCACAGCCGCCCACGCACTCGCTGGTGAAATCAATCACGGCATTGTTGTACTCATTCAGGTTCGCTGCGGAATCCCTGAATATGAACCTGGGGAACTTAGATGGAGATAGGGTGAACTTTAAATTTTCGATCATATGTACTTCGCCGCCATAAATGTATACCGTGATCGCGGTGTCTGTATTTCTTTGCTACCTGAAGTCAATCCCAATATCCTTTGTCTTTGGTGACGTTGAGTGAGGGGTTGTTGGCTGTGCACCAGGTTACGAGGTTCCCAATTTATCTCAGCATGGTTTGATTGCACTCGTGTGTGGTCTATTTTAATATAGTTTAGTTTAAGGATACAGCGCGGATACAGGCCCTTCGGCCCACCGAGTCGGCACCGATCATCAATCCTCGCACAATAAAACAAGGGACAATTCTAAACTCATACCAAGTAAAAAAAAAACAATCAAATTAACCTGCAAACCTGTAAGTCTTTGGAGTGTGTGAGGAAACCGAAGATCTGGGAGAAAACCCTCCAGGTCATGGGAAGAACGTGCAAACTCCGTACAGACAGCACCCGGAGTCAGGATGGAACCCGGGTCCCTGTCGCTGAAAAAGCTGTAAGGCGGCAACTCTACCGATGCGCCACCGTGCCGCAACTCTACAAGGATAGGACGCAAACAAATGTATCTCTGTATCTCGGCACACGGGATAACAATAGCTAATATGAATGTCTTAATAAGTTTATTGGCTAAGTATTCACATACAAGGAACTTGCCTTGTTGCTCCGCCCACAAGTGACAACATGACATACAGTGAAAGTTAAGAATGAAACATTAATAATAAAACATTATTGATTAAACATGTGAAGTAAATCAAATACCAGAGCGAAAGGAGGCAACAGATTTTTGGTTATTGAGTAGAGCTACTACTCGTGGAAAAAAACTGTTTATATGTCTGGCTGTGACAGCTTTGATAGTCCGGTGTCGCTCCTAAGCCTGGCCGCCCATGCTTGCAGGCGGAATTACTCCATCGTCAGCCAGCAGGGAAGTGTTCCATTTGCAACATAATTTGTGTAGCGCATCGCGAAGCTTGCATACACCGAACACGATGACCATGGGATTCAAAACTGCGTAGCAGAAGGCATCGTAAAGATACGAAAACTCAAACAACTTCTCCATCATCAATGAACATTGCGATGATTGGGATATCGCACACAACAAAAATATAATTCTCGCAAAGATAAAGGCAAGAAAAAGCAGATAAAGTGAAACAACCAATGCTATTATGCGCAAGTGATGATCCCCCTTCTTGGGACGTTTAACGTTGGCGGCGAGCTGCTGAGACGATCGCCGATGTCTCCATAAGACGGAGATGAGGTAAATACAAGAAGTGGACATCCATAGAGCGGGGAGCGCAGTTGCAAGGATTAGGCTCATGTAGATGTTTAATTCTTCAGTTGCTTCGGGGTTCATTTCCTGCGACCCGTTTGTCCATCCAAAATGATAAGATCCGTTCTGGTAATGGCAGGTTAACGCTGCATTCTCGATGTAGCAATCCAACGCTCCCAGAGCGCAGCTGAACAACGCTGTCGCACCGACCCAGAGGAAAACCTTGCCGCTGATCACTTGAGCTAGTTTTTTGGCGTTGGGCCGATGGACACTAACGATTTTCAGGCAGTAGAAGAAACAGAGGAGAGCGCTGACCCAAAAGCTGAGGGAATGGGAGAGCGCGAGGAAGGACATGGCGACCTTTTGCTGGATCTCGCAGTATTTGTGAATGAAGTCCACGACCATTGTGAACACCGCCACGAGGATGGTGGTAACATTGGCGACGGCCAGAGCGCTGACGATGACCTCCGCGGGGGGCGCGCTGACTTGACACAACCCTCGCCACAAAGTCAGGAGGATGAAGACGTTGGTAATCAATCCGAAAATGCTGAAGAATCCGACAACAGCTGACTTCACCCACAATTCCATTTTCCTGTAGAAATAAATTTAACCAAGGCTATAATAGATAGATCCGTGCCCAGAAAATCTCACGTTATTGAAAACCACATTGCAAAATCTATTGTGTCTGTTTGAAATATTTGTTAACAGCTCGAAATATTAAGACTAGCAATATCAAAGTTATAATTCTTGCAGGATTTCGAAATGCGGACAGTTTAATAGCCATAATTTTATGGTTATTACTGCGTTCTCACAATGCCTAATGCTAGGTTACATCGTTTAATAGAGTATCGTTGCGCAAATGTCCCTAAACAAATCCTGTACTCTCAATTGAAGGAAGGTCAGCGAGCCCCCTGCGGGCCAAAGAAACGCTTCAAGCACAACATCAAGAACAGTCTGAAGAAATTCCAAACCACATCGAGCAACTGGGAGCACATTGCACTGGACAGGCGCTCCTGTAGGAAATCCGTGCTGGAAGGAGTTGCACGTCATGAAATGGAACTACGCCGTGTCGCAAAGACAAAGCGAAAGCACCGTAAGGACAGAGAGAAGGGGCATCAACGAATACCAACCACCGCCAGTCTCCACTGCCCACGTTGCACCGTGTGTGGATTGCGGATCGGCCTCTGCAGGCATCTGCAGACCCTCAAGTAGACGACACTATGGAGGGGAGAGGACAGTCATGCTCGTTTAGAATGATCGCCGATGATGTGCAAGTGTCTATCGAACTGATTGACAATCGCTTTGAAACTGACAACTTTGCTGTAAGGAAACACAGGTGTCAGATTACTGCGCCGCGGTTACATGCTGACATTTATCGCAGTGGATTGTTTTTCCTCAAGACAGCTGTTCTTCTGCTTGCCAGTATCACAAGTAGCCTTTTCGTGGAATTCTCGTTTCCGATCGAATTCAAGTTTAAACAAATTTAGTCCACAGTATAAAAATAGGAATCTAATTAAAACACAACATGCGGGCTTAAATCAGTGGTTCAGGCTGCAGCTGTGAAAGTTAAGATTGTAGCAGTGTAAGTAGACAGAAAAGGGAATGGGGGCGGGTGGATTCTGGTAAGGGAGATAGGGACAAAATGCTGGAGTAACTCAGCAGGTCAGGCAGCAACTTTGGAAATAATAAATATGTGACGTTTGGGGTCGAGATCCTTTTTCATAACCAGGTAAGGGATGTTAATTGGCAGGTGGGTGGAGAAGGACGGAGATTAAAATGAGACAAAGGTAGGGAGAGAGGAGGAGCACAATGTGTAGCAGAGAGGGGGGGGGGTTGGGGACCGTACGTGTGTAATGTGACCGCGTGGGGGAGGTGGAGGGGTTGGCGGGGGGGGGGGGGTAGGCTTGGGAGGGCAGGATATTTGTAGAATGGTTGCGCATGGGCGACATTGTTCAAGCGATTGGGCTGGAAGAAAACCATGCGCAACCATGCTTTTATCTAGTCTGCGTGTGGCCTCACTCTGGCAATGGAGGAGATCCCTAATTCATCGATAGTGGCGTTACAGAAATAAGCGTTATAGCATATTCAGGCAGATTTGTACGTGATGGTAGGTCAGAGAGAGTCGTCGAATTTCCCAGAGTCAGCGGGCATAGTTTCAGACTCCTGCCAAGTCCATCTGGGAAGGCGATTGGGGAGAGATTTAATGACCACGTTTTAATCAGGGGACGGGCATGGTAATTTTACCGTTCAGTTTCAGTTCACGTACAGTTTAAGTTTATGGCCATGCGCAGAGAGGTAGAGTAAAAAAGCTTTTCTTGCGTGCTAACCAGTGAGCGGACAGACAATACATGATTACAATCGAGCCTTTTACAATGTATAGATATATAAGAGAATACCATTTAGTGAACGGAAAATCCTGTGAAGTCCGATCAAAGATAGTCCGAGGGTCAACAATGAAGTAGATATAACAGTTCAGGAGTGCTCTCTAGTTGCGGTAGGGTGATTCAGTTGCCTGATAACAGCTGGGAAGAAACTGTTCCTGAATCGGGAGGTGTGTGTTTTCACGCATCTACACCTTTTGAATTATGGGCGAGGGGAGAAGAGGGAGTGACCAGGATGCGACTCGTCCGTGATAATGTTGCCGAGGCAGCGTGAGGTATAGATGGAGTGAATGTAATGGAGGTTGGTTTGTGTAATGGCCTGGGCTACGTCCAAAATGCTCTGCAATTACCTCCGGTCTTAGGTGGAGCTGTTTTTCCCAAGCTGTAAGGCATCGGGATAAAAAAAAATGTGTTTAATGACACACAAATCTTGGATTTCAGGACATTGAGATCCGGGGACCGTGGTTAAAAATTTGGCACAAGTATCAAATATGTTCAAAGGTAGCGCAATGTCGCGGCAGGGAGGGCGACTACAACAGAGCGCGGTCCGAACCTGACGTCGGCTACGTTCTTTCCGGAGTTTACATGTTCTCCCCGTGACTACGCGGAGATCTTCCGGGTGCTCCTGTTTCCTCCTACATTCCAAAAAGTCCCGCAGTTAATTGGGGTTAATTTGACCTCCATAAATGACCACGAGTGTGTGAGCCGAAACGGAATTAGGCCACTCGTCAGAGAAGTTATAGGAAAATGAAGTGGAAGTGATTATTTATATGAGGTTCACTGTAAGTCACCATGGACACGTTGGACAGAATGGCCTCTTTCCACGTTGTACATTAATATGAATGAAGGGAAGCAAGATGACCAGCACGTTTTATTTGTTCTTGTAAAGAAACTAATCGCATCGTTCATGATTGCGTACACTTTTGTAGATCACCCCTCAGCCTCCGGCGCACCAAATAATAATGTCAAGCCTGCCCAATCTCTCTCTGTAGCTCAGGCCCCCGGGTCCTGGCAACACTCTCGTAAATCGTCTCTGTAGCCTTTCCAGATTAATACTTATTTGGAATTGATTGTTTTCGCAGAACGGCCTTCTGTTTCCTATAAAGACTAATAATGGTGATAGACAAAGCAAGCGCCAATAAAATAGATCAATAGATCCATGACGAGATTTCCCATTGTCCCCGCACGTTCTCCACAACTTCATCCTAACACTTCCACGCGAGCACTCCTTTATTAAAACGTTCAGTTTGACTTCCATGGGATCTAGTTATTTCTCAATTTTCTGTTTAACTTCCGGACAACGAATGCTGTTCAGTCGAAGTTAATCTATTTCCCCCTACATTTATGAGACGAACTATCAGCATGACAACATTATTGAAACGAAAAACGAAAGTTTAAGCTGATAATATGAAATGCAATGTTTACCTCAATCTGGAGATTCCCAGTTATTACATTATAAACGATGTGCTTTTTCGCAATCAATCAATTGAGCCGACTATATTACGGAGGTTAACAGCAGCAGCATTTATATGACGACTTCAAACCTAATACGCACAGTTACTAAGGAAGCGATAATTTGAATATTTCTGGAACAGTCGTCATTTGAGCAGTCAAATTATACATGGAGTTGAACCTTGCAGAATATTTGCTTGTTTATGACCGTGATATCGTCTTGCTTACTGAAGCTGGAATATTTCCTTACACTTCACTGTTGATAGGAAGGGAATGCATTCGTACAATAGTTCCAGGATACATTTTCTTCAACAGGTCTTTATTGATCATCTACTTCTTCTTTCGTGTGGCGTGCACAGCCTAAAGTTGTTGGACAACTTGTTCTATTTGATCTTCCGTGTTTGTGCACGTCGAGTTGATTGCATTAGACGAAACAGGACGGACCACGTGAAGGTTGCAATCTTCCACCCCTTTATTGATCATAAGATCATACGACATATGAGCGGAATTAGGCAATTCGGACCATCGAGTAAACTCCGCAATTCGATCATGGCATATCTATTTTTTCCTCGCAACCCCATTCTCAAGCGTTCTCCTCATAAACTTGAATAC
Source organism: Malacoraja senta (assembly GCA_038087875.1). Lineage (NCBI taxonomy): Eukaryota > Metazoa > Chordata > Chondrichthyes > Rajiformes > Rajidae > Malacoraja > Malacoraja senta. The sequence goes on from JAXLNO010005841.1 coordinate 3,929,964, forward strand.
CCTTACTTTTCAAGAATCTGTCAAATTCCGTCATAAACATACTGAATTACTTGGCCTCCACAGGCGTCTGTGGGAAGACATCCCACAGATTCTTCTCCTACTGGCTGAATAAATTCCTCCTCATCCCCATTTAAAATATACACAATTTTATTCTGAGGCTATGGCCTCTAGTCCTCGACTCTCCCAATACTGCAATCATCCTCTCCACGTCCACTCTGTCGCAGCTTTTCTTTATTCGGTACATTTCTATGAGATCCTCCCTCATCCTTCTAAAACTACAGAGAGTTCGGGCACAGAGCCACCTGTTCGATTTATCTAGGTATTAAAGCAATAGACAAATGGAAGCTCAAGATGAAACTGGTAGATTGAATTTAGGTATTCTGGATGGAGGTAAGGCATTTGTAGTTTCAAAAGGCATCGGATGATATTTTAACAACACATTCAATGAAATGACTTACCCTTTCGTTAACTCGCATTCGAATTATCTTTTTTGAAGTTTGTCCATCTGCCCTTCCGTAATGTTATCATTTGTTTCATATTTCTATTTTATGTCGTGCAATAACGAGGCAATTTTTGATGTATACAAATCAATGAGATTGTTCAGACAAATGCTCCTGAATGCAAGGGATACTTTATGATCCACTTCATCTTTCCGATTACCCTATTGATCTATTTTATTGGCGCTTGCTTTGTCTATCACCATTATTAGTCTTTATATATATAATATTTCCGCCGAAGGTCACATCATCATTACTGTTTGCTTATTTCAACAGATTAATCTCTTTCCAGTTGTTCATTGGAATTGTTAAGGTAACTTTTACTGACGACCTTAATTATTTGCATGGGATTGGGCTATTTATAAAATGTGCTTACTCCGGATATTTGCTCAGAAATTACTGCCAGAATACCAGCAGGTGTGTTTGAACCATCTGGTTGTCTTCATAAATCTTCATACAGCTGAATTGTCCAAGGTCAGGGATAACCACAACAACTTTGGTTCAATTGCTGAGGGGAGATTCGAGTCTTGTTAGCTATCGCGTATGAACATGTTAAGTTAAATCTATAAGCCAGCAGGTACCACAGGCAGCGAAGAAAGCAAATGGCATGTGGGCCTTCATAGGGAGAGCATATGAGTATAGGAGCAAGGAGGTTATATTACTGTTGCACAGGGTCCTGGTGCGACCGCACCTGGAGTATTGTGTGCAGTTTTGGTCTCCTCGTTTGAGGAAGGACATTATTGCTATTGCGGGAGTGCAGCGTAGGTTCACCAGTGGCGGGACTGACATATGATGAAAGAATGGATTGACAGAGCTTATATTCACTGGAATTTAGAAGGAGTAGAGAGGATCCTATAGAAACATATCAAATTATTTGGGGATTGAAAGGGCTAGATGCAAGAAAAATGTTCCCGATATTGGGGAAGTCCAGAACCAGGCGTCACAGTTTAAGAATAAGGGGAAGGACATTTAGGTCTGAGATGAGGGGAAAACAATTACCCAGAGAGTTGTGAATCTGTGGAAATTCTCCGCCGCAGAAGGCAGTGGAGGCCAATTCACTGGATGTATTCAAGAGAGAGTCGGATATAGCTCTTAGGGCTAACGGAATCAAGGGATATGGAGAGGAAGCAGGAACGTAGTACTGATTCCTGATGATCAGTCATGGTCTTGTTGAATAGCGGAGCTGGCTCGAAGGGACAAATGGCCTATCCCTGCACCTGTTTTCAATGTTTTTAGCATTAAAAATGATAATGTTTAAAAAAAAGAATTAAGGGGAAGGACATTTAGGTCTGAGATGAGGAAAAACTTGAATTAATCACAAAGAATTAATCAACAGCATCACACTGTTGTTATGTGGCACAGACTGCGTTGCATAAAGTAGCAAGATCAGAAGGCCTAGTTCGGGGGAGTCAATGTGCTGCAGCAATTAGAGCTGCTATCTCACAATGTCAGAAACGCTGGTTCGAATCTCATCTTGGTACTGTCTGTGTACAGTTCGAAGTTCTTTCTGTGACTGCGTGGTTTTTCTCTGGGTACTGATGGGTGCACGCAAATAAACCTTTTCAATGTACGTCGGTGCACGGATAATAAACTGAACTCAATCTCAAACATCGCAATTGCAATAATGTAATGACTTAACCTGTTGATCAAACTGTGAACAGCTCTCTATTTTCCATGATGTTCCTTGTATTTCAACCTGCACCCAACGTTCCGCACTCCAACCCACACAGTTCACTTGTTATGCTCATGACAGTTACTGCACTTGGATATAAAATTAGCTGTATTGAATGAAGCAGAGAGTGATGGTGGAAAGTTACCTCTCCGACGGGAGACCTGTAAATTGTTCTGTGTCTCAGGTACAGGTGCTGGGCCCGTTACCGTTTGTCATACATATCAATGATTTAGGAGAGAACGTACATGGCAAGATTAGTAAGTTTGCAGGTGGTACAAAAGTAGGTGGTATTGCAGCTAGTGGTTTTGATAAACGGCAGCAGGATCGAGATCAGTTGGTCAGGTGGGCCAAGGAAGAGTTTGTGACATTTAATACAGAGCAATGTAAGGTATTGCAAGTCTAACATGAGCAGGGCTCATGTTAGACTTGCAGTGAATAGTGAATAGTAGGGCTGTCGGGAGTGTTGGAGAATGGAGTGATCTTGGAGTGCAGGTGCATAGTATCTTGAAGGTAGTGTCGCAAAGTTTTCCGGCACATTGGCTTTCATCAGTCAAAGTATCGAGTATAGATGTTGGGAGATGATGTTGAGTTATAGAAGATGTGGGTAATGCCGCATTTACAGTTTATTTTCAGTTCTGGGCACCATATTATAAGAAATGTGCTGTGGAGCTGGAAAGGGTACATAGAAGATTTACGAGAATGTTGCCGGGACTCGGGGATCTGAGCTAAAGGGTGAGATTGATTAGGCTGGGCCTCTATTCCCTGTAGCGCAGGAGAATGCGGTGTGATATTTCTGAGGTATATAAAACCATGAGAGGACTACTTCGGGTAGATGCACTAACTCTGTTGCCCACAGTAGGGTAATCGAGGATCAGAGGACAACGGTTTAAGGTGCAGGATGAAAGACTTTGATCGGAATATGGGGGAGACATTTTCACATAAAGGGTGCTGGGTGCATAGATCGAGCTGCCAGATGAGGTAGTTGAGGCAGGGACTATCCCAATGTTTAAGGAACAGCTAGACGGGTACATGGATAGGACAGGTTTAGAGGGATATTAGCCAAGCGTAGGCAGATGTGATCAGTGTAGCAAGGACATGTTCGCCCGTGTGGCGAAACTAAGACCTAGGGCTTGTTTCCACGATGAATGCCTCTATGAATCTATGACCTATCTTCTACGTTTAACCCTATCTCCCTAACAAAGCACCAACACTGAATTTCGCACACTCAGCAAAATAGATTTAGCTCCCGCAACCGGGGACAGTGGAACCCCATGGATCCGCTACTCTTCGTTCAAAGCGATGTCCTAAAGAAGTCCAGAGATGGTTATGCAAATGCATCCGACGTGGAATGGAGTTGATGTGATTGTTTGATTTGGTTCTTTTCGACAGTCATGAAGTGGAGTTGACGAAACGTTGAGTATTTTCTATTGTAGATGGCGGCTAATAGTTTGGCCATGCAGAGGTCACGTCACGGGTCCAGTAATTTACGATGATGGATTGACGTGAGTAAACCGAATGTATGAAATCTAACTTCAAAATGTCTAAGTTCTGACGAGATCACAAGTTCATAAGGAGGCAAGAATGTGCGGCGATGTAAATATATCTTGCTTCAGTCGGCAAACAACGGGCGGATTACGTGAACTAAGCTGAAGTTATCCATTTGTGATGGAAAATACGACGAGAGAAAGGCAATACTCTCATG
>JAXLNO010005841.1:3934034-3964034 GCA_038087875.1 Malacoraja senta
CTAAAAAGATAGATGAAGTAAAGAAAGAAAAGAGAGAGAAGAAAAAAAAAAAAAAAAAAAAAAAAAAAAAAAAAAAAGAGAAAGGTAGTTAAAGAAGAATGGAAACATTTATTAAAATAAACAACTTCATTCGAGATATATTCGTACATTTCAGAGTATAGCATTTCATCCATTCTTTAGCCCGAGTGTTAGTCAGGTTCCTGTGCTGAACCATTCTGACCCTTTAAATAATCAATAAAGGGAGACCATGTTCCAACGAATAATTCCTGTTTGTCCAACAGGGAAAATCTGATTCTTTCCACGTTTAAGGTCTCCGTCATTTCTATAATCCACATTTTGATTGTGGGGTTTGTAGGGCCTTTCCAAAATTTTAGAATTAATTTTTTTCCTGTTATTATACTATAATCGATAAAGTTTCTTTGTGTTGTTGTAAATGTTTGATTTAATTCTAATGTTCCGAGTATTATTAATTTTGGATCCGGGTCCAATTGTGTGCTGGTCACTTTAGATATTATACTAAAAATATTTACCCAGTTTTTTTTAATTTTTATACAGTTTGCAAACATATGAGATAAGGTAGCTTCTAAATGTTGACATTTATCACATATAGGTGAGATATGTTGAAAGATTTTATGTAATTTTGTTTTTGAATAATGTAACCTATGTATTACTTTAAATTGTATTAAAGAATGTCTGGCATTTAATGAACATTGATGTATGTGTTGTAAACTTTCTTCCCAAGTATCTTTCGTTATTATTTGATTTAATTCTTTTTCCCATGTTTGTCTGTGTAAGTCCGTCGATGGAATGTCACTGTCTAATAAGATATTATATATATAAGATATTAATTTTTCTGTATTAGGATGTTTATTCCAACATTCGTCAAGAATTTCTGAATTTCTAATTCGAAAATTTTGTGTATTCGATTTTACATAATCTCTGAGTTGAAGATATCTGAAATAATCATTTCCTCGAAGTCCATAAGTCTGTTGCAACTCCTGAAATGTCAGAAAAGTGCCTTCCTTGTAAAGTTGTCCCATATTTTTAATTCCATAATTCTTCCATTGTGTAAAACCCCTGTCCAACCATGAGGGCTTAAACAAAGGGTTATTCACAATTGGAAGGAAAAGTGATAAATTATCTAATTTTTATGTCTTTTTTAATTGTTTCCAAATTCGTATAGCACTAAATATTATAGGGTTTTCCCTATAAATTTTTTTGTTTAATTTAGACGTAGCAAATAATATCGAGCCGATATCAAAAGGTAAACAATCCTCCTTTTCCATTTTTAACCAATCTGGTTGTTGATCTATTTCTTCCAACCAGAAATTCATATTTTTAATATTAACTGCCCAAAAATAAAACAGAAAGTTGGGTAAAACCAAGCCTCCATTTATTTTCGATTTACACAAATGTCTTTTGTTTATCCTATGATTCTTATAATCCCAGATAAAATCATTAACAATGGAGTCCAATTTAAAAAAAAAGTTTTTTGACAAATATATCGGAATTGTCTGAAAAAGGTATAATATTTGCGGTAAAAAAATCATTTTTATGGCATTAATTTTGCCAACCATTGAGATAGGAAGCGTTTTCCAGTATTGAATATTCTTATGTAGTTTGTTCAGTAATGGGGGGAAATTTGCTTTAAATAATGATGTATATATCTTAGTTACATAAATACCTAGGTATTTAAATTTTTCATTTACTATTTTAAATGGAAATTGTTGTATTATCTGTTTGTTATGTTCCCTTATTGGCATAATTTCACTTTTATTCCAATTTATTCTGTATCCTGAGAGTGAACCAAATTGGGTTATTAGCTTTAATAAGTTTGGAATACTAATTTCTGGTTTTGTAATGTAAATTAGTACATCATCTGCGTATAGAGAAATTTTATTCACTGTGTCCTTTGTGATATACCCATGTATTTCCGGATGACCCCTAACTCTTTCTGCGAGAGGCTCAATAGCAAGCGCAAATAATAATGGAGATAACGGGCATCCTTGTCTACAACCTCTAGATAGGCTGAATTTAGATGACAACCTTTGGTTTGTTAATATTCTAGCCGTAGGATTTGTATATAACAGTTTTATCCATGTGCAGAATTTCTCCCCTAGCTGCATATTTTCCATCACGGAAAATAAATAAGACCATTCAACCTGATCAAATGCTTTTTCAGCGTCAAGTGAGATTATTGCTAGATCTTCATTAATAATTCTCTTAGAATAAATAATATTAAATAATCTTCTTAGATTATAATATGAATACCGTTTCTGAATAAAGCCTGTTTGGTTAGGGTGTATTAATTTATTCATCACTGTACTTAATCGATGCGCTAGTATTTTAGTTAATATTTTCTGAGCTGTATTTAAAAGTGCAATTGCTCTATATGATCCCGGATCTTCCGGATCTTTATCAGCTTTAGGAATAAGTGTTATTATAGATTCATTTAAAGTATCTGGAAGTTTTCTAGGGCCACCTCCTTGAGTACCCTGGGATGCAGCCCATCAGGCCCTGGGGATTTATCAGCTTTCAGACCCATCAGTCTATTTAATGCTATTTCTCGCCTCATGCAAATTTCTTTCAGTTCCTCTGTCTCCCTAGATCGTACATCTGTGAGATTGTTTGTGTCTTCTTTAATGAAAACCAAAGTATATGTTCAACTCGCCTGCCATTTCTTTGTTCCCCATAATAATTTCACCTGTTTCTGCCTTCAAGGGACCCACATCTGTCTTTACTAATCGTTTTCTCTTCACATACCTAAATGAGCTTTTACTATCCTTCATTATATTATTGGCCAGCATAGCCACGTACTTCATTTTTTCACCCCATATACCCCTTTTTGTTATCTTCTGTTGTCCTTTGAAAGGTTCCCAATCCTCAGGCTTCCCGCTACTCTTTGCTATGTTATAAACATTTTATTTTAGTTTTATTCCATCCCTAACTTCCCTTGTCAACTACGGTTGCCTCTTACTCCCGTTAGAATCTTCCTTCCGCTCTGGAATGAAATGATCCTGCAACTTCTGGATTATACCCAGAAATTCCTGCCATAGCTGTTTCACCGTCATTCCTGCTAGGATTATTTTCCAGTCGATCATGGCCTGTTCCTCTCTCATGCCTTCATAATCCCATTTGTTCAATTGCAACACTGACACTTCTGATTTAACGTTCTCCCTCTCAAATTGAAGATTAAAACGTATCATATTATGGTCACTACCTTGCGGTTCCTTTACCTTGAGTTCCCTTACTAAATTTGGTTCTTTAGAAAACACTAAATCCAGAATTACCTTCTCTCTGGTAGGCTCCATTACAAGTTGCTTTAAGAATCCATCTCGGAGGCACTCTACAAACTGCCTTTCTTAGGGTCCAGAACCAACCTGATTTTCCCAGTCTACCTGCATATTGAAATATCCCATAACCACAGCGACATTACCATTGTTACATGCCAAATTTAACTCCTGCTGAAACGTGCACCCTATATCCAGGCTACTGTTTGAGGGCCTGTAGATAATTCTCATTAGTGTCTTCTAACCTTTACAATTCCCCAATTCTACCCACAGCGACTCCACATCGTCAGTCCTCGCAAGGGACTGAATTTCATCCCTCACCAACAGAGCTACCCCACATCCTCTGCCCACCTGCCTGTCCTTGCTATGGGACGTATAACCCTGAATATTCATTTACCAGTCCCGATCCTCCTGCAACCATGTTTCTGTAATCCCCACAATGTCATATCTACCGATCTCGAACTGAACCTCAAGCTCATCCACATTACTTCTTATACTTCGTGCATTCATATAGAATATTTCTAATCCATTACTCCCCTCACCTTTCACATCGATTCCTATTTAACTTGGCCATACTCTCCTATCCCTTCGTGAGCATTCAGTCCCGTTAATTCTGGTGCCTTTCTTAACTTTTCCTATACTCACTTCCCCTTTAACTCCATCCTTGTATTTTCAATTCTCCCCCCCCCCACCCCACCACTATTTAGTTTTAACCCACCCGTGCAGCAGTTGCAAACCTGCCTGCCAGAATGCTGGTCCCCCGCTTGTTAAAGTGCAACCCCGTCCCTTTTGTACAATTCACCCTTACCCCAAAATATATCCCAGTGGTCTAAGAATCTAAATTCCTGCCCCATGCACCAGCTCTTCAGCCACACATTCAGATTCCCTATCTCTCTGCTCCTGTCCTCACCAGCACGAGGAACTGGAAGCAAACCGGAGATAAGCACACTGGAGGTCCTGCTTTTCAGCCTTCTTCCGAGCTCTCTGAAGTCATGTTTCAGAATATTTTTCCTCTTCTTCCCGACGTCATTTGTGTCGACATGCACTACCACTTCCGGCTGCTCAGCTTCACCCTTGAGGATGCCTTGCAATCGGACCGTGACGTCCTGGATCCTGGCACTAGGGAGGCAACACACTATCCTTGAATCCCGCCTGTTGCCGCAGAAACCCCTGTCTGTACCTTTCATGATGGAGTCCCCGACTACCACGGCTCTGTCTGACGTCGGTCCCTTCGGCTTTGCTTCAGCCCCACGTTTTGACTCGCAGACTTGTCCGCCGCTCAGACTGGCAGTGTTTTCCGGTATCTTCGGTGTCCCGATCTCGCTGCTGGTCCTGTCGAGGAAACTCTCGTTTTCCCGAGGTCACCCAGTTGCCTGTCCAGTGCCCCCAAAACGCCCGTTCGGAAGCTGAACCCGGACACACGTTCCACAGTTGTAGCAGCCTGAGGCACCAGCAGTCTTCCTGACCTCCCACATCCTGGAAGCATCACACTGAATCAGCTTACCTTTCATTTCTTCTCTGCGTCACACCCTCTCCACCATTTGGAGTAGTCTCCTCACCTATCCTCGCCTATCCTCCAGGATAGCACTTTATGGGAAGGGGGAGATTTGATAGGAATATGAGGGGTCACATTTTCACACAAAGGGTGAGTAGAACTAGCTGTCCGGGGAGGTGGGGAGGGGGAATTCGGAAGACAGTGACTATCGCAATATTTTAGAAACATAGAGGCAGGGGATACGTTCAGAAGGATACTAGACCAAGTGCAGACCCGTTGGATCTGCTCTCCCAACACACCCGTTCCCTACACGTAGACCCCACGGGAGGCGTGGTCCTCCAACTCGCCGTTCCCGAACGTAAGATTTCAGCACTCCCCTTGCATTTCTCAGCAGAGATCTTTATCAAGAAAATCCAATTGCACTTGGCCTGCCTGTTGCAATAGCAATTCGCCCTCCCCTGCTAGCAGAGCCATTGTGACGTCTTCAGTTCAAACTGGAGGTATTAATTTCAAATTCTTTTGACTTTTTTTAGACTTTTAATCAGTAAGTAGTCGAGAATAATCGAGAAATAAAGCAAAAATGTTCAGATAAGGTGATTCCAGCCTCGACGGGAAAAATGTCAATCGGAATATGTAAAAATGTAATCATTACCGCGTAGTGTTTTTGCGAAGATGTAAAGACAACCACATATACACACATATATACGCACACATATATACACATATATACACATGTACAAGATCAGACTTTTAATAAGTATATGATATGATATGATAAGATGAAATGGGTCAAACGTAGGCAGGCGCCGCTATGCCGCCCTACAATACAATACAAAACAATACAATACCATTTATTGTCATTTGAAGCTCAAATGAAGTTCAAACGAAATTTGGTTTCTGCAGTCATACAAACAAGTAAAAAGAACCATGACACAACACAATTTACAGAAATATCCATCACAGCGAATCTCCTCCTCGCTGTGATTGAAGGCAAAGTCTTATCTCTCCCCTGCACTCCCCATTCTCCTCCCGATGTCAGAGTCAAAGCCCCCGGCGGTCGATGAAAAATAAGTCCCGCGGCCATTAAAGCCGTGCCGGGCGATGCAAGACCGCCCTCCGGGTCTGGATGTTGGAGCCCCCGGTAGCGCTAGCAAGTCCCGCGGCCATTGAATCCGCGCCGGGCGATGTTAGACCCAGCTCCAGGTCATCTTCAACCCCGCAACTCGGGCGGGAGAAGTTGCCGTTGCGGGAGCCCCGAAAAGCCGTCTCCCACCAGGGACCCGCGAGCTCCCGATGTTACCGTCCATCAGACCTGCGGCTGGAGCCTCCGAATCTCCGGGGTCGGGTCACAGCCGCGCGCTACCGCAGCTTCTCCCGTTCCGAACTAGGCCAGCTCCACGATGCACAACTTCCCTTTTTTCGTGCCTTCAAAAGAGAATAGACAATAGATGCAGGAGTAGGCCATTCGGCCCTTCGAGCCAGCACCGCCATTCACTGTGATCATGGCTGATCATCCAAATTCAGTACCCCGTTCCTGCCTTCCCACCATATCCCCTGAGTCCGCTATCTTTAAGAGCTCTATCAAACTCTATCTTGAAAGCATCTAGAGAATTGGCCTCCACTGCTTTCTGAGGCAGATAATTCCACAGATTTAGAACGGAGATGAGGAAACAGTTTTTCGCCCAGAGAGTTCTCTTGGCGAAAAAGTGTTTCCTCATCTCCGTTCTAAATGGTCTACCCCTTATTGTCGACCCTGGTTCTGGACTCCCCCAACATCGGTAACATGTTTCCTGCCTTTAGCGTGTCCATTCAATGAATAATCTTATATGTTTCAATAAAATCGCCTCGCATCCTTCTAAATTCCAGAGTACACAAGCCCTGCCGCTCCATTCTATCAACATACGACAGTCCCGCCGTCCCGGGAATTAACCTCGTGAACCTACGCTGCACTCCCTCATTAGCAAGAATGTCGTTCCTCAAATTTGGAGACCAAAACTGCACACAATACTCCAGGTGTGGTCTCACTAGGGCCCTGTACCACTGCAGAAGGACATCTTTGTTCCTATACTCTACTCCTCTTGTTATGAAGGACGCACATGCCATTAGCTTTCTCCAATGCCTGTTGTACCTCCATGCTTACTTTCAATGAGTGATGAACAAGCATCCCCAGATCACTTTGTACTTACCCATTTTCCAACCTGTCCTCCTTCGCGTTACTTGCTTACTTTCTGAGCTACTTGCAATGCTGTCCTTGAGTATATAAATTGGGAGGTTGTGTTGCATTTAAATAAAACGTCGGTGAAGAATTGTGTTCAGTTGTGGGCACCATGGTGTGGGAAAGATGCTGTCAAGCTGGAAAGAGTGAGGGGAAAGTTTACGAGGATGGTGCCATGACTTGAGGGCCTGAGCTCCAGTGAGTGTTTGAACAGGCTAGGACTTTATTAAACGAGTTATGGTATTTATTAAAGCGCCAGAGACACACATTCGATCCTGACTACGGATGCTGAATGTGCGTGTGTAGTTGTGTGTGAGTGAGTGTCTGTCATGTGCGCGCGCGCGCGTTTGTGTGTGCATGTGTGTACGTGCGTGTGTGTGCGTGTGTGTGTAGTTTACACCTTCTCCCAGTGACATTTTTGGTTTCATAGAAACATGGAAACATAGAAAATAGGTGCAGGAGGAGGCCATTTGGCACTTCGAGCCAGCACCGCCATTCATTGTGATCATGGCTGATCATCCACAATCAGTAACCCGTGACTGCCTTCTCCCCGTGTGACTTGATTCCGCTAGCACCTAGATCTATATCTGACGCTCTTTTAAATTCATCCAGTGAATTGGCCTCTACTGACTTCTGTGGCAGAGGATACCACAAATTCACAACTCTCTTAATGAAAAAAAGTGTTTTGCCATCTCAGTTTTAAATGGCCTTCCATTTATTCTTAGACTGTCCCCTTGGTTCTGGTCTCCCCCAACATTGGGGAAAATATTCCTGCATCTAGCTTATCCAGTCCTTTTATAATGTTATACCTTTCTAAGATCCCCTCTCATCTTTCTATATTCCAGTGCATACGTCCATTCTTTCCAACCTTTCCTCATATAATAGTCCCGCCATCCCGGGAATTAGCCTCATGAACCTCCGCTGCACTCCCTCAATAGCAAGAATGTTCTTCCTTAAATTAGGAGACCAAAACTTCACACAATACTCCAGATGTAGTCTCACCAGGGCCCTGTACAACTGCAGAAGGACATCTTTACTCCTATACTCAAATCCTCTCGTTATGAGGGGCAACATGCCATTAGCTTTTTCGTCACTGCCTGCTGTGCCTGCATGTTTACTTTCAGTGACAGGTGTACAAGGACACCAAGGTCAGTTTTTCCTAATCTGACACCATTGATATAATAAACTGCCTCCTTGTTCTTGCCGCCAACGTGGATAACCTCACATTTAAATAAGTAAGTAAGTAAGTAAGTAAGTAAGTAAGTAAGTAAGTAAGTAAGTAAGTAAGTAAGTAAGTAAGTAAGTAAGTAAGTAAAGTAAGTAAGTAAGTAAGTAAGTAAGTAAGTAAGTAAGTAAGTAAGTAAGTAAGTAAGTAAGTAAGTAAGTAAGTAAGTAAGTAAGTAAGTAAGTAAGTAAGTAAGTGAGTGAGTGAGTAGTGAGTGAGTGAGTGAGTGAGTGAGTGAGTGAGTGAGTGAGTGAGAGTGAGTGAGTGAGTGAGTGAGTGAGAGTGAGTGAGTGAGTGAGTGAGTGAGTGAGTGAAGTGAGTAGTAAGTAAGTAAGTAAGTAAGTAAGTAATAGTAAGTAAGTAAGTAAGTAAGTAATTAAGTAAGTAAGTAAGTAGGTAAGTAGGTAAGTAGGTAAGTAGGTAAGTAGGTAAGTAGGTAAGTAGGTAAGTAGGTAAGTAGGTAAGTAGGTAAGTAGGTAAGTAGGTAAGTAGATAAGTAGGTAGTAAGTAAGTAAGTAAGTAAGTAAGTAAGTAAGTAAGTTAGTTAGTTAGTTGGTTAGTTAGTTAGTTAGTTTGTTTGTTTGTTTATTGGCCAAGTATTGACAAACAAGGAATTTACCTTGGTGCTCCGCCCACATGTAACAACATGACATACAGTGACAGTTACGAATGACTCAGAAAACACTAAACATTAATAATAATAAAGCATTAATGATAAAACACCATTGACCAAGCATGTGAACCAACAAAATACCAGATCAAAGGGAGGCTCCAGATTTTTGGCTGTTGAGTAGAGCTACTCGTGGATAAAAACTGTTTTTATGTCTGGCTGTGGCAGCTTTGACCAGAGTTTGTGGCCAGGGTGAGAGGGGTCAGAGATGATCTTGCCCGCTCGCTTCCTGGCCCTTGCAGTGTACAGTTCATCAATGGAGGGAAGGTTGCAGCCAATAACCTTCTCTGCTGACCGGACGATGCGCTGTAGCCTCCCCAGGTGTCGTGCTTGGTGGCTGGGCTAAACCAGACCATGATGTAGAAGGCGAGAACAGACCGTGAGATGGCCGTGTAGAATTGGACCATCATTGCCTGTGGCAGATTGTGCTTCCTCAGCTGCCGTAGAATGCATATGCTCTGTAGTGCCTTTTTGACTGTGGAGTCGGTGGTAGCCCCTACCCCCCCAAACTTCAGGTCCTTGGAGATGATGGTTCCCAGGAACATAAAATACTCTACAGATGTGACTGTGGTGTTGTTGATGTTCAGCGGGTGAGGGGAGGGGAAGGTCGTTGTTCAGCTGACGATTGTCCAAATAGCGCGGGGCTTTCCTCTTGTAGCTGGTAATTTCTTGCAAGCCATTCCAAACTGTAGAAGAGTCACTAGCTGAGAACTTGCTCGCCAACTTCTCAGAGTACCTTTCCTTGGCAGCTCTGATTCCTCTTCTCAGCTTGTACTTGGCCTGCCTGTAGAGGTCTGCATCCCCGCTCCTGTAGGCCTCCTCTTTAAACCGTCGGAGTTGTCTGAGTTCTGCAGTGAACCACAGCTTGTTGTTGTTGAACCATGTCCGGGTCTTAGTTGGAATGCAACTGTCCTCGCAAAAGCTAACATATGGTGATACAGTATCCGTATACTCATCGAGGCTTGTGGTTGCTTCCCGGAACACATTCCAATCCGTGCCGTCAAAGCAGGTTTGTAGGTTCTCAATGCCCTCGCTTGTCCACCTTTTCGTTGTTCTGACCACAGGCTTAGCAGCTTTTAGTTTCCGCCTGTGGGTCGGAGAACTAGAAAATGATCAGAGAGACCCAGACCCGCCCGGGGAACAGAGCGATATGCGTTCTTGATTGCTGTATAACAGTGATCGAGTGTTCTCTCCCCTCTGGCTGGGGCAGGTTACATGGATTCTCTATTTTGGAAGGTCTCGGCTGAGGTGAGTTTTGTTAAAGTCCCCTAAAACAATGACCATGGAGTCCGGGAAGTCTCTCTCTACCCTCATTACCTGTTCAGCGAGTTGCATTTGCGCCTCACGTACGCAGGCTTGGGGGCGAATATAAACTCCAGCGAGAATAAAGGAGTTAAATTCGCTAGGAGAATAGAAGGGTTTGCAGAGGGATTCTAGGTTGGGAGAGCAGAAATTTGACAGTACCGCGATGTCGCTGCACCAGTCCTGGTTGGTACAGAAGCATATTCCACCACCACTTGATTTCACCGCTGCCTCCACTTCGCGGTCCGCTCTGTGAAATTGGAAGCCAGCCAGTTGCAGCGCGCTGTCCGGGGTCGACTCACACAGCCAGGTCTCGGTGAAACGCAGGGCAGCGGTTCGAGAGAAGCCCTTGTGTGTCCGATGCAGGAGTTGCAGTTCGTCCAATTTGTTCTTGAGAGAACGTACGTTTGCCAGGAATATGCTCGGGAGTGGTGTGCGTGATCCTCGTCGCCGGAATCGGGTGAGTGCTCCAGAGCGCTTCACACGGGTCCTCCTCCGTCTCAAGACCTTGAACGCAGCCACAGCACCGCCGACGAGTATGTCCAAATAATGCAGCGAATGAGAGAAATCCGGAACGATGTTTGGAGGTACCGTTTGTCCCGTGTTTTGGTCTCCTAATTTGAGGAAGGACATCCTTGTGATTGAGGCAGTGCAGCGTAGTTTCACGAGATTGATCCCTGGGATGGCGGGTACTGTCATATGCGAAAAGATTGAAGATATTAGGCTTGTATTCACTGGAGTTGAGAAGGATGAGGGGGGGATCTTATAGAAACATATAAAATTATAAAAGGACTGGACAAGCTAGATGCAGGAAAAAATGTTCCCAATGTTGGGCGAGTCCAGAAGAAGGGGCCACACACAGTCTTAGAATAAAGGGGAGGTCATTTAAGACTGAGGTGAGAAAACACTTTTTCACCCAGAGAGTTGTGAATTTATGGAATTCCCTGCCACAGGGGGCAGTGGAGGCCAAATCACTGGATGGATTTAAGAGAGAGTTAGAGCTCTGGGGGCTCGTGGAATCAAGGGATATGGGGAGAAGGCAGGCACGGGTTATTGATAGGGGACGATTAGCCATGATCACATTGAATGGTGGCGCTGGTTCGAACGGCCGAATGGCCTCCTCCTGCACCTATTTTCGATTTTTGTATGTTTATAGACAATAGACAATAGGTGCAGGAGTAGGCCATTCGGCCCTTCGAGCCAGCACCGCCATTCAATGCGATTATGGCTGATCATCCACAATGAGTACCCCATTCCTGTCTTCTCCCCATATCCCGTGACTCCGCTATTTTAAGAGCCCTATCTATCTCTCTCTTGAAAGCGTCCATAGAACCTGCCTCCACCAATTCCACAGACTCACCAATCTCTGTGAGAAAAAGTGTTTCCTCGTCTCCGTTTTAAATGGCTAACTCCTTTTTCTTAAACTGTGGCCCCTGGTTCTGGACTCCACCAACATCGGGAACATGTTTCCTGCCTCTAGCGTGTCCAAACCCTTAACAATCATATATGGTTCAATGAGATGCCCTCTCATCCTTCTAAACTCCAGAGTGTACAAGCCCAGCTGCTCCATTCTCTCAGCATATGACAGTCCCGCCATCCCGGGAATTAAGCTTGCAAACCTACGCTGCCCTCCCTCGATAGCAAGAATGTCCTTCCTCAAATTAGGGGACCAAAACTGCACACAATACTCCAGGTGTGGTCTCACTAGGGCTCTGTACAACTGCAGACGGACCTCTTTGCTCCTATATTCGATTCCTCTTGTTATAAAGGCCAACATGCCATTTGGTTGCTTCACTGCCTGCTGTACCTGCATGCTTACTTTCATAGACTGATGAACAAGGACACCCAGATCCCGTTGTACTTCCCTTTTCCCCCAAATTGACGCCATTTAGATGGTAATCTGCCTTCCTGTTTTGCTACCAAAGTGGATAACCTCACACGTATCCGCATTAAACGTCATCGGCCATGCATCTGCCCACACCCCCAACCTGTCCAAGTCACCCTGCATACTCATAGCATCCTCCTCGCAGATCACACTGCCACCCAGCTTTGTGTCATCTGCAAATTTGTTAATGTTACTTTGAATCCCTTCATCCAAATCGTTGATATATATTGTAAATAGCTGCGTTCCCAGCACCGAGCCTTTTGGTACCCCACTAGTCATTGCCTGCCATTCTGAACGCGATCAGTTAAACCCTACTCTTTGTTTCCTGTCTGCCAACCACTTCTCTATCCACGTCAGCATTCTACCTCCAATATAATTTGCCCAAATTTTGCCCACTATTCTCCAATGTGGGACCTTATCAAATGATTTCTGAAAGTCCAGGTAAACTACATCCACTGGCTCTCCCTTGTCCATTTTCCTAGTTACATCTTCAAAAAATTCCAGAAGATTAGTCAAGCATTCCCTTCGTAAATTCATGCTGACTCGGACCGATCCTGTTACTGCTATCCAAACGTTCGTCGATTTCATCTTTTATAATGGACACCAGCATCTTCCCCACCGCCGATGTCAGGCTAACTGGTCTATAATTCCCTGTTTTCTCTCTCGCTCCTTTCTTGAAAAGTGGGATAACATTAGCTACCGTCCAATCCACAGGACTAGATCTGAAACTATATAACATTGGAAAATGAGCACCAATGCGACCACCTCCTGGAGTACCCTGGGATGCAGACCATCAAGCCCCGGGATTTATCGGCTTTCAGTCCCATCAGTCCACCCTATAATATTTCTCACCTAATGCAAATTTATTTCAGTTCCTCTGTCTCCCTAGATCCTATGTCCTCGCGTACAACAGGGAGATTGCTTGTGTATTCTTTAATGAAGCCAGACGAAAGTACCTGTTCAACTCTTCTGCCATTTCCTTGTTCCCCAAAATAATTTCACTCGTTTCAGCCTTCAAGGGACCCACATTTGTCTTTACTAATCGTTTTCTCTCAACATACCTAAATAAGCTTTTGCTATCCTTCTTTATTTTCTTGGTCAGCTTACCATCGTACTTAATCTTTTCACCCCGTATTGCCCTTTATTTACCCTCTATTGTCCGATGAATGTTTCCGAATCTTCTGGCTTCCCGCTACTAATTGCCATGTTATACACATTTTCTTTTAGTTTTATTCCATCCCTAACTTCCTTTGTCATTCATGGTTGCCTCCTACTCGCCTTAGAATCTTTCTTCGTCTTTGGAATGAAATGATCCTGCTTTTTCTGGATTATGCCCAGAAATTCCTGCCATTGGTGTTTCACCGTCATTCCTGCTAGCCTCCTTTCCAGTCCAACTTGGCCAGCTCCTCTCCTATGCCTCATAATCCCCTTTGTTCAACTGCAACACAGAAACTTCGGATTTAACCCTTCTCCCTGTCAAATTGCAGATGAAAACTTAGCATATTATGGTCTACTACCTCCGAGCGATTCATTCCCTTATTAAATCTGGTTCATTAGACAACACTAAATCCAGAATTGCCTTCTCTCTGGTAGGCTCCAGTACGTTACCTGGACGGGACGTCGGAGGACGAGAAGCTCAAGCATAGAAGTGGGAGCCAAGATACCGAATGGAAACGACGCCTATAAGCCAAATAACCGAACGGACACGACGCCTAAAAGTCAAATAAACCGGAGGGCACGACGCCGAAAAGCCAAATAACCGAACGGATGCGACGCTGATTATCCAATTAACGGACATGACGTCTCCGGGGACGGGATTTGTCCGAGACCTTGTCAGCGATTTGAAAGAACCCCGTGTCCAGCGCATCACTGGTCACGGGAGGGTGATGGGGGGGGGTGATTTTTTTATTTTCCGTCGCCGTTTTTGGACTTTCCTGAATATGAAATAAAACATGGTCTGATTGGATATTTCGGTTGATATTCCAAAACTCGAGACCCTTCTTCAGACCGAGCTGAACTCTTGTCGGTGAGAGTACTTGTGATTGTCTGAGGAAGTGTTTCTTCCCGAAACGTCAACCATTTCTTCTATCCGGAGATGCTGCCTGTCACGCTGAGTTACTCCAGCTTTTTGTGTCTATCTTCAATTTCAGAGATAAATAAAAAAACAGAGTGCTGGAGGAACTCTGCGGGCTAGGCGGCATCTGTGGAGGGAATAGATTATGATTTATTTCTGGCCAAGGTTCTTCTTCAATAGGAAGGAACTGCAGATGTAGTTGACTTTGCATAACGCCAAATGAATCCGGGAGGGAAAAAAGAAGAGAGAGAGAGAGAGAGAGAGAGAGAGAGAGAGAGAGAGAGAGAGAGAGAGAGAGAGAGAGAGAGAGAGAGAGAGAGAGAGAGAGAGAGAGAGAGAGAGAGAGAGAGAGAGAGAGAGAGAGAGAGAGAGAGAGAGAGAGAGAGAGAGAGAGAGAGAGAGAGAGAGAGAGAGAGAGAGAGAGAGAGAGATCACACGGCGTATGTGTGTGCGTGTATGTGCGCGCGCGGGCACGTGTGTATGTGTGTACAAAATCCACATACTCATAAACACCCATACCGAGATCATATCTGATCAGTCTTAAGCCTAAAGAAGGGTCTCGTTCCAAAAACGTCACCCATTCCTTCTCTCCAAAGATGCTGCCTTTGCCGCTGGTTGACTTCATCAATTTGTGTCTACCTATAAATCATATCTATCTATACACACACACACACACAAACACACACACAAACACACATATACACACACACGCACGCAAACACACATACACAAACACACACATACACACGCGCACACACGCAAACACACATTCACACACACACATGTTATCTATATATGTGTGTATTTGTGAGTATGTGTTTTTTACACACACTGAAATAGTATCAACGTTCTCTCGTTTATTATATTCTATATGGTGGATTATGGTTTCATATTATGTTTTGCTGCTGCAAGTAAGTTTTTCATTGTTCTAACTGGGACGTCTGACAATAAAACGCTATTGACTAGTGACTCTAGACTCTAAATGTCAACATCGTATTTCATTCACGGCTGTGTTCATAGATGCCCCTGGCCAGTGCTGCATAAAGACCAGATATTCCAACATTAAGTCCTCAGTGTCCTCCATGAGTCCTCCTCTCAGAAATAAAGAAACATAGAAAATGGGTTTGGAAAGTGCGTTAGTTTGATCATCCTGCAGTCCGTAGGATATGGTTGACTGGAACCTCCATAACCCTTGCCGCTGAAGTTGTTGCAGCCCTGGTGGAGTGAGATTTGAAAACATCAGTATCCACTCCTGCACAAGCCAGAACCCGTTTTATCCACCTGGAGATGGTCTGTACTAATACCTTCTTATGAGGTTATTGTAACTAACAAACACTGCTAGTTCAGAGCCTCTAAGGCTCCATATGACCATAACGTACTGTTGTAGATAAATTACCACACACAACCGAAGGTCCATGGGGTATGCCATGAAAACTAGCCTGAGACCGGACGCCCCTGGTCTACTCTGCTTGACTAAGTCATAAACGTAGAATGGTATAATATTTGCAGATGTAACCATCATGTCCAGTCGCAGCTCATGCAACGACTGACCCTGTTGCGCTGAAACCAGCGCCACGAGCATAACCACTTTGTAAGTGAGTTTGACCAAGGACACAGATGTAGCTAGAGCCCACCAGCGTGAGCACCATGTTAACATCCCATGTCACCGAATACTTGGGCCTGGGGGAATTTGAGTTGAAGTTACCCTTCATAAACCTGGATATCAGAGGATGGGACCCGACAGAGTTGTGTCCCGATCCCAGCAACAAGTATGACGCCAAGGCACTTCTGGCACCATTTATGGCACTATAAATCAATCCCTCATCAATATATAGTTTGAGAGGAATTCCAACGCATCTGTTATACATGCCGTGTCATTCGATATGTAGGACTGTAACAGAACACTTCCTATTTCTTGATATAGGAGATGTACTGTTTCTTGGTGCTATCTCTCCCGGCCTCAGTGATCACGTCCACCGTACGACCTGACAGTCCGAGCCCCAGAAAAGGTCTTCTCAGAGTCTGCAAACCAACAAATTGATTTGTTCATCCAGTGGATGATCCTCCCCAGTCACGGGTTGAACCAGCAGATTTATGCGTTTGGGAACGTCCATACAAGGCTCTGATATTATTCCTGGTATCAGTGGGAACCATGGCTGCGTAGCCAGTCAGGCATGACCAACATGCCTGACGCGGGATCTTGCTGTATTTTTGCAAGTACCGACTGATGAGGCAAAATGGAGGGATATGCCTAAAGAACATTCCTCCTCAGTGTAGCGAGAATGCATCCATCGCCACTGCCCATGGGTCTAGCTCCCATGCTGCCCGGTGTTCCACACAGAGCAACAATGTCGTTCTCACGTATGCTCGAACATCCATTCTGTGTTGTCATTGAATTTCCGTGACCTGGTGTCCGCCACCATGTTAAACCTAGCTGGTAAGTAGGTAGCTGAAACCCAAATGTTTCTTGCAATACACCAGTGCCAAATAAGGTTAGCCAGTTTATCCCAAGATACTGACTTGATTCCACCCATGTGATTAATATATGCCACCGCTGTAGTGTTGTCAATCTGTAGTTGAACATGCAGATGATGCATATTCCCACCATAAGCCTTCAACCCATAGAGTGCTCCGACCACCTCTAAATAGTTGATACCATGTAACTGAAAGCTTGATGACATGCACATTCCATCTGCCACCGTAGCTAGATATGGTATTGGTAGCACCCCAACCTTGAGCACTAGCATCAGATTGTAATTTAACTGAAGATTTGCTGACCAAACTGTTACTGGAGCAATGCCGAATATTGGTCATCCACCATTGAAACTCAGAAATGGCTTCAGCTGGCAATCGCATATGTCTGATTAAAGAGACCTGCATGGTATATTAGTGCTTGTTCCTTCGCACATTTTGATAATGCAAAGGCCCAAGCTGTGCAGCTGGAAAGCAGCCACTAATTTGCCAATTACACTGGCTAATTGTCGAATAGAAGGTTGCTCCATAACAACGAGATTGTTACAGGCTTCTATTCATTCTAATCTCTTGCCCCAAGGCAGAGTCACATACATATGAAATATAGTTAATGGTAAATCCCAAATACTCAATAAATCTAGATGGTATCAAATTTGATTTAACTGGATGGATGAGAACCCCAAACTCTCAAACATGAGTTTAGTGGCTGAAATAGCTAATTTAGCCATCTCCAGGGTTTTCCTTATGATTACGATATCATCCAAATATGCCATAACAATATGATTTTGAGCTCGACGTAGCCCAAGTACTGGCTTCAATAATTCGGAACATATTCTGGGCTGAAGTTAACCTTAAATGCCTTAAACTGCCACATTTGCCCCATACAGCTAAATTTCAAATATCTCCGGTGATCCTAGCGAAAGGGTACCGAGATAGTATGCATCTTTGAGATCGATGCATGCCATATAACATCCTATGGAAACCAGTCGTTTGGCAGTAACAACGTTTTCCATTTTGAAATGTCTATACTGCACAAAACCAGTTATGTCTAGTCAAATATAGTAGAAACAAATTGGTTCACGACTCGACTTCTTAATTGCCCCTTTTGTATATAACATTTAAATTTCAGCTTGTACATCCAAACCTTCCTGTTGTAAATGGACAATGTCCGGTATGGCGTATGCTGTGTGGGTGGCAATTAATTGAATTCAATTTGGAAACATTGTATACTGTGCAGTATAAACGAATCTGATGTTATCCAACGCCTTTCATTAAAAACAAGTGTAATCTCACCAACTTGCAACTGATCCACACAACCCATGTGTCGGAAAGAACCAGATCCTCGTACCTGCATGGTTACAGGTGGTTTTACGGTAAGCCCAAAGACCCCTGATATGGGTTCTATTCCCGTCCTTGATTTGGAGAGTAGGACTACCGGGGTGCGTGGATTACATATTTGTTTGTCGCCGAAACGGTGAAGCTTTGCTCGTCGCTGGTACCTTGATTAGTCCGACAGCTTTGCTGTTCGATCTTGAAGCGCCACCGAACTGCGAGTCAGCCAAAAACTGACTGCCTACGCTCCCCTCCTCGGAGAGGGAGATATAATGCAGCCCTGCACCAGGCGTTGCCGCGGGGGTCCGAGACCCGCGCAGATATGAGTCCGTTCCTTGGAGTATATCATGGTGGAGCATCTTTTCCATGAGATGCTCCATCCGGGAACGACGTCCGAAGACGTTTCCCGCTGTAGGAGGCGAACCCTCCCGGCCGGACTAGTCCGAGTCAACCGGCCTGTTGGACTTCTGTTTGGCGTTCCCACCTTGCTGGCCTCGCCATTGATAGTCCTCTCAGATAGCGCTGTTCACTGCCGGCACCTCTGTAATGATGTGACGTGAGGTCACTGATGCTAACCAATCTTGTAATGTGATGGGAAACATTGCCCTCCCCCCCGGATTTTCTGCCATAGGCTGGAAGCCAACTCTTCCTGCAGCGGCTCCTCCGTTTGCGAGGATATCGCAATCCTTGATACCCCGACAGACAATTCTTGATCCTCACGCATGTACTCCAGTATGTTTCACGGATATACTTCCGAGTTTGGAGTCAGTCACACACTGACCCCTCGCACTCCCCTCCACAGAGAGGGAGATTTGGAAGAAGCCCTGAATCAGGTGCTGCTGTAGGTCCCCGATGAGATCTGCGCTGATATGGCCCCTTTCCACGGACCACATCAGAATGGAGCATCACCTCAGTGGGATGAACGCCCTGCGGACGCATCCATGCTCCACCTGGGTAAACGTCCGAGGACGTACCCATGGAGGCGAAACCTCCTGGCATGACTTGCCCCCGTCCAGGCCTGTCGGACTCTGTTCGGTTGCACAGCGTCTCGGGGCTGCCGGAGTCTGGAGTCGCTGACCATCCTGTCAGCGACTTGGGTAGCGAACCCGACCGCCGCCGGCTGCCCGCAATCCCGCGGAGCGGGGATTCCCCGCGGTCTCCGTAGCCGGGTTTTCCCGAGCCGGGTGTCCCCGCCGAGCCGGATGTCCCCGCTGAGCCAGGTTTCCCCGAGCCGGGGCTCTCCGCGGAGCCGGGATTCCCCCGGTCTCCGTAGCCGGGTTTCCTCGAGCCGGGAATCCCCGCGCGGCTCGTCAAGATTTGAGCCCGGAATATCCTCCAGCAGGAACTCTGTAAAATAGCTTCCTGCTAGGAAAAAAGCACAACCTGCAATTTAGTTCGAAACATACCTGCAGGATTTCCTTACCGCTGGAGGAGCGACGTGCCGGCCAGCCAGTCTTGCGCCATGCGTTAGACGTAATGACGCGCATGCGCGCTGGTGTGCGCTTCACGTAGTCACTCAGTAAAATAAGTGCAGGAATAGGCCATTCGACACTTCAATCCAGCACCTCCATTCATTATGATAATGTCTGATCATCCAAAATCATTACCCCTGCTTCCTGCTTTCTCCCTTGATTGCGTCAGCTCTCAGAGTTATATCTAACTCTCTAATACACATATACAGTGACTTGGCCTCCACTGCCTTTTGCGGCAGAAAATTCCACAGATTCACAAATTTCTGGGTGTTAAAGCTTTTGCTGATCTCAGTCCAAAAGCCTTAACCCTTATTCTTAATCTCTAACCCTTGGTTGTGCACTCCCTCAACATCGGTAACATGTCTACTCCTTCACTTATTGCCCCATTTCTCCTGCTTCTGGCCTGTCCAATCCCTTAAGAATTTTAGATATTTCTATATGATCCCCTATCACAGTTCTAAATTCCAGAAAACGATAGTCCAGTCGATCCATTCTTTCATCATATGTCAGTCCCGCGATGCCGGGAATTAACCTGCTGCACCTAGGCTGCACTCCATCAATAGCAAGAATGTCCTTCCTCAAATGAGGAGACCAGAATTGCAGACAATACTCCACGTGTCGTCACACCAGGGCCCTATACAGCTGCAGTACATCCCCATCGCTCCTATACTCAAATCAACTGGCTATGAAGGCCAACATGCCATTTGCTTCCAAGGCAGGAACGCGGTACTGATCGTGGATGATCAGCCGTGATCACATGGAATGGCGGTGCTGGCTGGAGTGGCAGAATAGCCTACTCCTGCACCTATTGTCTATTGTCTAATGCCACTCCTGCTGTTCCTGCATGTTTACTTTTAGTGACCGATGATCGTGGACACCAAAGACTCCAAACACCTCCGCCTTTCCTAATCGGATACCATTCAGATAATAATCTGTCTTCACTATGGATAGTTTGCTTTTTCACAGAAGTAACCATTGAAAGTTTCACGCAATGCTCTCTCTCTGTAATTTCAAAAAAGGCATTCTGTTTTTTCACATGTTATTGTAAATTATTGATCCCAATAGATGTATTATCCTGGGAGCATTTGACGTATTTATTTTGTTTCTTTAAATGTAAGTAAAATCACTTATCCCGGTGTCGCTCGGGACATCTGTCCTCTATATTAAGAGAAGTGTAGACATCTCATCATCAGTTTGGCACTGGGCTGCTGTCATACATCAACACAGATGTGGAATCGTCTCTTTTGCAAAAAATGGGAAGTTGGATATTGGATCAAATAATCGCCATTTACTATCCCGTTCTGGCAGCGATTGGTGTACCCGGTGAGTCGACATTCACTTCTACACATGGTCTTCATCTTGTTGACTCTAGTGATGCCGGCGTTTGCTGCCTGGCGCACTTGTGTCAACCCAAGAATCTGTAGATTCACAACCTTGAGCAAAGCGCAAGGTCCTGGAGGAACTCGGCAGCTCAGGCAGTATCTGGAGAGGGAATGGAAGTTGAGACACGAAACGTTCCCTGTCCATTCACTCCTAAGATGCAGCCAACCTCGCTGAGTTCCTCTGCTTACAACTCAGTGGGATGAATATTGATTGATCTTATTTCAAGTAACCGCTGCATTCCCTCTCTCCATCCCTCCTCCACCCTACGTCGTACCAGCTTCAAAATCGTCTTGTTGAGTCATTATCTGTACTCGATCTCACCTATAAAACAACTAACAATGAGCTGTTTGCTTTACCGTAGTTACTTTTTTTCCGTGTCCCTCTTTAATTTGTTATTTTTCTCTCTATATCATCGTCTATATTTCTCGTTTCCCTTTCTCCCGACTCTCAATCTGAAGAAAGGGTTCGACCCGAAATGTCACCAGTTCCTTTTCTCCAGAGATGCCGTCTGATAAGCTGAGTTACTCTCGTTGCGTCTATTTTAGGCTTAAAACAGTATTTGCAGGTCCTCCCACACAGAGTTCCTCCATCACTGCAGTTGAGACACTGATTGTTTTGCTGCACTCTCTGTTCATACTGTGATACGGTATTTTCCCAATCCTAACGTTGCATTCGAGTTGTCTCCGTGTCATTATGTTAACTATGATCTCAGGCAAAGTTTTTTGTTGCAATTGTGAATGTGTGAACGAATGCTGGTGCCAGGTCGGCAGTGACATTTCGATTTTGTGCGGAACAAGTGTGAGGAGAGCAGAATAGCAGGGTGCTGATATAGTCTGCGAAGTCACCACTAAATAAAAACAGGAATTGAGGTTCTGGACTCCCCACCGTCTGAACACTGACTCGAAATTAGCTTGCTGTACAAGGACGTTCCTTCCCTTTCAGCAAATTTAGATCAGAGCACAAAACTGACCTTTGGAACATGTCTGTGGGTGCGGTTTCAGCCACGTGCTAGCCTCTCATCTCTGTTCATCTGTTTGTACGTGGGCACTGTTGAAACGTTACGCAGTCGGGAAATACATTTTACTTCGGAGTCACGTGAGTGACTACGTGAAGAAGACCCCGTCCAGCCGCACACGTGTCATATCGATCAGACGCATAGCGTTCATGACCGTGTGTGGAGGAGCAGGAGCTCCTCCGACCGGTGAGTAAAGCAAAAGTAAAGCAAAAGTCGGAAAGTAAGTGGGTTACTTTCACTTACAGGAGCGTTTCCTTCCCGTTCAGACTTGTTGGTAAAGCTCCACACAAGTTTATTATGGAGAAAGGGGAAGGAGAGGCGGCCAGGGGCGCACCGTAGTAAAACCCCAGATCCTAAGAGTAGCGGGAGTCAGTCAGTGGAGTTAGTGCCAGCGAAGGCCTTAACTCCCGTTGCGATCGAGTGTGCCGTTAAACCGCCGGCGGCGGGGCGCAAGGCTGGACAAAAGTCGGCCTGACCTGTAGACTCGGATGAGTCAGACCCGGAGGTATAGCCTCCTCAGGCAGGAAAGAATATTGCACTGCAAGGGTCAAAACTTTAGAACTCCTGATGGGGCAGATGATTTATAAAGAACCCCCACAGGAGGATTTAAGTCGGTGTTGGCCAATGAAGTATAGCACAGTGGGTGCCTTGGATGGGACAGGCACAAGGGTGGCCTACAGGAGAGCCATCATAAATGCCTGTGCAGAAAAATTAAAGTGGTTGGCCTACAGGAGAGCCAGTGCCCCAAAATGCCAGAAAAAAGACAATATATGTGTTGGCCTATTGGAGAGCCATCTCCCATCAGCCCCAGGAATTAACTATGGATGAGACTATCAAAAAGTATGAGACCCCAGCAAATTGTGAATTGCTAGCAGTTCCAGCAGTGAATAACTTAATATGGGTTATTTGAGCAGTGGTTTACGCTCACAAGAATTGAAATTACAACGAGTGCTGAAATTGCTGGGGTCAGGCATTACGGCGTTGCCAGTGGTATTGGATGAAGATTTTATATCGGATTCACAACAAAATGCCTTAGCACTCATGTGTAGTGCGCACTTTGAAATAAATTGTATTTGTAAAAATGCAATAAGACCAAATATTCATCCTAAGTATGCAGGCTCTGCAAACCATCCAATATACAAATGCCTAAATCTACTTTTTGGAGAAAATCTAACAAAGAAACTAAAGGATCACCTATGCTGAGCAGAGCGGTGAGAAGGCAGTATCCCTACAGGCGAAATGCTGGTGCTGGAGAAGGAACAATCCTATCATTCTCGTATACACGTTGACGTGCTGCACCGAGGATACGTGGAGGTTACAATGTGCCTACTAGAAGGGGACAACAATTGCCGGTGGCAAACCCCGAGGTAGGGGGGCTTGGTCTGGTAAGAAACACAACAACTGTTTCACACTCACAAATAGGGGGAAGGTTACGATTCTTCCTAAAAGAATGGCAATGAATAACAAATGATTCATTTATTCTATTGTAGGATTCAAAATTGAGTTCTCTCCACGTTTGGATCCTCCAATTCAGCATAATTCAAACTGGTCACGGATTTTCTCAAAGGAAGAGAATAAGTTGATCAAGGGAGAATTGAAAATTGTATGCGTAAAAGGGGTAATAGAAAACTCAGTAGAACAACACCATCAGTTTGTGTCAAATATTTTCCTAGAACAAAAAAGGATGGTGGATGTAGAATCATTTCGGATCTGACAAATCTTAACTTTTATGTACAATAGAAACATTTCAAAATGGAAACATTTACTAATGACATTCAGCTGATCACAAAGAATTGCTACATGGCAAGCACAGATCTGCAAAATGCATATTATTCTGTGGTAATGCATGGTAATGATCAATGTTATTTGAAAATTAGATGGATGAGTCAGTTATGGTAATTTAAAGCATTGCCCAATGGCATGACTTCAGCACCAAGATTATTCACTAAATTACTCAATCCAATTTTAGCTCTGCTAAGAGCTGAGGGCCAGGTATTAATGGTTTATTTAGATGATATTCTGATTGTGCGGGACACTTTGGCTACTGCAAAATTGTCAGTATCTAGAGTCAAATACATTTTGAAAAAATGGGTTCCATTATTCACCTACAAAAATCAAAATTGTTACCAAGCAAGAACATTGATTACCCAGGGTTCACAATTAACTCTGAACACGTGGTAATCACCTTGCCAAAAGAGAAAAGGCTGCAGTTAATTGAAGGTTGCACTAAACTCATAAACGAGGACAAGCCTTCAATTAGAGAAGTGGCAAGCTTGCTGGGCAAATTAATTGCTGGGTTTCCAGCTGTCAGGTTTGGACCATTGCATTATCGATGTTTACAGAGGGCTAAGGTACAAGCATTAAACATGAATTCAGGGCATTTTGACAGGCCCATGACATTAACAATTGGATCCATTACAGAAATAGAATGTTGGATTAACAATGTCTCTACTGCTTCCAGAAAAGTTCTGGTAGAAACACCTTCCGTCATTCTACAGACTGATGTAAGTGCTCTTGGATGGGCGCAACTAACATGATTTCCAGCTGTGGAGGTAGGTGGAATGTCGATGAAGTACCTTTGCTCGAAAATTAAGGAATAAATTACCTTGAGCTGTTAGGAGCATTTCATGGCCTTAAAGCTTATTGCACTAATATGGGAAATGTGCATGTACAGGTACAGCTTGACAATACTACAGCTGTAGCATACATAAATCACATGGGTGGTATCAAATCAGAATCATGTGATAGATTGGCAAATGAAATTTGGACCTGGTGTATTGTCAGGAAAATCTGGCTGTCATCAATATATTTACCAGGAAAATTTAACACAATTGCAGACAAAAGATCACGTAAATTTAATGATAATACAGAATGGATGTTACATCAGGAAATATTTAAGCAAATTGTAACACGATTTGGAATACCAAAGATTGATTTGTTTGCATGAAGACTAAACCACCAATTGCCTAACTATGTGTCATGGGAACCTGATCGTGGTGCAGTAGCGGTAGATGCTTTCTCGCATACATTGGGGTGATATGTTTCTGCATGCATTTCCTCCATTTTGTTTAAATCAATAGATACATACAGAAAATTAAACAGGACTCAGCCTCGGGGATTTTGATGGTACCAGATTGGCCTACACAGCTATGGTACCACTGGTGTTAAACATAATCAAAGAACCCCTTATGGTTATTCCAAAGCAGGTGAAACTGCTTGTAAACCCTGTAACTAATGAACCACATCCTTTACATGATCGTATTGGTTTGTTGATTTGCAGATTCTGAAAAGCCCATATCTTGGAAGAGGATTAGCAGACCGAACGGCGGATGTTATAGCAGCAGCCTGGAGGAATAGTACCCAGAAACAGTACATTTCTTATATAAAGAAATAGGAGGTGTTTTGTTCAGGAAAGAATATTACATATAACACAGCAGAAATTTCAGATGTATTAGAGTTTCTTTCAACTCTTTACTACAAATTAAAAATTAAGTTATAGTGCAATCAATACTGCACGAAGTGCATTCTCTGCATATTAAGCAGTGAATCAGAACAAAATCCAATAGGATCACCTCCTTGGGTCTGTAGGTTTAAGAAGGGAATTTTCAATTCCAATCCTCCTAGACCTAGGTATACAGAAATCTGTAATGTAAAAGATGTACTGATGCTGCTGAGGGATTGGAATCCTATTGAAACTCTGTCATTAGCCGAAATCACCACGAAATTGGTTATGCTGACGGCATTAGTTTCAGCTCAGAGAGTTCAAACATTACAGAAATTAAATTGACAGAATGAAAGTAGGGGCAGATGCCGTTACATTCTACGTCTATGATTTACTGAAGCAAAGTAGACCTGGGTTCACGGGATGTAAGTTGGAGTTTTCAGCATATCCTACGGATCCATGGCTATGTGTAGTAACATATATAAGATGTTACATGGAAACAAACAGAATCTTAAGAGGCACAGAATTAACATTGATATTAGACATAAAAGTCCTCATAATAAAGTGTCAACACAGACAACTTTAAGACGGTTGAAACAGGTGTTGATTTATTCAGGTATTGATACTGATAAATTAAAATCTCATTCCACCAGGGCGGCATCAACATCGGCCAGGGATTCAGACGTTCCAATATACCTTATCCTCGCGGCCGCAGGATGGACAAGTGAACAGATGTTTCACAAGTATTACCATAAGGAGATTAAAGATCCCGGGGTGGTTGGTGATGCCGTGCTGGATTCAGTATTAAATCCCCCATTATGATAAATGGGTTAATTTGTTAAAATAAATAAAACCATTAACTGATTACATTTAATGTTGTGGTTATGCATTGTTGATTGTGCTTACTCAATAGAGTCAATCAGTGCAGTGAGCACCTGGATTTTAATCCACGGTGTGAAATCACAGAGCTTTGAAATCTTCACGTAGTCACTCACGTGACTCCGAAGTAAAATAGTAAGATTAAACGAGAACTTACCCGTTTGAAGTTTGATCTTTATTTTATGAGGAGTAACGTTGAGGGATTACGTGCCCTCCGCTCCCACCCTCATAAAAGGATCGAGCTGGTAGTTCTAAGTCTTTATGCATCTTACTATCATACTTCAGTAATTATCTTCTGTGATTGTCACTCCGCTGCTTTGAAGATTGACGCGTGTGCGGCTGGACGGGGTCTTCTTCACGTTACTCCTCATAAAATAAAGATCAAACTTCAAACTGGTAAGTTCTCGTTTAATCTTACCATTCCACTGGTTATTTGGCTGTTGGAGCTCTGCTTTATGAAAGTAGTAGTTTTTCTGTATGTGGACACAAAAAGCTGGAGTAGCTCAGCGGGACAGGCCGCATATCTGGAGAGAAGTAGTGGGTGATGTTTCGGGTCGAGACCCTTCTTCAGACTAAAATTCACCGGAAAGGAAAACGAGAGATAAAGGCGATGATGTAGAGAGATATAGAACAATGACTAAAAAATATGTAAAAAAGTAACGATAATAGTGGAACCATGCCTTTGTCAGCTGTTTGTTGGGTGAAAATAAGAGGCTGGCGCGACTTTGGTGGGAGATGGATGGAGAGAGAGGGAATGCCGGGAAAAGGAAGTTAGAGAAATGAGTATTCATACCACTGGGCTGTAAGCTTCGCAAGCGAAATATGAGATGCTGCCCCTCCAATTTGAGTTTGGCCTCACTCTGACAATGGAGGATAGAAACGTCAGCGTGGCGATGGGAAGGAGATGGACATTAAAGTGTTTGGCAACCGGCAGATAAGGTAAGTCGAGACGGACCTACATATTTTCCTGTGTTCTGGTTGGTACTGTTATTTGCATCAAGGTGCTTCTATTTGAGACATGATATTCACTATTAAAGCAAACTCCAGAATGGTGTCGACCGAGAGTACATCACAAATCAACAGAATACATTCAAATAATTGTACAGATAAGCTTGCTGCCTGACAATCGGAAGTTACTCGAGCCAGTCTATGGGTTATGATGGAAACGTGAATTAATCAGTGTACATTAGATAACTAATTTTCCAAGGGTAATATCACCATCCGGCCACCACTATCCCGGCTTACCAGAATCAAACTGCGCCTTCACTCTGTCCTGCACCAGCCGCAGATGATCTTCACCTTCAATAAACTGCGAGATGCATTCGGTTCATTCACGTTTATAATAACATTGCCGTTCCCCGCAGAGTGATATGTTCTATTCCCACCTCATCTTCTCTCTGCTCCAGCATTCAGCGATCGAGCAGAATTGGTCAATGAAAATCACACTACACTTGCCAGACAATGTATTCACGAATCGAGCCAACTACCAAACTAGCACTCAACGCCAAAAACGCCGCCCAACCCACTTCTATCAGTCATTCGTCCAACCCAGAGGATCCAGTGCATTCTTGCTTAGTACGGGTGTCAGGGGTTATGGGGAGCAGGCAGGAGAATGGGATTAGGGAGAGATGTATCTGCCATGATTGAATGGCACAGTTGCCTAATTCTGCTCCTATCACTTAGTAACTTCTGAACTTACTTTCGGCATGCAAGCAACCCGTTCCACCTTCTCAAGGTATTTTTTCTACTGCAGATTCAACATGCCAACTTGTAATTTCACCTGGCTTGCCCAGTGCATCTTTACCCTGCGTAGTCCTCATTTCGCCTTCACTCTGCCAAGTCCCCACCGCGCATTCATCCGGAGCACTCTAAATTCAATTCAATTCAATTTAATCTTTAATTGCCATTGTGCAGTGTCCAGTACAGAGACAACGGAATGCAGTTAGCATCTCACCCAGAAGAGCGAACTTAGGAATAATGAGCAGTAAAATATATATATGTACAGCAGTATCAGTAGTGCAATTTTTCTGGGAGAAGGAGTGTCCGGGGTGGGCGGTGACTTGGAAATCACCGAGGTGCAGAGTTCAGTAGTGTAACAGCCGCAGGGAAGATGCTGTCCCCCACTGCTTCACCCTGCGCAATCCCCACTGCACCTTCACAGTGCCCTGATCCCTTCGTACATCCTCCTTTTCTAAATCCCGCTGCACATACACCCTGCCCAGTTCGCGCTGCACCTTGACATTATTGAGACCAACTTCGCCTCACCCTCCATAACTGAAGCTGCAGATACATCACTTCCAGTTCTCATCCGAACTACACACTTCCCGAATCCCTTTTTATGTGCATTGACACGGAACATTGCCCCCCTACCTTCTGTACTTTGCCATTAATCCCTCATGCCCCTCAATCCCATTACAAATGTGGCTTGCACATTTAACAACGCGCAGACATCCCGTGCAGTTCTCATCAATATTTCCCAAACCATTTCCTTTATTGGCCGTCAAATAATATCACGGATGGATTTTTATTTTAAATGCATTATGTATATACATAAAACAGGCCATTAAGGCGATAATTTATAGCTTAATTGCCTGGTATCACGAGCGATTCCAATGTGTTTATAACAAGTTATTATTTTAAAGAAAGACGCACTACGTGCAGGAGAAATTCAACAGGGAAGGCAAAATTCTTGAAGAAGACTGTTAGACGACGGTGAAGCCAAGACCTTTCCAGTGCCTCACATGGACTCGCTCCTAATGCTACCCTCCATATACCCCTTCAACGTACTTTCTTTCCTCTGTGCTCATCCTCCGGCAACTCTTCAGTCCTCTTGTGTCAAATGTTCTGATAATTTCATCTCTCGCCTTTGTCCAAGCATCTGCCTATCGACGACCACCCCCGCCTTCCCTCACGCCTGCGTTCACGTGCTACCTGACACGCTTTGTTTTTCATCTCCTTTTTTCCGCTTTTATTTCCCGTATAATCCGACTGAAGGATGGCGCCGACCGGAAACGTCGTCTGTCCATTTTCTCCAGGGATGCTGCTTGACCCGCGGAGTTAATCCTGCAGCTTCTCTTTTTTCTGCTAAAGCGGTTTCCGCGGCACATTGTTTCTATGAGTCGTCGTTGATCTCAGCTATGAATTTCTTCTTTTTGTTTCCTTTCGCTTGCAGTGAACCTCCTGACGATTCTGATCCTGTCCCGGGGGGAGTGTGGTCTCTCCAAATGCATCACTCGCTACCTGGTGGGAATGTCAATGGCCGACCTCCTGGTCATCATCACCGACGTCTTATTGAGAACAGTTTTTGTTATGTATTTTCCACATTCATTCCTGAACATCACGCCTGTCTGCTCCACTAACTTTGTCCTAGCCTTTGCAGCCACGCTAATCTCTGTCTGGTTCACGGTCGCGTTTACATTGGATCGATTCTTGGCCATTTGCTACCAGAATGTGAAAGCAAAGTATTGCACCGAGAGAACGGCGACAATTATTATGGGGATTGTGAGCGTATTTAGCTGTTTAATAAGTGTGCCCTGGTATTTTACAATGGGCCCAGAATACAATATGGACAATATACCCATGGGCTGCGTCTGGAAACAAGCTTTCTTAAACTTAACTACGTGGGCATCATTTGAGGTGCTGATGTACAGCTTAATTGCGTGGTTCCCGTTCTTATTGTTGCTGTTGCTCAATTCACTGACCGCCAGACACATTTTAATGTCCGGTCGAGTCCGCAGAGGGCTCCGAGGCCGTAATACTGGAGATAATGACCTGGAGATGGAGAACCGAAGGAAATCCGTTGTTCTCCTCTTCTGTATATCCGGCAGTTTTCTATTGTTATGGAGCTCA
>JAXLNO010005841.1:3969034-4004542 GCA_038087875.1 Malacoraja senta
AATGAATTTTATAAAAGATTTTACGGGATAATTACACCACGACTCCATAAAATGTATACATATGCCTTTAAAGAACATACACTTCCAGAAACATTGGCGGAGTCAACGATTACACTTACACCTAAAAAAGGTAAAGATTTAGAAGATCCGGGTTCTTATAGGGCTATTGCGCTGCTAAACACAGATCAAAAATTATTAGCGAAAACATTAGCTAGAAGGCTAAGTAACTATGTCAGTAAATTGATGAATCCGGATCAAACAGGGTTTATACCCAAGAGATACTCAAGCAATAATCTGAGTCGTCTGTTTAATATAATGCACTCACATAAAACCGAAGAGCAAGACTTATCAATTATTTCACTGGACGCAGAAAAAGCATTTGATCAAGTGGAATGGGATTATATAGTTAAACTATTGCAAAAATTTCAAATGGGTGATAATTTTATCGCTTGGGTAAAATTATTATATGATAGGCCTACGGCCAGAATATTAACTAATAATATTTTGTCCTCGAAATTTCAGTTATCAAGGGGAAATAGACAGGGGTGTTCATTATCACCTCTGCTATTTGCTCTGGTAATAGAACCGTTAGCGGAAAGTATTAGGATACATCCGAATATTCATGGATATAATACAAAATATTCAAATAATAAGGTATCTTTATACGCAGATGATGTACTACTATATATTACAAAATCACAAATTAGTATACCAAATATATTAAATTTAATTGAGGAATTTGGATCCTTCTTAGGATATAGAATAAATTGGAATAAAAGTGAAATTATGACGATTAAACCTCGAGAATCGACACACCTGTTAAAATTCCCTTTTAAAATCGCTTCAGAAAAATTTAAATATTTGGAAATTGAAATTACTAGAAAATATAAATCTCTATTTAATGCAAACTATATGCCATTACTCAATAAATTAAACACATTGATTAAATTCTGGAAAACCCTCCCGATGTCTCATATAGGCCGAATAAATGCAATAGAAATGATTTTTTTTACCACAAATTTATATTGATTCCAGTCAATACCGATATACTTACCAATTTTTTTTTTTTTTCATTGGATGCCGATATTACAAATTTTATATGGGACTATAAATCCCACAGAATTCAAAGAAAACATTTGTGCAAACCTAAGGAATTTGGTGGATTATCTCTTCCCAATTTTTAATATTATTATTGGGCCACAAATGTCAAAAATAGGATTCACCTGTTGGACAATTCGGCCCAGCGGGTGGATTGGATAGTAATGGAGAGAGAGAGGACTGTTCCCGTTTTAATATAGCAGCGATCCTTCTCTCACCAACAAAAATAAAGAATACAATATATAGTAAAAATCCAATTATTTATAGTACAATTAGAATTTGGAAACAAATAAAATTAACGTTAAAATTAAGAAATCTATCACTACTTTCTCCTATAATGCATAACCCCGCGTTTAAACCTTCTATGATAGATAGAGCTTTTATAAATTGGGAAAGAGTAGGAATTAAAACGTTTGGAGATATGTATGATAATGGAAGTTTTTTAACATTTAATCAATTACAACTTAAATACAACTTGAATAGTAATCAATATTTTAAATATTTTCAACTACGTGATTATTTGAAAAAGTATACACGAGAATATCAAAATAGGTCTCCTGACATATTAGATGGGATAATGAATATAAAAGCGGAATCAGCTAATTTAATATCATACCTATATAACTCCATTTTAAACATAGAAATTCCAGCATCGGACGGGATTAGAAGAGAATGGGAACAGGAACTAGCTATAAAAATCTCGAAAGAGAGTTGGGATAGACATCTATTATATGTGCATAAATGTTCGATTAACGTAAGACATACTCTGATTCAATTTAAAATTTTACATAGATTATATTATTCAAAAGCTAAATTAAGTAAATTTTACCCTAATACCTCGGCTAACTGTGATAAATGCCTAGTCCAAGAATCAACTATAGCACATTCTTTTGTCTTTTGTATAAAAATCCAAAAATGTTGGGAATGAAATTTTTGAAATTTTCTCTAGATTATTTAAAATAAAATTGAAACCGAATGCAGAACTGATTATTTTTGGAACAACAGAAGCAAGTTTGGAGCTGACTGCGTTTCAAAGGAGTTTTCTTAGTTATGGTTTATTAACGGCAAAAAAACTGATATTGAAATTTTGGAAAAATGCTCCTACGCCAACAATAAAAATGTGGACTTCTAATATGTCGGAATTGTTACATTTAGAAGAAATTAGATTCCTCCTAGCAGGTAAACAAGACCAATTCCAAAAGATTTGGTCGCCATATATCGACTTATTACAAACATAGAGTGCAACAAAATGTTGATAATAAATGGTTTTAGGACCTGGCGAGGGGTGAGTAAAGATAAGAAGTAGACACAACCCTTTCATATTGTCCTATCTTATTTTCTTTTTTCTCTTTTTTCTTTTCTTCTTTAACTACTTCTTGTGGTTTAGGTTCACAAGAGTGTTCCTGGACCACTTTCATTCACTCACTGACTATCTTTGCTAGCTCTTTCTATCCTTCTTTCTATTAAAGTTGAAAAACAAAGTGGTACAAGAATTGTATAAAATTATGTTATGTTATTGCAGATAACTGTAATGTAAAATACTTCTAATAAAAAAAATAAAAAATAAAAATAAACAAAGAATTATTGCACCAATTTAGAGGTGGGGGGCTTATTCAAACATATAGAATAGTGAAAAGCTTGCTAAGAGTGCATTGTGGAGAGGATGTTTCCGCTAGTGGGAGGGTCTAGGACTAGACGTCATAGCCTCAGATTTAATGGGCGTTATTTTAGGAAGGAGATGAGTATGATTTTACTTCGGAGTCACGTGAGTGACTACGTGAAGAACCCGTCCAGCCGCACGTGCGTCATTACGTCAGACGCATTGGTGCAGGCGGCCGGTTGGAGCAGCAGAGCTCCTCCAGCGGGTAAGTTTTAAACACCTCGAGGTAAGTGAAAACTTAGTCTTGAGGTTGCTTTCTGAGTCGGGTGTTGTTTGTTGTCGACTATGCAGAAAGCAAGCAAGGTGAAGACGAGGCGAGCTATGACGAAAGTGTAGAGGACCGCGGGAGTGCGGCTACCGAGGGCCCGCCTAGCTCACCAACTTTATCGCCAGCAGAGCTTGCTAATGCAGACTTGTTGCAAGGGAGCAGCGCTGTCGCGCCGGTAGGGCGTAAGCCCACATGTAAGTCTGCTATGCCTGTAGACCCAGAGTCGGGCCAGGAGGTTTTACTTCAAGAAGAGTCCGTTTCCTCACGGCTCCTCACAGTTAGAGCACCTAATGGAGAGGTGGCTCCAGAAAGACTCACTCCGGGAGGAGGAGTGGCGTTCTCGCCAGGCTATTGGACAGCCTGTGCCAGCAGTGCCAGAAACAGGACTGCAGAATCGCCCCTTTCATGGAAGAAGAGGGTGTGCCGGGTCAGAATAACACAGATACCGAGGAAATGGCTGATATAGCCCAATCGGTGAAGGGCAAAAGGCTTTTGTACCAAATTTGGCTGCTAATTTGCAGGCCCAAAGAGTCAGGGGAGCCATTGTGGGAAGAATTGGCTATGACAATTAATTATATGCTCTCCCATCAGCTTCAGGAGCTGATTATGGATGATACGGCCAAGAAATATGAAACTCCAGTTGACTGTGGTTTGTTGAAAGTTACAATGGTTAATCAGGTTATATAGGACCAAATGGGGGTTGCAGTGAGAGCACAAGAGTTGAAGCTCCAGAGGGTGCTTAAATTACTGGCTACAGGCATTACTGCGTTTGCCAAAACAGTGGAAGAGTGGCAATTGACTGAGGTTCATCAGGACGCTCTGGGGCTTTTGTGCAGCGCACATTTCTAAATGAACCTCAGTCAATTGCCCCTCTTCCACTGTTCTGGCAAACGCAGTAATGCCTGTAGCCAGTAATTGAAGCACCCTCTGGAGCTTCAACTGAGAAAAAGTGCCATACGCCCCGCATTCACCCACAATTTGCAGGACTCTGCAAACTAAAATAATGTGCAGTTGCCAAATCTGTTGTTTGGGGAGGACCTCGCAAAGCTAGTCAAGGAAATGAACGAAGAGGCAAAAACTGTGGGCTTCTTTAAAGTGCCAAACAACCAGCAGATGGGCAAAGAATGTTTCCCTTATCGAAAGGGGTGATGTCACAGGGACTGGTGAAGGGACCAGTCGTTCATTTGCGAACACAAGAACATGGTATCCTGCCACAGGCACAAAGCTAAGATGTATTTCCCTATGAGAGGCCGGGGGCTCTTTCAGGATGGTACACAAAAATGCTGGAGAAACTCAGCGGGTGCAGCAGCATCTATGGAGCGAAGGAAATAGGTAACGTTTCGGGCCGAAACCCTTCTTCAGGCAGTTCCTTCTTTAATACCTTCGATTTTCCATCATCTGCAGTTCCTTCTTTAATATTTCCTTCGCTCCATAGATGCTGCTGCACCCGCTGAATTTCTCCAGCATTTTTGTGTACCTTGGATTTTCCAGCATCTGCAGTTCCTTCTTTAACACAAACTCATTCAGGAAATGTGCAGGTAAGAGATTTTGCTCCAGAAGGAAATAAATTAAGTGGGAAAGATGTTCAAATAGGTGCAGGTTACACCTGTTTCTTCAAGAATGGCAGGAGATAACATCAGATCCATTTGTTTTGGGAAGTATAGAGGGGTTTCGAATTGATTTAACACTACTGTGTGTCAGCCCACTCAGCATGTCCCAACTCGGAAACTTGTGTTTTCACAAGAAGAGAAACTACAGATACAGGCAGAGCTTGAGATATTGTGCAAAAAAGGGGTTATTGAGAAGTCTGTTCGTCAATCCCATCAGTTTGTGTCAAGTAGTTTTCCTAGGTCTAAAAAGGATGGGGGTTGTAGAATTATTCTGGACCTGACGAGCCTGAACCCTTTTGTGCAGTATATACATTTTAAGATGGAAACTTTTTCTACGGCTAAACAGCTGGTTTCCAAAGGGTGTTTGATGACAAGCATAGATCTCAAGGATGCTTATTATTCAGTGTCTGGTCACTGTGAGGATAGGAGATATTTAAAATTTAGCTGGATGAGGCAATTGTGGCAATTCAAAGCACTGCCTAATGGGTTTACCTCAGCTCCGAGATTGTTTACCAAATTGTTAAAACCAATTCTTGGCTTACTCCGAAGTCAGGGTCATGTGATAATGGCGAATTTGGATGATATTTTTATTATAGGGAAGTCTCGGGATGCAGTTGAATTATCTGTATCAAGTGTTAAACTCACTTTTGAGCAGCTGGCGTTTATTATCCACTCAGATAAATCCAAATTAACACCAGTTAAAGTTATTGATAACTTGTGCTTCACTATTCACTCAGATCACATGTTAGTGACTTGCCGAGTGATAAGAGGCAGCAGTTATTTGAAGAATGTGTTAAGCTTGTTGAAGAACAATTACCTTAAATTAGACAGGTGGCAAAGTTGATTGGCAAGCTGGTGGCTGCTTTTCCAGCAGTCCAGTTTGGGCCTCTGCATTATCAAGAATTACAAAGTGCAAAACAACAAGCATTGAGAGCGCATGCAGGCAATTTTGACAGGCCTATGAAGTTGCCAACAGAAGCTATTTCTGAGATACAATGGTGGATTATGAATGTTGCAACTAGCTCCAGGAATGTTTTGGTTGACCCACCTTCTACTATTCTACAGACTGATGTCAGTGGCCTAGGTTGGGGTGCTACTGATATTGTTTCAAGCTGTGGAGGCAGATGGAAATGTGATGAGGCATCCCTTCTACAATTAAGAGGGATCAATTATTTAGAGCTTCTGGAAACATTTTATGGCCTTAAAGCTTATTGTTTTACCAAAAGTCTAGTGCATGTGCAGGTTCAAATTGATAGCACTACAGCAGTAGCATATCTGAATCATATGGGTGGAGTCAAGTCGAAACCTTGTGATAGGTTGGCTAATGAGATCTGGAGTTGGTGTATTGACAGAAATATTTGGATTTCAGCAATCCATTTACCTGGTAGATTTAACATAGTCGCAGACACAAGGTCACGACAATTCAATGACAATATAGAATGGATGTTGAATCATGACATATTTGAAAATGTTGTTGCTCGTTTTGGGACACCAGATATTGATTTGTTTGCATCTAGGCTTAACCATCAGTTCCCTAAATATGTTTCATGTGAACCAGATCCTGGGGCAGCAGCGGTTGATGCGTTCTCGCTGCACTGGGGTGGAATGTTTCTATATATTTTCCTCCATTCTGTCTCGTCAGTCGATGCCTGCAAAGGATAAAGCAGGACTCCGCTTCAGGAGTATTGGTGGTACCCGACTGGCCTACTCAGCCATGGTATCCTCTTTTTTTGAAGATGGCTACTGACCCTCACATGATTGTTCCCAAAAACAGAAACCTACTGGTGAATCCTGTAACTGGAGATCAGCATCCTTTACATGATCGTATTGATCTGTTAATTTGCAGATTCTAAGGAGACCATACCGGGGGAGGGGACTATCCGAGCGCACCGTGGACGTTATTACAGCGGCCTGGAGTGATAGTACCTAAAAGCGGTACATCTCTGCGATAAGGAAGTGGGGGGTGTTCTGTTTACAGCAGAATATTTCATATCAAAATGCATGCATCCCAGATGTGCTAGAGTTTTTGTCAACTCTCTTTTTTGATCAAACGTTAAGCTATAGTGCTATTAACACAGCCAGAAGTGCTCTGTCCTCATATTTACCAATGGTGTCAGAATTACATGCTGTGAGGACACATCCGTTAGTCTCTAGATTCATGAAGGGAGTTTTGAATACCAATCCTCCTAAGCCCAGGTATTCGGTTATCTGGAATGTGAGCGAAGTTCTAATGCTGCTTCGCCAGTGGGCTCCTGTCACAGTCCTATATCTAGCCAAACTCACCATGCTTATGGCGTTGATATCAGCCCAACGTGTGCAGACATTACAGATGCTGCGTCTAGACAGCATGGATGTATCAAAAGATGCCATCAGTTTTTATGTTTATGATCTGCTCAAGCAGAGTAGAATAGGGGCGACAGGATGTAAGATTATTTTTTCGGCATACCCCACGGATTCCCGCCTGTGTGTAGTGTCATGTTTGTCCCATTACATTGAGGTTACCAGAACTGTAAGGGGAACAGAGTCAGCATTGTTCATTAGTCACAAAAAAACGCACAATAAGGTGTCGGTGCAAACTATCTCAAGGTGGCTGAAGTAGGTTCTGGTAAGCGCTGGGATTGACACTGATAATTTTAAATCTCATTCCACCAGGGCGGCAGCAACTTCAGCGGCAGGGCGATGGACGTTCCTATAGACCATATCCTCGCGGCCGCAGGATGGTCCAGTGAACTTATGTTCTAAAGGTTTTACCATCAGCCAAGTACAAGGCTGGGGGGTTTTGCCAATTCTGTTTTAAGTTCAGTTATATAGTTTCCCCTGGTATGGAGGGGTTACTACTGTTTTGTTTGTAAATAAACCGTTAATTCGTTAAAGCAATGTTATGATTGATGCATTATTGATTATTTTAATTATGTTGAGTCAATCAATGCAGTGAGAGGCCGGGATTTGAATCTGCGGCATGAAATCACAGAGCTTTGAAATCTTCACGTATTCACTCACGTGACTCCGAAGTAAAATCGTAAGGTTAAAAGAGAACTTACCAGTTTGAAGTTTGATATTTATATAATGAGGAGTTACGATGAGGGACTACGCGCCCTCCGCTCCCAGCCCTCATTAGTGTCATCTGGTAGTTATAGTCTTCTTTTATCTTACTATTATACTTCAGTCACTATTACCTGTGATTTCACACCGCTGCTTTGAAGATTGATGCACGTGCGGCTGGACGGGTTCTTCACAAAGTCCCTCATCGTAACTCCTCATCAACTAAAGATCAAACTTCAAACTGGTAAGTTCTCGTATAATCTTACTATTTTCTTTCGTCAGAGTGTGATAAATCTGTGGAATTATTTGTCCAGGCCAAGAAAACCACAACGATGACATAGGCGGAGGACGGTGGTAGACCAGTAGGTGGAGCAGAACAATAACTACGTAGACGGAAGAAGCTTGAGGCAACGAGATAGAGAGTAAAGGGAGTTCTGTCAATTAGTGAGATTTAAAGAAGAGAGGAAGGTAACAGCGGAAATCATAATGGGTAGTAGTGGTGCGGAGAGAGGGTGTTGGGTAAAAAGTGTTCAGGAGCGTCAAATTGAGGAGGAAGAGAGAGACTCATTACCGCCGTGGATTACGTGCAGTTGGACACTGTTCCATCACTTTCAAGGACCATACGCTCTCTGTCCGTGCACTCGTCGCGCCAACTTAAAAATATGTCAAGCACAGACATCTGCGAGAAGGGACACGTGTGTGGCTCCACGATCGCGGAAAGACCCCGGAGACGGCCAATAATGCTAGACTTCCAGCGATCACCAATTTTGAATGCTTCAGGCAGATCTGGTTACTGTCTAATAAACACAAACACCCAGAACATTTGGTCAGCAAACCTGCCAACGTTTTCTTCTCCCAGTGTCTTTGTTCAGTTCGTATCCACTGACTTCACATGTTACCGCTCACGCAAACTCAGTTGCATTTGTGAGAAAACAGGAAATAGAAGAGGGGGTGGGTAGTGGGAGAGAGGGTATAGATGGGGACGAGGGGGAGACTGCGGGTAGCAGGAATAAACAAAAAAGACAGGGCGAAGAGAAATAGACAGTCTAGGCGGACCTACATATTTTTTCCTGTGTTCTGGTCGGCACGGTTATGTTCATCAAGGTGCTTCTATTTAAGACATGATATTCACTATTAACGCAAACTCCATAATGGTGTCGACCGAGGGTAAATCACGAATCAACAGAATACATTCAAATAATTGTCCAGATAAGCTTGCTGCCGGACAATCGTATGTTACTCGAGCCAGTCCATGGGGTTATGATTGAAACGTGAATTAATCGGTGTACAGTATATAACTCCTTTTCCAACGGTAATATCACCATCCGGCCACCACTGTCCCGGCTTGCCAGAATCACACTGCGCATTCACTCTCCCTTGCACCAGTGCTAAAAGCTGTGGATGATCTTCACCTTCAATAAACGGAGAGACACAATCGTTTCATTCACATTTATAATAACATTACCGTTCCCCGCATAGTGATATGTTCTATTCTCAGCTCATCTTCCCTCTGCCCCATCGTTCAGCGATCGAGCAGAATTTGTCAATGAATATCACACTACACTTGCCAGACAATGTGCTCACGAATCGACGCAACCAACAAACTAGTACTCAACGCCACAACCGCCGCCAAAACCACTTGTATCAGTCATTCGTCCAACCCAGAGGATCCAGTGGATTCTTGTTTAGTACTGGTTTCAGGGGTTTATGACGAGCGGGCAGGAGAATGTGAAGACGGAGAGATAAATCTGCCATCTCAAGGTATCGTTTCTACTGCAGCTTCAACATGACAACTTGCAATTTCAATCGGCTTGTCAGTATCACACTGCGCCTTCACTCTGCCTCGTCCACCGTGCATCTTTTCACTGACTAGTCTTCATTTCACCTTCACCCTGTGCAAACCCCACCGCGCATACATCCGGAGCACTCTCCACCACAGCTTCACCTTGCGCAATCCCCACTGAAACTTCACCTTGCCCTGA
Source organism: Malacoraja senta (assembly GCA_038087875.1). Lineage (NCBI taxonomy): Eukaryota > Metazoa > Chordata > Chondrichthyes > Rajiformes > Rajidae > Malacoraja > Malacoraja senta. Next base: position 3,978,695 of record JAXLNO010005841.1, read on the forward strand.
TCCCTTCGTACGTCTTCCTTGTCTAAATCCTGCTGCACATACACCTTGCCCAGACCGCGCAGCATCTTTACATTATCTAGAGCAACTTCGCCTCACCCTCCATAACTGACGCTGCAGATACATCACTACCAGTTCTCATCCCAACTCCACACTACCCGAAACCCTTTGTATGCGCATTACTTCGGTCTCCCCCCCCCCCAACTTTCTGCACTTTGTCATTATTCATCCATGCTCCTCAACCCCATTACAAATGTATCTTGTCCATATATCATTGGACGCGAAAATATCCCGTGTAGTTCACATGAATATTTCCCAAACCATTTACTTTATTCGCCGTCAAATAATATCGTGGATGGATTTTTATTTTTCATGCATTATGTAGATAAAGAAAACAGTTCGTCAAGACTTGTTTTCCAAGCTATAGCTTATATCCCTGGGATCACGGCAGACTCCAATGCCTTTATTAAAGGAGTTATTGTTATAAAGTAAGACGCACAACGTGCAGGAATAACTCAACAGTTGAGGCAACATTCTTGGAGAACACCGTTAGACGACAACGAAGCCAAGACCTTTCCAGTGCCTCAAGTGGACTCGCTCCTACTTCTACTCTCCCAATTCCCCCTCAACGTACCTTCTTTCCACTGGGCATTCTCCGGAAACTCTTCAATCCTCTTGCATGAAAGGTTTTGATAGATTCATCTCTCGACTTTGTCCAAACATCTGCCTATCAACGACCACCCGGCCTTCCCTCCCGCCTGCGTTCACCTGCTACCTGACATGCTTTGTCTTACAATCTCCTTCCTTTCGTCTTTATTTTCCGTAAAAACAGTCTGAAGAACGACGCCGACCGGAACGTCGTCTATCCATTTTCTCCGGGGATGCTACCTGACCCGCGGAGTTACTCCTGCAGCTTCTCTTTTTCTATTAAAGCCGTTTCCGCGGCACATTGTTTCTATTCGTAGTTGATCTCAGTTATGTTTTTTTTATTTTATTTTCTTTCACTTGCAGTGAACCTGATGGCGATTGTGATCCTGTTCCGGGGGGTGTGTGGTCTCTCCAAATGCATCACTCGATACCTGGTGGGAATGTCAATGGCGGATCTCCTGGTCATCATCACCGACGTCTTATTGAGAACAGTTGTTGTTTTGTATTTTCCACGTTCATTCATCAACATTATGCCTGTCTGCTCCACTAACTCTGTCCTAGCGGTTGGAGCTACGCTAATCTCTGTCTGGGTCACGGTCGCGTTTACATTGGATCGTTTCTTGGCCATTTGCTATCAGAATGTGAAAGCAAAGCATTGCACCGAAAGAACGGCGACAGTTATTATGGGGATTGTGAGCGTATTTAGCTGTTTAATAAGTGTGCCCTGGTATTTTACAATGTGCCCAGAATACAATATGGACAATATACCCAGGGGCTGCGTCTGGAAACAGGCTTTCTTAAACTTAACGTCATGGGCTTCATTTGAGCAGCTTAATGGTGTGGTTCCCGTTCTTTTTGTTGTTGTTGCTCAATTCACTGACCGCCAGACATATTTTAATGTCCGGTCGAGTCCCCAGAGGGCTCCGCGGTCGTAATACTGGAGATAATGTCACTGAGATGGAGAACCGAAGGAAATCCGTTGTTCTCCTCTTCTGTATATCCATCAGTTTTCTATTGTTATGGAGCACAGAAGCAATATATGTATTGTCTGAGCGTGTATTCGGGATTCAGTATGTCAAGGGCAGTGACTTCGAATCAGTTGCGTTAATGCTTCAAGTTTTGAGTACCTGTACAAACACCGAAATATATGTCCTGACACAAAACAAATTCAGAGAGCAGATGAAGAGCGCCGTGAGGTGCCCAATATATCTAATTGTAAAGTTAGTGAAAAAGAGTAATGCGTGTTGATGTGCACCAGACAGAGAGCGAGAGAGAGAGAGAGAGAGAGTGCGAGAGAGAGAGAGAGAGAGTGTGTGTGTGTGTGACTGCGTGTGTGTGTGTGTGTGTGTTTGTCCGTGTGTGTGTGTGTGTGAGAGAGAGAGAGGTGCGTATACGAGTATGTGCATACGTGTGATCGAGTGAGAGTTAGTGAAAAATAGGAATGCTTGTGGATGTGCACCGGACAGAGAGAGAGAGAGAGAGAGAGAGAGAGAGAGAGAGAGAGAGAGAGAGAGAGAGAGAGAGAGAGGGAGGGAGAGGGAGAGAGAGAGAGAGAGAAGGAGAGAAAGAGAGATAGAGAGAGAGAGAGAGAGAGAGAGAGAGAGAGAGAGAGAGGGAGAGAGAGAGAGAGAGAGAGAGGAGAGAGAGAGAGGGGAGGGAGGAAGAGGATGAGAGAGAGGGAGGGAGTGGGAGAGGGAGAGGGAGAGGAGAGGGAGTGGGAGAGAGAGAGAGAGAGAGAGGGAGAGAGAGCGAGAGAGAGAGAGAGAGAGAGAGAGAGAGAGAGAGAGAGAGAGAGGGGAGAGGGAGAGAGGGAGAGGGTGAGGTAAAGGGAGAGGGAGAGGGAGGGGCAGAGGGAGAGGGAGAGGGAGAGAGGGGCGGGAGAAATTACGAGAGATTCAGTCGCGTTCATGCTTCAAATTCTGAGTACCTCTACAAGGTATATGTCCTGACCCAAAATAAATTCAGAGAAGGTGTAAACAGAGCACTGAAGTACCCAATACGTCTAATTTTAAAAGTAAACATGGAAACATGGAAACATTGAAAATATGTGCAGGAGGAGCCCAGCACCGCCATGCATTGTGATCATGGCTGATCATCCACAATCAGTAACGCGTGCTTGCCTCCTCCCCGTATCTCATGATTCTGCTTGCTCCTCGTCCTTCTAAATTCTAGTGAATACAAGCCCAGTCTTTCTAATCTTTCCTCATATGACAGTCCTGCCATTCCGGGGATTAACCTCGTGATCATCCGCTGCACAGCCTCAATAGCAAGAATGTCCTTCTTCAAATTAGGAGACCAAAACTGCACACAGTACTTCATGTGTGGCATCACCAGGGCTGTGCATCTGCAGAAGGATCTCTTTGATCCTATGCTCAAATCCTCTCATTATGGCCAACAATACAATTACAATTACAATAATTACAATAGCGTTTATTGTCATTTGAACTTCAAATGAAGTTCAAACGAAATTTGGTTTCTGCAGTCATACACCAAGAAATGAATCAAGACGCACAACCAACACAATTTACACACACATCCATCACAGTGAATATCCTTCTCATTGTGATGGAAGGCAAAGTCGTGCGTCTCCCCTGTTTTCCATTCTTCTCCCGATGTCAAAGCCCCCGGGGAGCGATGGTAGATCCAGCAGCCGTTAAAGCCGCGCCTGGCGATTGAAGGCCCCGCTCCTGGTCGTTTTCAACCCCGCAATTCGGGCGGGAGAAGTTGCCGTTGCGAGAGCTCCGAAAATCGATCTACCACCAGGGACCGGCGAGCTCCCGATGTTACCGTCCACCGGGCTTGCGGCTTGAGCCTCCGAAGCTCCGGAGTCATGTCGCAGCCTCGCGCCAACACAGCTCTCCACGCTCCGAAGCTTGCAAGCTCCACGATGGTGCGTCAGCACGCTCCGCGGTTGTAGCCCCTAGATCGTTCCGGTTGGAGGCCGCCCCACGGTGCAAGCACCAAACGACAACGGAGACCCGACATAGAAAAGGTCGGATCCCCCGTACAGGGAAGAGATTATAAAGTCCCCACCCCCGCCCCCCACATATACAGTTAAAAACAATATATAAACCACGACAAACTATACAATCAAGGGGTCAAAAACAAAAAAATTACAGACGGACTGCAAAGGCCGCTGCAAACGTCAGTCGCGCCGCCGAGAACATGCCCTTAGCTTACTTCACTGCCTGCCGTACCTGCATGTTTACTTTCTGTGACTGGTGTACAAGGACACCCAGATCTCGTTGCACTTCTGTTTTCATAATCTGACACCACTGAGAAAATAATCTGCCCCCTTGTTCTTGCCGCCAATGTGGACAACCTCACATGTATCTACATTATATTGCATCTGCCATGCATCTGCCCACTCACTCAACCTGTCCAAGTCATCCTGCAACCTCCCAGCATTCTCTTCGCAGTTCACACTGCCACCCAGCTATATGACATCTGAGAATTTGCTAGTGTTACTTTTAATTCCATCATCTAAATCGTTATTAGGAAGTGTAATTAGTTGCGTCCCTAGCACCGAGCCTTGCGGCACTCCACTCGCCACTGCCTGCCATTCTGACAGGGACCCGTTTATTCCTACTCTGCCAACCAATTCTGTCGACCAACCAATTCTCTATCCATTTCAATACCAGATAGGACCAATCATTTTACTGTTATCCAAATTCGCTGTTTTTACATCTTTAATAATTGACTCCAGCATCTGCCCCACGACCGATGTCAGGCTAACTGGTCTATAATGCCCAGTTTTCTCTCTCGCTTCTTTCTTGAAAAGTGGGATAACATTAGCTACGCGCCAATCCACAGGAACTGATTCAGAATCGATAGAACATTGATAAATGACCACCAATGCGTCCACGCTTTCCAGAGCTACCCCCTTGATTACCCTGGGATGCAGACCACAGGCTATTGGTATTTATCAGCCTTCAGTCTCATCAGTCCACCCAATAGTATTTCTCATCTGATGCAAATTTCTTCTAGTTCCACTGGCTCCCTCGATCCTCTGACCTCCAGTACATCCGGGAGTTTGTTTGTTGCTTCCTTGGTGAAGACAGAACTAAAGTACCTGGTTAACACTTCTGCCATCTCCTTGTTCCCCATTATAATTTCACATGTTTCTGCCTTCAAGGGACCCACATTTGTCTTTACTAATCTTTTTCTCTTAACATGCTTATATAAGGTTTTACTAACCTTTATATTCTTGGCCAGCTTATCCTCGTACTTCATCTTTTCACCACGTATCATCCCTTTTGCTATATTCTGTTGTCCTTTGAAAGTTTACCAATGCTCTGGCATCCCGCTACACTTTGCCATGTTATACACGTTTTGTTAACTTTTTTTCATCCATAATTTCCCTTGTCATCCACGGTTGCCTCTTACTCCCCTTAGAAACGTTCTTCCGCTTTGGAATAAAATGATCCTGCATGTTCTGGATTATGCCCTAAAATTCCTGCCATTGCTGTTTCACCGTCATCCCTGCTTGGATCATTTCCAGTCGACCTTGACCAGCTCTTCCCTCATGCCTTTATAATCCCATTTGTTCAACTGAAACACTAACACTTCTGATTTAACCTTCTCCCTCTCAAATTGCAGATTAAAATATCATATTATGGTCACTTCCTCCTAACGGTTCCTTTATCTTGAGTTAATGAACATTAGACAACACTAAATCTAGAATTACATTTTCTCTGGTCGTCCCCAGTACAAGCTGTTCTAAGAATCCATCTCGGAGGCACTCTACAAACTCCCTTTCTTGGGGACAAGAACCAACTTGATTTTTATAGTCTACCTGCATATTGAAATATCCCATAACTACAGTGGCATTACCTTTGTTACATGCCATTTTTTTTATTCCTGCTGCTTCTTGCACTCTTTATCCAGGCTACTGCTTGGGGGCCTGTAGATAACTCCCATTAGTGTCTTCTTACCTTTACAATTCTTCAATTCTATCCACAGCGACTCTACATCGTCAGCCCCTTTGTCACCCCTCGCAAGGGACTGAATTTCATCCCTCACAGTATAACCCTCAATATTCAGTTCCCAGCCCCGATCCTTCTGCAGTCATGTCTCTGTGATATCTACCAATCACTAACTGAGCCACACGCTCATCCACTATACTTCTCATACATCGTGCATTCATATGGACTATTTTGAATCCATTACTCACCTCATCTTTCACATCGATTGCTATTTAATTTGGCCATACTCTCCTATCCCTTCATAAGTATTCCGTCCCGTTAATTCTGGTGCCTTTCTTAACTTTTCCTATACTCTCTTTCCCTTTAACTCCAAACTTGTATTTCGAATCCCCCCCCACTACTATTTAGTTTAAACCCACGCGTGTAGCAGTGGCAAACCTGCCTGCCAGAATGCTGATCCCTCGCCTGTTAAGGTGCAACCCATCCCTTTAACTCACCCTTACTCCAAAACATATCCCAGTGGTCTAAGAATCGAAATCCCTGGCCCCTGCATCAGCCCGTCAACCACAAATTCAGATCGCCTATCTCCCTCTACCTGTCCTCACCTGCACGAGGAACTGGAAGCAAACCCGAAATAACCACCCTGGAGGTCCTGCTTTTCAGCCTTCTTCCGAGATCACTAAAGTCACGTTTCAGATTATTTTTCCTCTTCTTACCGACGTAATTTGTGCCGAAATGCACTACCACTTCCAGCTGCTCCCGGTCACACTTGAAGATGCCTTGCAATCGGACCATGATGTCCTGTATCCTGGCACCAGGGAGGCAGCATACCACCCTTGAAGCCCGCCTGTTGCCGCAGAAACCCATGTCTGTACCTCGCACGATGGAGTCTCCGACAACCACGGCTCTGTCTGACGTCGGTCCCTTCGGCTTGCTTCAGCGCCACGTTTTCACTCGCAGACCTGTCCGCCGCTCAGACTGCCAGTGTTTTCTGTCCCGACAGCATCCAAGAGGGTGTACCTGTGTTCAAGAGGTACAACCCCCGAGGTCTCCCGAAATCCAAACATCCTTCCCTTCCTCATCGTCACCCACCTTCTCTCTTCCGGTATCTTCCATATAACCATATAACAATTACTGCACGAAAACAGGCCATCTCGGCCATTCTAGTCCGTGCCGAACAATTACTCTCAGCTAGTCCCATCTACCTGCACTCAGGCCATAACCCTCCATCCTTTCCCGTCGATATACATATCAAATTTATTTTTAAATGATAAATCGAACCCGCCTCCACCACTTCCATTGGAAGCTCATTCCACACAGCTACCACTCCTGAGTAAAGAAGTTCCACCCTCATGTCACCCCCAAACTTTTGTTCCTTATTCTGAAATCATGTCCTCTTGTTTGAATCTTTCCTACTCTCAATGGAAAACGCTTATCCACGTCAACTCTGTCTATCCCTCTCATAATTTTAAAGACTCTATCAAGGTCCTCCTTAACCTTCTGCGCTCCAAAGAATAAAGTCCTAACTTGTTCAACCTTTCTCTGTAACATAGGTGCTGAAACCCAGGCAACGTTCTAGTAAATCTCATCTGTACTCTCTCTATTTTATTGACATATTTCCTATAATTTGGCGACCAAAATAGTACACCATTCTCCAGAATTGGCTCACCAATGCGTTGTACAATTTTATCATTACATTCCATCTTCTATATTCCAAAGCTCTGATTTATAAAGGCCAGCACACCAAAAGCTTTCTTTACCACCCTATCCACATGAAATTCCACCTTCAGGGAACTATGCACAGTTATTCCTAGATCCCTCTGTTCTACAGCATTCCTCAATTCGCTACCATTTACCATGTACGTCTTATTTTGATTTTATCTGCCATGAATGTAGCACCTCACACTTTTCAGCATTAAACTCCATGTACCATCTTTTGCCCACTCTTCCAAATGGCTAAATCTCTCTGTAGTCTTTGAAAATCTACTTCATTACCCACAACACCACCTATTCTAGTATCATCTGCATATTTACTAATCCAATTTACCACACCATCATCCAGATGATTGATGTTTATGACAAACAACAGTGGACCCAGCACAGATCCCTGAGGCACCCACTAGTCACCGGCCTCCAACCTGACAAACAGTTATCCACCATTACTCTCTGGTATCTCCCATTCAGCCACTATTGAATCCATCTTGCGACTCCACTATTAATACCCAACAATTGAACATTCTTAACAACCTTCCATGTGGAACCTTGTCAAATGCCTTACTGAAGTCCATATAGACGACATCCAGCGCTTTACCCTCATCAATTTCCAAAGTAACCTCTTCAGAAAATTCAAGATTAGTCAAACATGACCTACCAAGCACAAATCCATATTGACTGTTCCTAATTCAAACCCTGTTTATTCAGATGATTATATATATTATCTCTAAGTATCCTTTCCATTAATCTGCCACCACTGACGTCAAACTAACAGGTCTATAATAGCTTGGTTTACTCTCAGAACCCTTTTTAAACAATGGACCAACATGCGCAGTCCTCCAATCCTCCGGCACCTTTTCCGTTTCTAATGACATTTAGCAATATTTCCGTCATAGCCCCTGCTATTTCTGCTCTAACTTCCCTCAATGTCTAGGGAATATCCTATCAGGACCTGGAGACTTATCCACTTTTATATTTTTCAAAAATGTCAGTACTTCCTCTTTGATCCTAATAGTGTCCATAGCTACTTTACTTGTTTCCCTTACCTCATATAATTCAATATCCTTTTCCTTAGTGAATACCGAAGAAAATAAATTGCTCAATATCTCCCCATCTCTTTTGGCTCCGCAAGATAGTTGTCCACTCTGAATCTCTAATGGACCAATTATATCCCTCGTTATCCTTTTGCTAATAATATAGCGGTTGAAACCCTTTGGATTTACTTTCACCTTACTTGCCAAAGCAACCTCATATCTTCTTTTAACTTTTCTTCGGTGTAACGTTCTCGCTGTTGGTCCTGTCGAGGAAACTCTAATTTTCCTGAGGTTATCCATTTGCCTGTCCAGTGCCCCCAACACGGACCTTCAGAAGCTGAACCTGGACACACGTTCCACATTTGTAGCAACCAGAGGCACCAGCAGTGTTCCTGACCTCCCATATCCCGGAAAGTATCACATTGAATCAGCTTACCTTTCATTTATTTACTGCGTCTCACCCTCTCCAACATTTGGTGTGGACTCCTTACCTCAGCCTCCTCGCCTCTCCTCCAGGATATCACTTTGGGGGGAGGAAAGATTTGATAGGAATATGAGGGGTCACATTTTCACAGAAAGGCTGGTGGGTGAATAGACGCTGTCGGGGGGAGGTAGTTTCAGACAGAGACTATTGAAATATTTTAGAAACATTGAGGCAGGGGATACGTTCAGAAGGATACTAGACCAAGTGCAGACCCGTTGGATCTTCTCCCCCAACGCACCCGTTCCCTAGACGTAGCCCCCACGGGAGGCGTGGTCCTCCAACTCAAGCCGTTCCGAATGTAAGATTCCAGCACTCCCCTGCCTCCCTGAGCAGCGGCTTAAAAATAAATCAAATTGCAATTGCCCTGCGTGTTGCAATAGCAATTCGCCCTACCCTTCCTGTGAGGTGGAAAGTTCAGAGTGTTCCCTTGTCGTCACTGCAAGCCGAGCCATTGTGACGTCATCTGTTGAAGCTGGTCGTTTTGCAATTCAAAGTATTTTTGATTTTTTAAAACTTTAATCCGTAATAAGTCGAGAAATAAAGCAGGAAATGTTCAGTTAAAGTGATTTCTTCTAGAGGGGGAAAATGTGAATCAGAATATGTAAAAATATTGTGAAAGTTGGCATTTTTAAAGCTTCAATCGCGAATAACGTGTCAAATATAGGATGAAATCTTTAGTGAAGATGATCAGTGGAAGCCGAGCCATCATGACATCATCAGTGAAAGCTGGTCGTTTTAAATTCAAAGACCTTTGATGATTTTAAACTTTTAGTTTTAATCAGTAATAAGTCGAGAAATAAAGCATAAAATGCTCACTCAGAGTGATCTCGGTCACGAGGGGGAAAATATCAATCGGAATATGTAAACATATTATCGATACCGCGTAGTGTTTGTGCGAAGACAACCACATATGCACACACATACACATACAAATATACACACGTGCAAGATCAGACTTTTAATAAGTACTAGACCAAGTGCCCCCGACACATCCGTTCCCTACCCGTAGTTCCCACGCGAGGCGTGGTCCTCCAACAAGCCGTTCCCGAACGTAAAATTCCAACACTCCACTTGCTTTCCTCAGCAGAGATCTTTAAAAAAAATCCAATTGCACTTGCCCCTGCGTGTTCAATAACAATTCGTCCCCCCTGCTAGCCGAGCCATTGTGACGTCATCAGTTCAAACTGCTGGTTTTAATTTCCAAGTATTTTGATTTTTTTAGACTTTTATTCAGTAATGTGTCGAGGAAATGAAGCATAAAATTTTCAGGTAAGATGTTCCGGCCTCGACGGGAAAAATGTCAATCGGAATAAGTAAAAATATTATCCTTACCGCGTTGGATTTTCCAGAAGATGTGAAGAAAACCACATATACACACACATATACGCACACATATATACACACGTGTACACACGTACATGATCAGACTATTAATAAGTGAATAATATATATATATGATGTTATAGCCCAAACGTAGGCAGGCGCTGATGTGCCGCCCTAAAATGCACAACTTCCTTTATTTTGTGCACTCAATAGAGAATAGACAATAGGTGCAGGAGTAGGCCATTCGGCCCTTCAAGCCAGCACCGCCATTCACTATGGTCATGGCTGATCATCCACAATCCAATACCCGTTTCAGCCTTCTCACCATATCTCCTGACTCCGCTATCTTTAAGAGCTCTATCCAACTCTCTTTTGAAAGTATGTGTGTGTGTGATTGTGTGTGTGTGTGTGTGTGTGTGTGTGTGTGTGTGTGTGTGCGTGCGTACGTGTGTGTGTGTGTGTGTGTGTGTGTGTGTGTGTGTGTGTGTGTGTGTGTGTTTGTGTGTAAAAAAAATCCACATACTCATAAATACCCATACCTAGATCATATCTGATCAGTCTTAAGCCTGAAGAAGGGTCTCGTTACGAAAACGTCACAAATTTCCTTCTCTCCAAAGTAGCTCCCTCTGCCGCTGATTTACTCCAGCAATTCGTGTCTACCTATAAATGATATCTATTCATCTAAACACAGACGCACACACACAAACCCTACACACTCACACAGACACACGCATACACGCACTCACACACACATACACACACACACGCACACACACATATACACACACACATACACACGCGCACACACGCACGCACACACACACACCCACACACACACACACACACACACACACACACACACACACACACACACACACACACACACACACACACACACACACACACACATGTTTTGGTCTCCAAATCTGAGGAAAGACATTCTTGCCATAGAGGGAGTACAGAGAAGGATCACCAGTCTGATTCCTGGATGTCCAGGACTTTCATATGAAGAAAGACTGGATAGATCCGGCTTGTACTCGCTAGAATTTAGAAGATTGAGGGGGGTACTTATAGAAACTTACAAAATTGTTAAGGGGTTGGACAGGCTAGATGCAGGAAGATTGTTTCCGATGTTGGGGGAAGTCCAGGACAAGGGGTCACAGTTTAAGGATAAAGGGGAAATCATTTAGGAGCGAGATGAGAAAAACATTTTCACACAGAGAGTGGTGAATCTCTGGAATTCTCTGCCACAGAAGGTAGTTGAGGCCAGTTCATTGGCTATATTTAAGATGGAGTTAGATATGGTCCTTGTTGCTAAAGGGATCAGCGGATATGGGGAGAATGCAGGTACAGGATCCTGAGTTTGGATGATCAGCCATGATCATATTGAATGGCGGTGCAGGCTCGAAGTGCCGAATGGCCTACACCTGCACCTATTTTCTATGTTTCTATGTGTCGATGTTTCTATGTGATCTATATATATGTGTGTATTTGTGAATATGTGTTATTTACATACACTGAAATTGTATTATCGTTCTATCGTGTAGTATATTCTTTATGGTGGACTATGTTTACATATTATGTTGTGCTGCTGCAAGTTAATTTATCATTGTCTAAGTGGGACGTCTGGCAATAAAACGCTATTGACTATAGACTCTAAATTTCAACATCCTCTTTCATCCCACGCACTGTTCATAGATACCGCTGGCCAGTGCGGATACAGACCAGATATTCCAAAATTAACTCCTCAGTGCCTTCCATGAGTCATCCTCTCAGAAATAAAGAAACATAGAAAATAGGTGCAGGATTAGGACATTCGACCCTTCAAGCCAGCACCTCCATTCAATTTGATAATGTCTGATCATACAAAATTAGTACCCGTTCATGATTTCTCCCTTGATTCCGTCAGCTCTCAGGGGCTATATCTAACTCTCCAATACATATATACAGTGAATTGGCCTCCACTGCCTTCCGTGGCAGTGAATTCCACAGATTCACAAATTTCTGGTGTAAAAGCTTTTCCTGTTCTCAGTTCCAAAAGCATTAACCCTTATTCTATATCTCTGACCCTTGGTTCTGGACTCCCCCAACATCGGGAACACGTTTCCAGCATCTAGCCTGTCCAATCCCTTAAGAATTTTAGATATTTCTAAAAGATCCCCTCTCATAGTTCTGCATTCCAATGAACGAAAGCCCAGTCATCCATTCTTTCATTGTATGTCAGTCCCGTCATCCCGGGAATTAACCTGGTGAACTACGCGGCACTCCCTCAATAGCAAGAATGCCCTTCCTTAAATTAGGAGACGAACACTGCACACAATACTCCACGTGTGGTCAAACCAGGGGGTTAAACCAGGTACAACTGCAGTAGATCCCTCTTGCTCCTATACTCAATCAACTCGCTATGAAGGCCAACATGCCATTTGATTCCAAGGCAGGAACGGGGTATTGATTGTGGATGATCAGCCATGATAACATGGAATGGCGGTGGCTGGCTGGAATGGCAGAATGTCCTATTCCTGCACCTATTGTCTATTGTCTATTGCCACTCCTGCTGTACCTGCATGCTTACTTACCGACGATCATGGACACCAACTTCCCTTTACACCTCCGCCTTCCTAATCGGATAACATTCAGATAATTAATCTGCCTTCACTGTGGTTAGTTTGATTTTTTTTTTACCAGAAATGACCATGAAACCTTCCACCCAATGCACTCTCTCTGTAATTTTAAAATGGCATTCTGTTGTTTAATGTGTTATTCTAATTGCTGATCCCAAAAGATGTATTATCCTGGGAGCATTTGACGTAACTTGTTTTTTCTTAAACTGTAACTAAAATCAATGATCAGGAGATTGGTGTCGCTCGTGACATCTGTCCTCTATATTAAGAGAAGTGTGGACATCTCATCCCTAGTTTGGCACTGGGCTGCTGTGATACATCAAGCGTGGAATCGTCACTTTTTCGCAAAATGGGAAGTTGGATATTGGATCAAATAATGGCCATTTACTATCCCGTTCTGGCAGGGATTTGGTGTTCCGGTGAGTCGACATTCACTTCGACACATGGTCTTCATCTTGTTGACTCTAATGATGCCGGGGTTTGCTGCTTGGCGCACTTATGTTAACCCAAGAATCTGCAGATTCTGCAACCTTGAACAAAGCACAAGGTCCTGGAGGAACTCGGCGGCTCAGGCAGTATCTGGGGAGGGGAATGGAAGTTGAGATCCGAAACGTCGCCTGTCCATTTCCTCCTGAGATGCAGCCAACCTCGCTGAGTTCCTCAGCTTACAAATCATTGGATGAAAAATTGATTGTTCTTATTTCAAGTAACCCCTGCATTCCCCGTCTCTCCATCCCTCCTCCACGCACGTCGTACCGGCTTCAAAATCGTCTTGTTGAGCCATTGTCTGTACTCGCTCGCACCTAAAAACAACTAACAATGAGCTGTTTGCTTTATCGTCGTTACCTTTTTTTCAGTGTCCCTCTTTAATTTGTTCTTTTTCTCTCTATATCATCGTCTATATTTCTCGTTTCCTTTCTCCCGACTCTCAATCTGAAGAAAGGACTCGACCCGAAACCTCATCAGTTCCTTTTCTCCGGAGATGCCGTCTGTAAAGCTGAGTTACTCTATTTACGTCTAACTTAAGCTTAAAACAGTATTTGTAGTTCCTTCCAACACAGAGTTCCTCCATCACTGCAGTTGAGACACTGTTTGTTTTGCTGCACTCTCTGTTCATACTGTGATACGATACTTTCTCAATCCTAACGTTGCATTCGAGTTGTCTCCGTGTCATAATGTAGACTATGATCTCAACCAAAGTTTTTTGTTGCAATTGTGAATGTGTGAACGAATGCTGGTGCCAGGTCTGCAGTGATTTTTCGATTTTATGCGCAACGTTCTGGCAGTGTGAGGAGAGCAGAATAGCACGGTGCCGATATAGTCTGCGAAGTCACCACTAAAATTAAGACATGAATTGAGGTCCTCGATTCCCACCTGTCTGAACAGTCTCGAAATTAGCTTGCTGTACAAGGACGTACGATCCCTTTCAGGAAATTTAGATTAGACGACAAAACTGACCATTGGAATATGGTTGTTTGTGCGCTACCAGCCACGTGCTAGCCTCCCATCTCTGTTCACCTGTTCATATATGGGCACTGTTGGAACGTTACGCATTCGGTAAAAACATCCTGCTGGTTATTTGGCTGTTGGATCTCTGCTTCAAGAAAAGTAGTAGTTTGTTCTGTAGATAGACACAAAAAGCTGGATTATCTCAGCGGGCCCTCATCTCTGGAGAGAAGGAATGGGTGATGCTTCGGGTCGAGACCCTTCTTCAGACTAAAACTCACGGGAAAGGAAAACGAGAGATGAAGGCGATGATGTAGAGATATAGAACACTGACTAAAAAATATGCAAAGAAGTAACGATGATAAAGGAAACATGCCATTGTTAGCTATTTGTGGGTGGAAAACGAGAGTGTGGTGCAACCTTGGTGGGGGGGGGGGGGGTGGAAAGAAAGGGAATGCCTGGGTTAATGAAGTTAGAGAAATCAATATTCATACCACTGGGCTGTAAGCTTCGCAAGCGAAATATGAGATGCTGTTCCTCCAATTTGCTTTTGGCCTCACTCTGACAATGGAGGACAGTAAGGTCAGCGTCGGAATCGGAAGGAGATGGAAATTCAAGTGTTTGGCAACGGGAGGTCAGGTAAGTCTAGGCGGACCTACATATTTTTCCTCAGTTCTGGTTGGCACTGTTATGTTCATCAATGAGCTTCTATTTAAGACATGATATTCACTATTAACGCAAACTCCATAATGGTGTCGACCGAGACATCACGATTCAACAGAATACATTCAAATAATTTTCCAGATAAGCTTGCTGCCTGACAATCATGTTACTCGAGCCAGTCCATTGGTTATGATTGAAGCATGAATTAATCGGTGTGCAGTAGTTAACTCATTTTCCAAAGGTAGTATCACCATCCGGCTACCACTGTCCCGGCTTGCCAGAATCACACTGCGCCCTCACTCGGCCTCGCACTGCTGCAACATGCTGCAGATGGTCGTCTTTTTCAAGAACCGGCGAGATGCATTCGTTTGCTTCACGCATATAATAACATTGCCGTTCCCTGACAGAGTGATATGATCGATTCTCAACTCATCGTCTCTATGCCACATCATTCAGCGATCGAGCAGAATTGGTCAATGAAACTCACACTACACTTGCCAGACAATGTATTCACAAATCGAGCCAACCACCAAACTACCACTCAATGCCACAACCGCCGACCAACCCACTTCTATCGGTCATTGGTCCAACCCAGTGTATCCAGTGGATTCTTGCTTAGTACGGGTGTCAGGAATTATGGGGAACAGGCAGGAGAATGGGGTTAGGGAGAGATAGATCTGCCATGATTGGATGGCACAGTAGCCTAATTCTGCTCCTATTACTTGGGAACGTATGAACTTACTTTCGGCATGCACACAACCCGTTCCACCTTCGCAAGGTCTCGTTTCTACTGCAGTTTCAACATGCTAACTTGCAATTTCACCCGGCTTGCCAGTATCACACTGCGCCTTCACTCTGCCTCGTCCCCAGTGCATCTTTACACTGCCTAGTCCTCATTTCGCCTTCAGCCTGCCCAATCCCCACCGCGTTTTCATCCAGAGCACTCTCCACCACAGCTTCACCCTCCACAATCCCAACTGCACCTTCACCTTGCCCTGATCCCTCCGTACGTCCTCCTTGTCTAAATCCCGCTGCACATATATCCTGCCCAGTCCGCGCTGTCCATTTACATTATCTAGACCTTCCCCTCACCCTCCATAACTTAAGCTGCAGATACATCACTACCAGTTTTCATCCCTACTACACACCACCCGAAACCCTTTGTAAGCGCATTGACTCCGTCCTTTCCCCCCACTTTCTGCACATTGTCATTAATCCCTCATGCCGCTCAACCCCAGTGCAAATTTATCTTGTCCATTTAACAACGGCGCAATTATCCCGTGCAGTTCACATGAATATTTCCCAAACCATTTCCTTTGTTCGCCTTCAAATAATATCGTGGATGGATTTTTATTTTACATACATTATGTATATACATAAAACAGGCCATTAAGGCGATATTTTATAGCTTAATTCCCTGGTATCACGACCGACTCCAATTTGTTTATAACAAGTTATTATTTTAAAGAAATACGCAGTACGTGCAGGAGTAATTCAACAGGTGAGGCGACATTCTTGGAGAACACCGTTCGACGACGGTGACGCCAAGATCTTTCGAGTGCCTCACGTGGACTTGCTCCTAATTCTACCCTCCAAATACCGCTTCAACTTAACTTCTTTCCTCTGTGCTCATCCTCCGGCAACTCTTCAATCCTTTTGTTCAAAAGTTCAGATAGTGTCATCTCTCGCCTTCGTCCAAGCATCTGCCTATTAACGACCACCCCCGCCTTCCCTCCCGCCTGCCTTCACCTGCTGCCTGATACGCTTTGTTTGCATCTCCTTTCTTCCGCTTTTATATCCCGTATAATCCGACTGAAGGATGGCGTCGACCGGAAACGTCGTCTATCCATTTTCTCCGGGGCTGCTGCCTGACCCGCGGAGTTAATCCTGCAGCTTGTCTTTTTTTCTGATAAAACGGTTTCCGCGGCACATTGTTTCTATGAGTCGTCGTTGATCTCAGCTATGTATTGCTTATTTTTTATTCCTTTCGCTTGCAGTGAATCTGCTGACGATTCTGATCCTGTCCCGGGGAGAGTGTGGTCTCTCCAAATGCATCACTCGCTACCTGGTGGGAATGTCAATGGCCGACCTCCTGGTCATCATCACCGACGTCTTATTGAGAACAGTTTTTGTTATGTATTTTCCACGTTCATTCCTGAACTTCACGCCTGTCTGCTCCACTAACTTTGTCCTAGCGCTTGCAGCCACGCTAATCTCTGTCTGGTTCACGGTCGCGTTTACATTGGATCGATTCTTGGCCATTTGCTATCAGAATGTGAAAGCAAAGTATTGCACCGAGAGAACGGCGACAGTTATTATGGGGATTGTGAGCGTATTTAGCTGTTTAATAAGTGTGCCCTGGTATTTTACAATGGACCCAGAATACAATATGGACAATATACCCCGGGGTTGCGTCTTGAAACAGGCTTTTTTAAACTTAACTTCCTGGGCTTCATTTGAGCTGCTGACGTTCAGCTTAATTGCGTGGTTCCCGTTCTTTTTGTTGCTGTTGCTAAATTCACTGACCGCCAGACACATTTTGATGTCCGGGCGAATCCGCAGACGGCTCCGCGGCCGTAATACTGGAGGTAATGACCCGGAGATGGAGAACCGAAGGAAATCCGTTGTTCTCCTCTTCTGTATATCCATCAGTTTTCTATTGTTATGGAGCACAGAAGTAATATATGTATTGTCCGAGCGTGTATTCGGGACTCCGTATGTCCAGGGCAGTGAGTTCGAATCAGTTGCGTTGGATGCTTCAAGCTTTGAGTACCTGTACAAACACGGCAATATATGTCCTGACACAAAACAAATTCAGAGAGCAGATGAAGAGCGTCGTGAGGTGCCCAATATATCTAATTGTAAAGTTAGTGAAAAATAGGAATGCTTGTTGATGCGCACCGGACAGAGAGAGAGAGAGAGAGAGAGAGAGAGCGAGCGAGAGAGAGAGAGAGAGAGAGAGAGAGAGAGAGAGAGAGAGAGAGAGAGAGAGAGAGAGAGAGAGAGAGAGAGAGAGAGCGAGAGACAGAGAGAGAGAGAGAGAGAGAGAGAGAGAGAGAGAGAGAGAGAGAGAGAGAGAGAGAATACGAGAGATGGACAGGGGATAAAAGAACGAGAGAGAACGAGAGAAAGTGATAGAGGACGAGGGATAGAGATAGAAGTAGAGAGAAAGAGAGAGAGAAAGAGAGAGAGAGAGAAGAGAGAAAGATAGAGGGAGAGAACGAGATGGAGACAGATATTGTGTGAGAGAATGAGAGACAGAGAAAAGATGGAGAGAAAGAATAGGGGTGAAGAGATAACGTGAGAGTGAGAGAAAGAGACAGAGAAAGAGGAGAGAGTAGTAGAATGGTAGATTGAGAGAGAATGAGTGTGAGAGAGGGACAGAGAGAGAAAGAGGGAGAGAGGGAGAGAGAGAGAGACGGAGAGATAACGAGAGAGAGGAAGACAGAGAGAGGGGGAGTGAGAGAGAGCGAGACAGAAATTGAGAGGGAGAGGGAGAAAGAGTAAGCGAGTTAAAGAGAGAGAAAAGGGAGCGAGTAGAAAAAGAGAAAGAGAAAGATAGAGGAGAGATAGATAGAGAGGAGATATAGTGTTAAAGAGACAGATAGAGTGAGAAAGAAAATACATAGAGAGAGAGAGAGAGAGAGAGAGAGAGAGAGAGAGAGAGAGAGAGAGATAACGAATGAGTGAGATAACGTGAGAGGGAGAGAGAGGGGGTAAGAGAACGAGAGAGAGGAGAGAGAACGAGATAGAGATAGAGATAGAGATGTTGAAGAAGGAACTACAGATGCTGGAAAATCGAAGGTAGACAAAAATGCTGGAGAACTCAGCGGGTGAGGCAACATCGATGGAGCGAAGGAAATAGGCAAAGTTTCGGGCGTCTGAAGAAGGGTTTCGGCCCAAAACGTTGCCTATTTCCTTCGCTCCATAGATGCTGTCTCACCCGCTGAGTTTCTCCAGCATTTTTGTCTACCATAGAGATAGAGATAGTGAGAGAGGGAGATAGAGAGAGAAAGGAAGGGAACGGGTGAGAATAGAGAAAGAGAGAAAGAGGGAGCGAGAGAGAGAACGGGAGGGGGAGATATAGAGATACTGAATGAGAGAGAGGAGAGAGAGAAAGGGAGAGAGAGAGAGAGAGAGAGAGAGAGAGAGAGAGAGAGAGAGTGAGAGAGAGGGAGAGAGATAGGGAGAGATAGTAAAGAGGGAGAGAGAGAGAAGGGAATAAGTAAAGTCGAAAGTTTCTGTAGCACCGTTGAAATATCACGCTGAGACATTAATCACTGACGAATTATGACCAATTTAGAGGGGTGGCTGATTGAAACATGCAGAATAGTGAAAAGCTTGGATGGAGTGCATGTGGGGAGGATAGTACTGGGAGGGTCTCGGACTAGAGGTCACAGCCTCGGATATACAGGACGGTTTTTTACGAAGGAGATGAGGAGGATTTTCTTTAGTCAAAGTGTGGTTAATCTGTGGATTTCTTTGCCGCAGCCAAGAAGACCACAACGATGACATAGGCGGAGGACGGTGGTAAACCAGTAGGTGGAGCAGACCAATGACTAAGTAGACGGAAGAAGGATGTGGCAACGAGACAGGGGGTAAAGGGACTTCTGCCAATTAGTGGGATTTGGAGAAGAGAGAGGAAGGTAACAGCGGGAATCACAAGGGGCGGTGATGGGTGCGGAGAGAAGGTGTTGGGAGAAAAGTGTTGAGGAGCGTGAAATTGAGAGGAAGAGAGAGACTCATTAACGCCGTGGACTCCGTGCAGTTAGACGCTGTTCAATCTCTACCAAGGACCATACGCTCTCGGTCCGTGCACTCGTCTCGCTAACTTATAAATATGTCAAGCACAGACATCCGCGAGAAGGGACAACGTGTGTGGATCCACGATCAGAGAAAGACACCGGAGGCGCACAATAATGCTAGACTTCCAGGGATCGCCAATTTTGAATGCTTCAGGCAATTTTGATATCGATCCTGTTACAGTCTAATAAACACAAACACCCCGAACATTTGGTCGCCAAACCTGCCAACGTTTCATTCTCCCAGTGTCCTTCGTCAGTTCGTATCCACTGACTTCACATGTTATCGCTCACACAACCTCTGTTGCATTTGAGGGGAAATAGGAAATAGAAGAGGACGTGGGTAGTTGGATGGTGGGTATAGATGGGGACGAGGGGGAGACTGCGGTGAGCAGGAATAAATAAAAATAAAGGGCGAAGAGAAATAGACAGAGAACGGCGAGAGGGAAGAGTGAGGGGTGCAAGGAAAGAAAGGGCGGGAATGAGGGGCGTGAGGGAGAAAGGGCGAGAGAGGCAGGTGGAGGGAGACATCAATGAGTGGGATTTAGAGAGGAGGGAGAAGTGAATGCGGAGTTGGGAGAGAATGGAATGGGAAAATGCAGCGAGGAATGTGCAATGTTGAGGAGAAATGGGCAGATGGTGGGGAGAGTGAGACCGTGCGAGCTATAGTGATTGGGAGTGCATTGGGCGACTAAGAGCAGAGAGGGAGGCTGAACAGAGAAATAATGAGGTAAGCAGAGACGATAGGGAGAGGTGAAGGAGAGAGAGAAGGTAGCAGAAGAAAGGAAAATGAAATAGATGAGGTCGGGGAGGGGGCGGAGAGCGTAGAGCGTAGGGAAGATTAGGGTGATAGCGAGGAGGAAGAGAAAGAGGACGTGGGAAGTGGGTCGGAATATATAGGGGGTGGGTGAGGAACGGGACATATATAGTGGAAGGCAGAATGTGGCGGGCATTGCGCTGAGGAGACGTGGGATGCGGGGAATGAAAGGGTGAGTGAGCGGATTGGGAGATTGGTGAGGGGATATGAGATGACGGGGTGGGATGGTATCACGAAGAGAGAGGAGGAAGAGACGTGGGAGAGGTAATGAGGGAGAGGTGACGGGGCAAAGTGAGTGGATGGCAGTGAGGGGAGAACACAAGGGTAGAAGGAGCCCCAGATAATCCGACACATGCGGAGAGAGGAATAAATCGGTGAAATGTGAGGATTTGCGTACGAGAACAAGAAGGGACACTGCGGAGGGAGTGGGAATAGGGGATAAAGGAATTGTGGAATCATTCAGGAGAGGAGGGGATAGTTGGAGAGTATGTTTATTTATTATTCCACTATTATTGTTTGGTTCCGCACGCGTTGCCCATTTAATCCAGCATTTTCGTCTACATATAAATCATATCTATATATATATTCACACACATATCTATCCACACACACACACACACACACACACACACACACACACACACACACACACACACACACACACACACACACACACACACACACACACACACACACACACACACACACACACACACACGCACACACACACACACACACATCTGTGTGTATATATATATATATATATATATATAGTATTATCGCTCTGTCAATTATTATATTGTTTAACATGGACTATTTTTCCATATTATGTTGTGCTGCTGCAAGTAAGTTTTTCATTGTTCTAACTGGGACGTCTGCCAATAAAACGCAATTGAATATTGACTCGAGACACTGAATGTCAACATCGTCTTTCACTCACGGCAGTGTTCATAGATGCCCTGGCCAGTGCGGGATACAGACCATATATTCCAACATTAGCTCTTCAGTGCCCTGCATGTCCTCCTCTTAGAAACATAGAAAATAGGTGCAGGAGGATGCCATTCGACACTCCAAGCCAGCACCTCCATTCAATTTAATAATGTATGATCATCCAAAATCAGTACCCCGTTCCTGCTTTCTCCCTTCATTTCGTTGGCCCTCAGGGCTATATCTAACTCTCTCTTAAATATATACAATGACGGCCTCCACTGCCTTTGTGGCAGAGAATTCCACAGATTCACATATTTCTGGGTGAAAAAGCTTTTCCTCACCTCATTCCTAAAAGGATTAACCCTTATTCCCAATCTGTGACCCTTGGTTCTGGACTCCCCCTATATCGGGAACATTTTCATGCATCTATCCTGTTCATTCACTTAAGAATTTTAGATCCCCTCTCATACTTTCAAATTCCGGTGAATTCTTTCATCATACGTCAGTCACGCCATCCCGAGAATTAGCCTTGTGAACCTACGCCACACTCCTTCAATAGCAAGAATGTCGTTCCTCAAATTAGGAG
Organism: Malacoraja senta; assembly: GCA_038087875.1. Classification (NCBI taxonomy): domain Eukaryota; kingdom Metazoa; phylum Chordata; class Chondrichthyes; order Rajiformes; family Rajidae; genus Malacoraja; species Malacoraja senta. Next base: position 4,000,684 of record JAXLNO010005841.1, read on the forward strand.
ACGAACACTGCACACAATATTACACGTGTGGTCACACCAGGGCCCTGTACAACTGAAGTAGACCCCCCTTGCTCCTAGACTCAAATGAACTCGCTATGAAGGCCAACATGCCATTTGCTTCCAAGGCTGGAACGGGGCACTGACTGTGGATGATCAGCCATGATCACATGGGATGCCGGTGCTGGCTCGAAGGGCAGAGTGGCCTACCCCTGCACCTAATGTGTATTGTCTATTGCCACTCCTGTTGTACCTGCATGCTTACTTTCAGTGACTGATGATCATGGACACCAAAGTCTCCTAACACCTCCGCTTTTCCTAATCGGATACCTTTCAGATAATAATGTGCCTTCACTGTGGATAGTTTGCTTTTTGCCAGAAGTAACCATTGAACCTTTCACCCAATGCTCTCTCTCTGTAATGTTAAATGGCATTCTGTTTTTTTAACCTGTTATTGTAAATTGCTGATCCCAATAGGTATATTATCCTGGGAACTTTTGACGTAATTAGTTTTTTTCTTAAACTGTAACTAAAATCAATGATCAGCAGACTGGTGTCCCTCGGGACATCTGTCCTCTATGTTAAGAGAAGTGTGGACATCTCATCACCAGTTTGGCACTGGGCTGCTGTGATACATCAATCGTGGAATCGTCACTTCAGCAAAAAATGGGAAGTTGGATATTGGATCAAATGATGGCCATTTACTATCCCGTTCTGGCAGCGATTTGTGTTCCCGGTGTGTGGACATTCACTTCTACTCAGGGGCTTCATCTTGTTGACTCTAGTGATGCTGGTGTTTGCTGCCCGACGAAGTTATGTTAACCCAAGTATCTACAGAATCTGCAACCTTGAGCAATGCACAAGGTCCTGGAGGAACTCGGCGGCTCAGGCAATATCTGGAGAGGAAATGGAGATTGAGATCCGAAACGTTGCCTGTCCATTCCCTCCTAAGATGCAGCCTACCTCGCTGAGTTGCTCAGCTTACAACTCGGTGGGATGCATATTGATTGTTCTTATTTCAAGTAACCGCTGCATTCCATATCTCTCCATCCCTCCTCCACCCACGTCGTACCGGCTTAAAAATCGTCTTGTTGAATCATTTTTTGTACTCGTTCTCAGCTAAAAAACAACTAACAATGAGCTTATCGCTTTTCCGTCGTTACATTTTCTGAGTTTCCCCCTTTAATTTGTTCTTTTTCTCTCTATATCATCGTCTATATTTCTCGTTTCCATTTTCCCCGACTCTCAATCTGAAATAAGGGCTCGACCCGAAATGTCACCAGTTCCTTTTCTCCAGACATGTTGTCAGAAAAGCTGAGTTACTCCAGTTGCGTCTATCATCGGTTTAAAACAGTATTTGCAGTTCCTTCCGACACAGAGTTCCTCCATCACTGCTGTTGAGATACTAATTGTTTTGCTGCATTCTCTCATCATACTGAGATACGGTATTTTCTCAATCCTAACGTTGCATTCGAGTTGTCTCCGTGTCATAATGTAAACTATGATCTCAGGCAAAGTGTTTTGTTGCAATTGTGAATGTGTGAACGAATGCTGGTGCCAGGTCGGCAGTGACTTTTCGATGTTATGTGGTACGTTCAGGCAGTGTGAGGAGAGCAGAATAGCACGGTGCCGATATCGTCTGCCAAGTCCCCACTAAATTAAGACAGGAATTGAGGTCCTCGATTCCCCACCTGTCTGAACACTGACTCGAAATCAGCTTGCTGTACAAGGGCGTTCCTTCCCTTTCAGGAAATTTAGATCAGACCACAGAACTGACCTTCGGAACATGGTTGTATGTGCGGTTTCAGCCACGTGCTTGCCTTTCATCTCTTTTCACCTGTTTATATATGGGCACTGTTGAAACGTTACGCTGTCGGGAAATACATTCCACTGGGTATTTGGCTGTTGGAGCCCTGCTTCAAGAAAAGTAACAGTTTTTCTGTAGCTAGACACAAAAATCTGGAGTAGTTCAGCGGGACAAGTCGCATTTCTGTAGAGAAGGAAAGGGTGATGCTTCGGGTCGAGACCCTTCTTCAGACAGAAATTCACGGGAAAGGAAAACGAGAGATAAAGGCGATGATGTAGAGAGATATAGAACAATGACTGAAAAATATGCAAAAAAGTAACGATGACAAAGGAAACATGCCATTGTTGTCTGTTTGTTGGGTGAAAACGAGAGGCTGGTGCGACGTTGGTGGGGGAGGGATGGAGAGAGAGGGAATGCCGGGGTAATGAATGTAGTGAAATGAATATTCATACCACTGGGCTGTGAGCTTCCCAAGCTAAATATGATTTGCTGTTCCTCCAATTTGCGTTTTGCCCCACTCTGACAATGGAGGGCAGAAAGGTCAGTGTGGGAATGAGAAGGAGCAGAAAATTAAAGTGTTTGACAACCGGGAGATCAGGTAAGTATAGGCGGACCTACATATTTTCCATTGTTCTAATTTGCACTGTTATTTTCATCAAGGTGCTTTTATTTAAGACATGATATTCACTATTAAAGCAAACTCCATAATGGTGTCGACCGAGAGTACATCACGAATGAACAGAATACATTCAAATAATTATCCAGATAAGCTTGCTGTCTGACAATCATATGTTATTCGAGCCAGCCCATGCGTTGCGAATGAAGCGTGAATGAATCGGTATACTGTAGATAAAACATAGTAAATAGGTGCAGCAGGAGGCCATTTGGCCCTTCGAGCCAGCACCGCCATTCATTGTGATCATGGCTGATCGTCCCAATCAATAACCCGTGTCTGCCTTCACTCCATATCCCTTGATTCCACTAGCCACCAGAGCTCTATCTAACTCTCTCTTAAATCCATCCAGTGATTTGGCCTCCACTGCGCTCTGTGGCAGGGAATTCCACAAATTCACAACTCGCTGGGTGAAACGTGTTTTTCTCACCTCAATCTTAAATGGCCTCGCCTTTATTTTAAGACTGTGCACCCTGGTTCTCGATTCGCCCAACATTGGGAACATTTGTCCCGCATGCAGCTTGTCCAGTTCTTTTATAATTGTATATGTTTCTATAAGATCCCCCTCATTCTTCTAAACTCCAGTGAATGCAAGCCTAGTCTTTTCAATCTTTCCTCACATGACAGTCCCGCCATCCCAGGGATCAATCTCGTGAACCTGCGCTGCATTGCCTCAATCACAGGGATGTCCTTCCTCAAATTAGGATACCAAAATTGTACACAATACCCCAGATGTGGACTTTCGAGAACCCTATACAACTGTAGAATAACCCCTCTACTCCTATACTGAAATCCTCTTGTTCTGAACTGAAATCCTCTTGTTACTTATTTTCCAATGGTAATATCACAAATTCTTACTCAACGTACCTTCTTTCCTCCGGGCTCATCCTCCGGCATCTCTTGAATCCTCTTTTATCAAAAGTTCTGACAGTTTCATCTCTCGCCTTTGTCCAAACATCTGCCTATCGACGACCACCGCCCGCCTTCCCTCTCGCCTGCGTTCACCTGCTACCTTATATAACCATATAACCATATAAGGTTATATGGTTTATCTTGTAACTCCTTCCCTCCGCCTTTACTTTTCGTACAAAAGGTCTGAAGAACGGCGCCGACCGGAAACGTCGTCTATCCATTTTCTCCAGGGATGCTGCTTGACCCGCGCAGTTACTCCTGCAGCTTGTCTTTTTTCTGGTAAAGCGGTTTTCTGCGGCACATTGTTTCTATGAATCGTCGTTGATCTCAGCTTTGAATTTCTTCTTTTTGTTTCCTTTCGGTAGCAGTGCAGCTGCTGACGATTCTGATCCTGTCCCGGGGGGAGCGTGGTCTCTCCAAATGCATCACTCGCTACCTGGTGGGAATGTCAATGGCCGACCTCCTGGTCA
>JAXLNO010005841.1:4004742-4017242 GCA_038087875.1 Malacoraja senta
GCCGCCATTGCCCCCCGGCTCATCATTGCAGCCACAGCCGCGGATCACCTCGGAGATGGGAGAGATCAGGCAGCTGCTGCACGCCCTATGTTCCCAACTTCTATGGTAACAAAGGATACAAATATATAAACAGTCCCTTCCGAGTGACTGATAAAAACAGCATATGATTGCACTGAATTAGTACTGTTGATATTGTTGATATGATTGCTCTGAAATAGTACTGTTGATATTTTTGAGATTACTATTAATACTGTTGATATTGCTATTATTAATATAGTTATTATTACTAGGTGGCAGTACGAGTCTGCCTTACCATGGCATACAAATCTTTACCTAACATTCCCCAATTATAGAAAAAACTAGTGTCTTCGCACCTGTCCCACAAAATAGGTTTGATTTAAATTTAGAAAAAAAGAATATAAATACAAAATAAATGAGTTCATTTCATATAGGCTGCTGGAATATCCAGGGTCTCTACTCTTCAACCTTCCGGATGAAGACTGGGAACCCTGAGTTCCTAAAGTCTATTGAAGACACTGATATAATGATATTAACAAAAACATGATACCGAAAGGATACGTTCATTCACTGCCCCTCAGGGTACGATGAAGTCATGCTGCCCTCAGTAAATACTACTGATATACATAAGAGCAGAACCTCTGGGGGGGGTCTTGGTGTGGTACAAAGAAGAACTAGACAGGCACATTACATCAATAAAACAGGGGAAATCACATATATGGTTGAACTAGATAAAAACATTAGAATAATTGGAAAATATATACATCTATGTGCCTCCTACATACCCCCATTAGAATCGCCATATTTTGAAGAGGATATATTTGAAACTCTCCACATGGAAATCAATCATTTCCAGGCCCAGGGAAATGTGCTATTATGTGGAGACCTGAATGCAAGGACCGGATGTGAACCCGATTCCATAGAGGCACAGGGCAACAACCATGTGTTCGGTCAAACCCCCTTGTATGTCACACCAACTATCATTAACCGGAACAACCTTGACTGTGAAATAAATAAAAGTGGTAGAGAGGTAGTGCATCTCTGTCGAGCCTTGGGCCTGTACATAGTTAATGGTAGGCTCAGAGGGATCTCGCTGGGAAGGTTTACATATTCCTCGGCTCTTGGGTCTAGCGTGGTAGACTACGCAATTACTGACATAGACCCCTGCACTCTCAGTGCATTCACTGTTAGGCAGCAGTCCCCTCTTTCACACCATAGTCAAATCAACGTGTTCCTACAATTTCCTGTTCAAACTAAAGACGTAAAAAGGGAACCCAGTAAGCTGTATAAACTAAATCAGACTTACAGATGGGCTTCAGATAGTGATGATAACTTCAGCATGGCCCTGAACTCACCTGATCTCACAAATAAAATACTGAAATTCAAGACAAGCCCATATGAGACTACTAGAGATGGTGTAAACATGGCTATAAATGACATTAACATGATATTTCACAAGGCAGCTATGAAACTGACCTTGTGAAACAGAAGACAAACATTATCAAAAAACACAACCATGAAAATGGTTCGACCACGAGTGTAAAAGTGTCAGAAAAAGATCTGAGGAAAATATCGAACCAAAAAGACCGTCAACCAAACAATCCAGACTTACGTATTAGATATAATGAAACACTTAAAAGGTATAAACACACTAATAGGAACAAAAGACAAAATTACACTCATAAAAGACTTGAAGAATTTGAAAATCCCATGAATCAAAACCAATGTTGGGATATGTGGAATAACCTGAGCACAACAAAACTACAAACATTACCAATTCAAGACGGTGATATCTGGAGAGCACATTTCAAAAATCTATATAAAGACATCCCAATAAATAAAATAAACTCAAGTTTATTCCCATATCAAAGAAAACCTCCAAACACTAGAAACAACCATTAAAGATTATCAACACCCTCTTGATTTCCCAATTACTTTGGAAGAATTGACCATAAAATAATATCTCTTCACTCAACGAAAGCCTGTGGTCCAGATAGCATTAAAAATGAAATGCTCAGGTACAGCACTCCGGAGATGCAGGACATAGTGCTTAGGCTGTTCAACATCGTACTACGTTCAGGTTATTTCCATGATATTTGCTGTCAAGGGCTTATTTCACCCATTTATAAGAGTGGAAACAAATTAGACCCAAACAATTATCGTGGCATCTGTGTCAGTAGCTGCCTAGGGAAGTTATTCTGCAGTATCATCAATAACAGAATGCAGCATTTCCTTAACAAATACAACATTCTCAGTAAAAACCAAATAGGCTTCCTCCCAAAACACCGTACCGCTGACCACATTTATACCCTCCACACTCTCATTGAAAAACATGTACACCAAGCAAAAAATGGAAAAATATTTGCCTGTTTTATTGACTTTGAGAAAGCATTTGAATCTATTTGGCATGGGAGGCTCTATTACAAACTGTTGTGGTATAGGAGGAAAGGTTATATGACCTTATCAAATCAATGTATCAGAATAATAAATGTGACGTTAAAATTGGTGACAAATGCACTGATCTCTTCGCCCAGAGAAGAGGCGTCCGGCAAGGCTGCAATCTGTGCCCGACACTGTTTAATGTATATATCAACGATTTGGCAGTAAAGTTGGACCAGAGCACAGCTTGGCCTCTGTCTTCTGGACGGAGAGGTCAAATCCCTGTTTTATGCGGATGACTTGGTTCTGCTGTCCCCCACAGAACAGGGACTGACTGCAGCAACAGTTGGACCTACTTGATGAGTACTGCCAAAATTGGGCCCTGGCAGTAAATCTAAAGAAAACCAACATCATGATTTTCAGAAAAGACCCAGATATCAGGAAGATAAATACAAATTTACTCTCAATGGCATTATTATCGAACACAATATGAGCTATACTTACCTTGGTCTAACTGTTGCAGCATCAGGGAGCTTGAATATGGCAGTGAATGCACTAAAAGAGAAAGCTCGAAGAGCTCTGTATGCCAAAAATGAAGATTCTACAACATCCAAATTCCAATTAAAATCTGGCTTAAAAATATTTAACAATGTTATCCAGCCTATTGCGCTTTATGGTAGTGAAGTATGGGGTCCGCTCAGTCACCATAGTTATAGTAAATGGGAAAAACATACAGCGGAGGCCCTGCATGCGGAATTTTGTCGGAACATCCTCCGTATCCAAAGGAAAACACCAACAAACGCATGTAGGGTGGAATTAGGCAGATACCCACTGATAAAAAATATCCAGAAAAGTGCACTACAGTTTTGGAATCACCATAAATCTAGCCCCCCAGATACCCTCCAGTTTAAAGCCCTTAAAACACATGAGGGGAGCCCAGAAACGAGTTCCCTGTCTCAGTTGGTACTGAGACTAACTAATCAGTTAAACCATATCCAGTTAAACCCTGACCAGCCTCAGATCAATACTGATCCCCAATCACCAATTAGAGTGAACCAAATTATCAAACAATGTAAAGAAACATATTTGGAACATTGGGAAAAAGAAACCAAAAGCCAAAGAAGATTAGAATGTTACCGTGCCCTAAAAAGAGATTATAAATTGGCAGACTATCTCTCAACTGTTAGGGACATAAAGCAGAGACAGACCCTCACCAAATACATGTTAAGTGACCACTATTTGGCAGTTGAAAAAGGAAGACAGAAGAGATTCTGGCAACCAAGAGAAAATAGAATATGCGGCCACTGTTTGACAGATGAGGTTGAAACAGAGGTGCACTTCCTCCTAAACTGCAAAAAAATTGACAAAATAAGGAAAACATACTTTGACAAACTCAGTCTGGCAACCCCTGATTTTAAAGAACTATATGATACATCAAAACTAAAAATAATCGTTGGTGAAGGAAATACGGCACATCTTGGTGCACAACCTGAGAGACGGTAAATTTCTATAACCTGAGAGACCAATGTATGACCAATATGCACATATGCACGCACGCACTAATTGACATTAACTGACACTAAGACATTAATATTGAATTGCTAAACTTGCTATTCTGTTGTACTGTTTACAGCTGCGTGAACGTGTAGCAATAAATAACGAGCTATAGGTCTATTGCGAGTTTATGTACTGGGACATATCTATCCATGCACTGTATACTTGTATTTATACTTATGCATTTTAAATATGTATGTCATGTTTTATACTTTGGCAATATAACGATGTTCCACGCGGTCCGGTTCCACGGACCGCGTGGAACCGGTAGCGGAGACCGCGAAAGTGCGGGTAGCGGGTGGCGGTCGAATTCGACTTCAGAGTCGCTGGCGGTGGAGCCAGCGACTTCAGACTGGTGCCTGTAGCACCTTGGCAAACCCGCTTGGAGGGTAGCCACGAAAAAAGTCAAACGAGTCGGGCCAGGAGGATCCTGATGGAGAGGATCCCCTTGTTCAATGGGTAGCGTCTTCGGACGTCTAACCACATGGAGCAACTGATGGAGAGGTGCTCCACAATGGTATGCTCCAAAGGAGGGAGTTATATCACCGCGGGTCTCCTCGGGGGGCCCGCGGCCGCGGCACATGTTACTGGGCAGCACAGTGTCTCCCTCTCTGAGGAGGGGAGCATTCGGAGTCAGTGTTGTCTGACTCGGAGTTCGGAGGTATAGCCGGGCAGCATACCACGAGGCACGAAGGATATGGTCGTGGAGGGACCGTATCAGCGCAGGTCTCCTCGGGGGCCTGCGGCAGCACCTGTTTCAGGGCTGCTTACTATCGCCCTCGCTATGGATACGAGAGCGAGGGGTCAGTGTGTAACTGACTCCAAACTCGGAAGTATGTCCGTGGAACATACTGGAGTACATGCGTGAGGTGCAAGAAATGTCTGTCATGGCATCCAGTGTTGCGACATCCTCGCAAACGAAGGAGTGCTGCAGGAAGAGTGGTTACAGCCGTTGGCAGAAAATCCTCACGTCACGTCATAACAGGAAACAGGTGACGGCTGTGAGATACCATGCACCTGTAAATTGTTCCTGAAAGTGCCGGCAGTGAACAGCGCTGTCAGGGGTGACATTGGAGGGGCATGGAAACCCAGGAAACCAGCCTCCGAATCTTCTCTTCAGGTAAGCCTATCCAACAGGTAAGACCTGCATGAGGGAGCAAACACTGTCGAACTACGAGAACAGCTTCACCGTATCGGCGACAACACACCCCACGCATCCATGGGCAGTAAGCGGTTCACTGAAGCTGGTGGCAGCCTGCAAGCTGGGCAGAGGTCTTTCAGGCCAAGGCCCAAGGCGGCCTCAGGAACAATATGGAATCCACATACCGTACCAGGCCTACTCTCCAATCAAGGACGGAAATAGAACCCGCATCAGGGGCCTTTGGGCTTACCATAAGACCACCTGTAACCATGAAGGTAGGTGGGTCTGGATCTTTCCGAAACATGGGGTATGTGGGACCATTCACAAGTTGTTAATATTTACACTTATTTTTTGTACAAATGACAAAGTGAACATGTGATTAGTTATACTGCACAGTTTACAAGGATTCCAAGCAGGCTTGGAATTGTGGCCAGAGTTGTCTTTCGAAGCAGGCTCAGTATTATGGCCTGGATTGCCTTTTGAGACAGGCTCGGAAATATGGGCAGGCACAGAATTATGGCCAGAGTTGTCTTCAAGGCAGACTCAGTATTATAGGGATCACCGGAGATATTTGAAATTTAGCTGGATGGGGCAACGATAACAGTTAAAGCGTTGCAAAATATGCTAACTTCAGTTCCCAGGCTATTCACCAAATTACCAAAACCGGTGCTTGGGCTGCTTAGAGCTCAAAAACACGTGTTATGGCCTAACTATATGATATTCTAAACGCTGTATTTTGCTAAAATTAACTGTTTCGGCCGCACACTATATTTCAGAAATTGGGGTTTCTCAACCATCCAGTTAAATTTAATTTGATACCAATTAGAGTTATTGATTATTGAGATTTACCTTTAACTCTATTAATTTGTCTGTGACTCCGCCCTGGGGCAAGAGATTGGAATTAATAAAAGCCTGTAACAACCTTGTTGTTATGAAGCAGCTTCTATTCATCAAGCGTAATTAGCAATATAGTGGCTGTGTTTAAACTGTGCATTTGGACCTTTGCATTATCAGAACTTACAACGTGCAAAGGAGTAACCACTTCAGTGCCATGTAGATCATTATTAACAGACCTATGCTATTACCAGCTGAAGCTATCAAAATCACAATGGTGGACGAACAGTATTCAACATTGCTCCTTTAACCTTTGCTCAGTAACTCTTCAGTTATATTACAAACTGATGCTAGTACTCAAAGATGAAAAATTACGAATACCATCTCTAGTTAAGGAGGCGGGTGCGCTTTGCATGAGTTACCTATTTTTCAGTTATATGGTATCAACTACCTATAAGACACTTGGTGTATTCCATGGGTTAAACGTTTATAGTGCGAATATGCATAATCTGCATGCTCAACTCCAAGTTGATACACTATGGTGGTGGCATATGTCAATCACATGGGTGCAGTCAAGTTAAATATCCTGTGATAATTTACCTAACCTCATTTGGCGTTGGTGTATCATCACGTAAAAAATCTATGACAACACAGAATGGATGTTGTATCACAAGTATTTAATGACATTGTGGTTCGATGGAACACCGAACATCTGGGTCTGAAGAAGGGTTTCGGCCCGAAACGTTGCCTATTTCCTTCGCTCCTTAGATGCTGCTGCACCCGCTGAGTTTCTCCAGCATTTTTGTATACCACCGAATATCAATATGTTTGCATCCAGGCTCAATAACCATTGCAAAAATATGTGGCACAGTGGCAATAGTTGCATTCTCGCTACACTGAGGAGGAATGTTCTTTATGTCTTTCCTCCATTTTGCCTCATCAGTCGGGTCTTGCACAAAATCCAGCAATATCTCGCCTCAGGCATTTCGTACTGCCTGACTGGCCTATGCAGCCCATGGTTCCCGCTAAATGTTGGGAATGATAATAGGATCTTATATGGTTATCCTAAACACAAACCTTTTTTGGTTCACCCCGCGACTCTGGAAACCATCCTCTGCATGAAATTTATAGACTTGCAGACTCTGAGAAGACGTTCCGTCGGCTCGGGTTGCCAGACCGATATATGTGGGTGCTTACTGCAGAGTGCAGGGGATAGCACCGAAAAAGCAGCACATTTTTCCTCATCAGGAGATGGGAAGTGTTTTGTTTTAATGCCAGTGTTACATATAATACGGCACGGATAACTAACGTCTCGGAGTTCATTTTCAGATGGGGTCTTTGACAATTCATTAAGTTATAGCACCATTAACTGTGCCAACGTGCTTTCTCATCATATTTGCTGCAGCGATCGGGACCCACTCTGTCGGGTCTCACCCTCTGATATCCAGATTTATAAAGGATATCTATAACGCAAATTCTCCCATGCCCAGGTACTCGGAGATAAGGGATGTTAGCATTATGCTAAAACTGCTTCGCCAGTGGGGCCCAGCTACATCTCTATCCCTGGTCAACTCACTTACAAAGTGGTTATGCTCATAGCGCTAGTCTCAGCGCAACGGTTCCAGCCACTACTTAAATTGCGACTGGACAGGATGGTTACATCTGCTAAGAATATAATATGTTATGTTTATGATGTAGTTAAGCAGAGCAGACCAGGGTCGTCAGGTCCCAAACAATTTTTCATGGCATACCCCATGGACCTTTGGTTGTCTGTGGTCACACGTTTACAACAATACGTCAAGGTCACCAAGACCTTAGAGGCTCTGCACTAGCAATATTTGTTAGTTACTAAACCTCATAAAAGATATCAATCCAGCCCATCTCCAGGTGGTCAAACGGGTTTTGGCTTATGCAGGAGTAGATTCTAATATTTTCTAATCTCACTCCACTAGGGCTGCTACAACATTAGCAGCAAGGGTTATGTACGTTTCACTGGACCACATCCTAGCGGCTGCAGGATGGTCAAACGAACGAACTTTCCAACATTTTATAATAACCCATTGCCAGACCGGGGGGATTTGCCAAATTCCATTTATGTTCTGCTTCATAGTTCCCCGCAGGATGGGAGGGGTCACTATTATTTTCCTTTGATGATTAAAGCATCAGCATTTTTAAGAAACTATGTCATGTCTGAATGCATTAATCTTTTTCAATCATCCATGGTCAATTGAAAATGTTACTATTTTACTTGTAGTGACTCCGAAGTAAAATAGTAACATTAAACGAGAACTTACCAGTTTTGAAGTTTGATCTTTATTTTATGAGGAATTACGATGAGCGATTACGTGCCCACAGCTCCCAACACTCATATTATGAAGGTCATCTGGTAGTTTTAGTTCTCTCCAATCTTACTATGTACAGGTCAACGACTGTTATCTGTGATTTCACACCGCAGCTTTCAAGATTGACGCGCATGCGGGCTGACGGCGTTCCTCACGTAATCGCTCATCGTAACTCCTCATAAAATAAAGATCAAACTTCAAACTGCTAAGTTCTCGTTTAATCTTACTATTTTATCATGGCAATAACGTTTTTTTTAATTGAAATTGAAAATTGAAATAAATCGAATATAACGAGCGAGCGAGAGAGAGATAAAGTGTAAAGAGGAAGAGAGGGTGAAGGAGAGAGAGTGAGAGAGAGGGAGAGGGAGAGAGACAGAGATAACGAGAGATATAAATAGAGCGAGAAAGAGAGTGAAACAGAAAGAGGGAGAGAGTGAGAGAGAGTGAGAGATAATAGAGAGCGATTAGAGAGAAAGAAAGAAAGATAGAGGGGAGAAAGAAGGGTAGAGAGTGAGAAAGAGATATGGAGTCATAGAGAAATAGAGAGCTGGAGAGAGAAAGATGGAGTGGGAGTACAAGAGAGAGAGAGAGAGAGAGAGAGAGAGAGAGAGAGAGAGAGAGAGAGAGAGAGAGAGAGAGAGAGATGGAAGCGAACGGGATAGAACGAGAGAGTGAGAGTGAGAAAGAGAGAGAGAGATGGAGAGTAAAGAGGGAGATGGGAGGAGTGAATGGGGTACAGAGAGAGAGAGAGAGACAGAGAGAGAGAGAGAGAGAGAGAGAGAGAGGTGGAAGCGAACGGGATAGAACGAGAGAGTGAGAGTGAGAAAGAGAGAGAGAGATTGAGAGTAAAGAGGGAGATGGGAAGAGTGAATGGGGTACCGAGAGAAAGAGAAAGGGAGAAAGAGAGAGAAAGAGAGAGGGAGGGGGAGATGGAGAGAAACGAGATTGGATGAGAGAGAAAGTGAGAGAGAGATGATAGAGAGAATAGAGAGAAAGAGAAATAAATAAATATAGAGGAGAGAGTGAGGGAAGGGTAGAGGAGAGAGTGAGAGAGAGAGGAGAGATATACGAATAGGGAAAGAGAGAGAGAGATAGAGAAAGAGATAGACAGAGAGAGAGGGAGGAAGAAAGAGAGAGAAAAAGAGAAAACGAGAGAGTGAGAGTGAGAGAGGGTGGATAAGCGAACGAGAGTGATCGAGAGAGAGAGAGAGAGAAAGAAAGAGAGAGAGACAGAGAGAATAGGGAGAACAGAGATAAAGGGAGTAAGATAGAAAGATAGACAATAGACAACGGACAATAGACAATAGGTGCAGGAGTAGGCCATTTGGCCCTTCGACCCAGCACCGCTATTTTTAAGAGCCCTATCTAGCTCTCTCTTGAAAGCATCCACAGAACCGGCCTCCACCGCCCTCTGAGGCAGAGAATTCCACAGACTCACAACTCTCTGTGAGAAAAAGTGTTTCCTCGTCTCCGTTCTAAATGGCTAACTCCTTGTTCTTAAGAGAGAGAGAGAGAGAAAGAAGAGAGAGAGAGAGCAATGATAGAGAGTGAAGGAGAAAGAGAGACAGATATAGATTGAGAGAATGAGAGAAAGAGAGAAAGCGAGGTATAACGAAAGAGAGCGAAAGAGAAAGAGAGAGGGTGAGATCGAGGGAGAGAGAGAGAGAAAGAGGGAGTAAAGAAGGAGAGAGGGAGAGAACGAGAGAAAACGAGGGAGAGGGGGGAAAGGGAGAGAGTGAGAGAGAGAGAGAGACAAATAGAGAGAGGGAGAGACAGAGAGAGAGATAGAAGAGAGAGAGAGAGAAAGAGAGAGAGAGAGAGAGAGAGAGAGAGAGAGAGAGAGGGAGAGAGAGAGGGAGAGAGAGAGAGAGAGGGAGAGAGAGAGAGAGAGAGAGAGAGAGAGAGAGAGAGAGAGAGAGAGAGAGAGAGAGAGAGAGAGAGAGAAGAGAGAGAGAGAAAGAGGGAGTAACGAAGGAGAGAGGGGGAGAACGAGATAATCAGTGGCTTTCATGCTTCAAGTTCTGTGTACCTGTACAAATACGTCGATATATGTCCCGACCCAATATAGTCGTGAAATTAGTCACACAATATAATTGCACATGAATGCGGAATGGACATCCAATTTTTCTGCAGAGGGAGCAGGTAGTTAAGTTTAAAGTAGCAGGTCACGGCCACAGTACAAGTGTTCACGAATCGGAACATATTGTCCGCATCTTGGTACCGGAGCGGCAAACAACCGTGCACAACAGGAAAGCAGTAACCGGGATTATGGAAAATAGAACGATGCTGAGTTAGGAAATTCCGGAAAAGATATGAAAAATTGAGGGTTTTTTTGCTATGTTTACTAAAATAGACTTCCAGCGATCGCCAATCAAGATTGCTTCAGGTATTTTGAAGTCCATCGTGTGACTGTCTAACAAATCCAATCAATCCGAACATTTGGACATCAAACCTGCCAACGTTAACTTCTCCCAGTCTCTTTGTTCAGTTCGTATCCACTGACTTCACACGTTATCGCTCACACAACCTCTGTTGCATTTGAGGGGAAACAGGAAATAGAAGAGGGGGTGGGTAGTGGGAAGGTGGGTATAGATGGGGACGAGGGGGGCACTGCGGGGATCAGGAATAAATAAAAAGACAGGGGAAGAGAAGTACGGAGGGCGGCGAGGGATAAGAGAGAGAGGGGCAAGGAAAGAAAGGGGCGTGAATGAGGGACTTGAGAGAGAAAGGGCGTGAGAGGTAGGTAAAGGGAGACATCAATGAGTGGGATTTAGAGAGGAGGGAGGAGAGAAGTGAATGCGGAGTGGGGAGAGAATGGAAGGGGAAAATGCAGCGAGGAATGTGCAATGTTGAGGAGAAATGGGCAGAGGGTGGGGAGAGTGAGACCGAGCGAGTTATAGTGAGTGGGAGTGCGTTGGGCGACTAAGAAAGGAGAGGGAGGCTGAACATTGAAAGAATGAGGTAAGCAGAGACGATAGGGAGAGGTGAAGGAGAGAGATAAGGTAGCATACGAAAGGAAAATGAAATAGATGAGGTCGGGGAGGGGGCGGAGAGCGTAGAGCGTAGAGAAGATTAGGGAGGTAGCGAGGAGGAAGAGAAGGAAGACGTGGGAGGTGGATGGGAATATATAGGGGTTGGCTGAGGAACGGGACATATAGAGTGGAAGGCAGAATGTGGCGGGCAGAGAGGGAGAGAGATTGCGCTGAGGAGACGTGGGATGCGGGGTGTGAAAGGGTGAGTGAGCGGATTGGGAGATTGGTGAGGGGATAGGAGATGACTGGGAGGAATGGTGTCAGGAAGAGAGAGGAGGAAGAGAGGTGGGAGAGGTAAAGTGGGAGAGGTGACGGGGCAAAGAGAGTGAATGGCAGTGAGGGGAGAATACAAGGGTAGAAGGAGTCCCAGTTACGCTAATCCGAATTGCCTGCTTTGGTCCACATCCCTCCAAACTTGTCCTTTCCATGTAACTGTCTAAATGTTTTTTTAAACTCTTGTATATATCCAGCCTCAACCACAACTTCTGGCAGCTTGTTCCATACATCCACCACTCTTTGTGTAAAATATTTACCCCTCAGATTCATATCAAAACTTTTCCACTTCTGCTTAAACCTATGTACCCCGGTGCCTGATCCACTTACTCTGGGAACGAGACTCCCTGCACCTACTCGATCTATTCCTCTCTTGATTTTATACACTACTATCTGATCGCTCATCTTCCCCCTGCGCTCCAAGGAATAGAGTCCCAGCCAACTCACGCTCTCCCTGTACTCAGACCCTCTAGTCCTGGCAACATCCAAGTAAATATTATCTGTAGCCTTTCAAGCTTGACAAAATCTTTCTGCAACAGGGTGCCCTGAACTGAACACAATACTCTAAGTTATGTCCCACCAAATTCTTATACAACTGCAACATAACATTCCAACGTATATACTCAATACTCTGACTGATGAAGTCCAACGAGCCAAAAGCCACTTGACCACAATATCTACCTGCTACTCGACGTTCAATGAACCATTCACCTGCACTTCTGGACCTCTCTGCTATACAACACAGCCCATAGTCCTAACATTCACTGTGTAGATCCTGCACGTGTCAGATTTCCCAAAATGTCTCCCACTTTCACCTTTCAATAAATTAAATTCCATCATCCATTCCACAGCCCACCTGGCCATTCGATCAAGATCCAGCTGCAATCGTTCACAACCATCTTCACTATCTACAAAACCACTAACTTT
>JAXLNO010005841.1:4022242-4034742 GCA_038087875.1 Malacoraja senta
GTGATTTGGCATGAGCTGGGGAAGGTAGTTTGGTAGCAGCTGTTAATGGGTGGGTCCGCAACTGACAAGCGAGATCCGTTTAGAGGCCATTTGATCAAAGTGCAGAATCAGCATGTTTCAGCAAGATGGAGGGATAAGGGTGACAAAGTAAGGGAACCGTGGATGAACATGGAGGAAGTAAAGTGTGGTAAGATACTATAGATGTTGGATGAAACGGAAGATAGACGCAAACAGCTGGGTAACACAGCGGGTCAGACTGTATCTCAAGAGATAAGGAGTAGGTGACCTTTCGGGTCGGGAACCTTCTTCAGACTGAGGGTCGGGGGAGACGGAAACGAGGGATATAGACGGTGACATAGAGAAATATAGACAAATGAAAGAAAGATATGCAAAAAAGTTACGATGATAAAGGAAACAGGCCATTGTCAGCTGTGGGCCCGGTGAAAACGAGTTACAAACAATGAGACTCGACAAACAATTTTGACGGTAAAACAACCACTTGGTTGGGTAAGATCGGAGAGAGAGGGGATGCAAGGGTTACTTAAAGTTAGATAAATCAATACATCAACTCAGAGCTCCAGTGGATTTTGAAGAAACAGCAGCAAAGAGAAGCAGGAAAAAGCACTGATTGGCTCTAGCCCGAGTGGGCGGAGAGTTAGAAGTGAGTCCGAGGGGGGGAAAATTATTCTGAGTTTACTCAAAAACTGAGGAATTTGGTTTGTAAATTGGTAAATTAGGCAATTTGTCAGTCATTATAAGCAGGACGGTTCTTACGGAGCGGCCTTGTGAGAAAAATGCCTTGTGAGAAAGTGTGAGTCTTTGGCTCGAGCGTCTTCGGTGAGGAGGCTGAGGGGAGGAGGCTACGCATAAAGCTCGAGAGAACGGAGCGTGGTGAACACATGTCGGGGCAGGTGAGACAGTGTGATGCTTGCAGAATGTTGGAGCCCAGGGTCACGGATGGAGCCTCTGGCCGCTACAACTGTGGCAAGTGCGTCCAGCTTCAGCTCCTAAAGGACCGTGTTGGGGAACTAGAGAAGCAGCTGGATGACCTCACGGCCATCCGGGAAAATGAGAGTTTCCTAGACAGGACCGACAGTGAGGTAGTTACGCCGAGGATACGGGAAGAACCAAGGTGTGTGACGGAGAAAAAGGGTGGAATCGTGGAGTGCAGGGGACCCAGGTGGCCGTGCCTAATGAAAACAGGTACGCCCTCTTGGGAACTGTTAGGGGAGACGATGTTTCCAGTCCGAGCGGCGGACACGTCGGTGTCTCCAATCCTAGAGATGGGACTCGACCGGCGAGACCGACATCGGGCAGAGCCCTAGTGGTGGGTGACTCCATTGTCCGAGGAGCGGACAGGATATTCTGTGGCGGCAGACGAGTTGCGAGAATGGTCGGTATACAAAAATGCTGGAGAAACTCAGAGGGTGCAGCAGCATCAATCGAGCGAAGGAAATAGGCAACGTTTCGGCCCGAAACTCTTCTTCAGACTGAGAATGGTCTGTTGCTTCCTTGGTGCCACGGTTCCGGATGTCACGAGCCGAATTCCGAACATCCTCGAGAGAGAAGGTGAACATCCGGCAGTAGTTGTGCACGTAGACACAAACGACATCGGGAAGAGGAGGAAGGAATTTCTCCAACATGACTTCAGAGAGTTGGGAAGAAATCTGAAATGCCGGACTTCTAGGGTGGTTATCTCTGGGTTGCTTCCAGTACCTCGTGCTAGTGAGGACAGGAACAGGGAGATAGGGGATCTGAATATGTGGCTGAGGGGCTGGAGCAGAGCGCAAGAATTTAGATTTATAGACCACTAGGATCTTTTCTGGGGTAGGGGTGACCTGTACAAAAGGGACGGGTTACACCTTAACTGGAGGGGGACCGATATTCTCGCGGGCAGGTTTGCTAGGGCTACATGTGTGGGTTTAAACTAAATAGTGGGGGGTGGAGGGATTGTCAAATTGGGAGTATAAAAATGGAGTTGAATGGGAAGTGGCTACTGGAAAAATTACAAAAGGTTCTCGAATTAATGGGAAGGAAAGCTCGAGAATGGACAACAGAGTAAGGTCAGGGTCAATTGCGAGCGGTTCGAGGGGGGAAGTGGATACGGAGGTCAAAGTGCTGTATATGAATGCACGAAGTATAAGGAATAAAGTGGACGAGGTTGAGGCTCAGTTAGAAACTGGCAAGTATGATGTTGTAAGAATTACTGAGACATGTCTGCAAGAGGACCTGGGTTGGGAACTGAATATTCAAGGGTATACCTCCTCTTGAAAGATCGACAGGTGGACAGAGGGGGTGGGGTTGCCCTGTTGGTGAGGAATGAAATTCAGTCCCTTGGAAGGGGTGACAATGAAAAAGGAGACGTGGAGTCAGTATGGATAGAACTAAGAAATTGTAACGGTAAAAATACACAAATTTGACCAATCTACAGGCCCCAAACAGTAGCCTGGGACACAGGGTGCAAGTTGAATCAGGAGTTAAAATTGGCATGTAGTAAAAGTAATGCTGTGGTTGTTATGGGAGATTTCAACATGCGGTTAGACTGGTAAAATCAGGTTGGTACTGGACCCCAGGAAAGAAACTTTGTAGAGTGCCTTCGTGATGGATTCTTAGAACAGCTTGTATTGGAGGCTACCAGGGAGAAGATAATTTGGATTTAGTGTTATGTAATTAACCGGATTTGATAAAGATCTTCGAAGTTAATGAGCATTAGGAGGCAGTGACCATAACATGGTCAGATGTAATCTACAATTGGAGAGGGAGAAGAGTAGATCGGAGGTGTCATTGTTGCAGTTGAGTAAAGTGGACTATGGGGCCATGAGAGAGGATCTGGCCAAAGTTGACTGGAATGATGCACTAGCAGGGATGACAGTGGACAAAGAATTGCAGTTATTTCGAGGAAAAATACAGAAGGTGCAGGATCACTTCATTCCAAGGAGGAAGAAAGATTCCAAGGGGAGAAAGGGACGACCATGGCTGACAAGGGACGTCAGGGACAGTACAAAAATTAATGCGAAGAAGTACAACGTAGCAAAGATGAGCGGGAAGCAAGAGGATTGGATAATGTTTAAAGAACAACAGAAGATAACCAAAAAGACAGTACGCGGAGAAAAGATGAGGTACGAAGGTAAGCTAGCCAAGAATAAAAAGCGGGATAGTAAAAGTTTCTTTGGGTATGTAAAGAGGAACAAATTAGTTAAGAACAAAGTTGGACCCTTGAAGACCGAAACATTTGACTTTTTATGGGAACAAGGAAATGGCATATGAGTTGAACAGGTACTTTGGATCTGTCTTCACTAAGGAGAACACAAGCAATCTTCCTGATACAGTAGTGGCCAGAGGATCTGGGAGACAGAGGAATTGAAGGAAATCCACAATAGGCAGGAAATTGTGTTGGATAGAATAATGGGAGTGAAGGCTGATAAATCCCCAGGGACTGATGGTCTGCATCCCAGGCTACTTAAGGAAGTGGCTCTAGAAATCGTGGATGCATTGGTGATAATTTTCCAATGTTCTATAGACTCAGGATCAGTTCCATTGGATTGGAGGGAAGCTAATGTTATCCCACTTTTTAAGAAAGGCGAGAGAGTGAAAACAGGGAATTATAGACCAGTTAGCCTGACATCGGTGGTGGGGAAGATGCTGGAGTCAATTATAAAAGATGAGATAGCCGAACATTTGGATAGCAGTAACAGGTTCGGTCCGAGTCAGCAAGGATTTACGAAGGGGAAACCATGCTTGACTAATCTTCTGGAATTTTTGAAGATGTAACTAGGAAAATGGACAAGGGACAGCCAGTGGATGTAGTGTACCTGGACTTACAGTAAACATTTGATAAGGACCCACGTAGGAGATTATTGGGCAAAATTAGGGCACATCGTATTGGGGGTTGAGTGCTGACATGGATAGAGAAGTGGTTGGCAGACAGGAAACAAAGAGTAGAGATTAACGGGTCCATTTCAGAATGGCAGACAGTGACTAGTGGGGTACCGCAGTTATTTACAATATACATCAAAGATTTGGATGAAGGGATTCAAAGTAACATTAGCAAATTTGCAGATGACGCAAAGCTGGGTGGCAGTGTGAACTGTGAGAAGGGTGCTATGAGAATGCAGTGTGGCTTGGACAGGTTGAGGAGTGGGCAGATGCATGGCAGATGAAGTTTAATGAGGTTAAACGTAAAGTTATCAACTTTGGAGGCAAAAACAGGAAGGCAGATTACTACCTAAATGGCGTCAAGTTGGGAAAAGGAGAAGTACAACGGGATCTGGGGGTCCTTGTACATCAGTCTAAGAAAGTAAGCATGCAGGTACAGCAGGCATTGAAGTAAGCGAATGGCATATTGGCCTTTATAACAAGAATAATCGAATATAGGAGCAAAGAGGTCCTTCTGCAGTTGTACAGAGCCCTAATGAGACCACACCTGGAGTATTGTGTGCAGTTTTGGTCCCCAAATTTGAGGAAATACATTCTTGCTATTGAGGAGTGCAGCGTAGGTTTACAAGATTAATTCCCGGGATAGCGGGACTGTCATACGCTGAGAGAATGGATCAGCTGGTCTTGTACACTCTGGAGTTTAGAAGGATGAGAGGATATCTCATTGAAATAGATAAGATTGTTAAAGACTTGGACAAGCTAGAGGCAGGAAACATGTTCCCGATGTTGGGGGAGTCCAGAACCAGGGGCCACAGTTTAAGAATAAGAAGTAAGCCATTTAGAACGTAGACGAGGAAACACTTTTTCTCACAGAAATTGGTGAGTCTGTGGAATTCTCTGCCTCAGAGGGCGGTGGAGGTAGGTTCTCCGGATGGTTTCAAGAGAGAGCTAGATAAGGCTCTTAAAAACAGCGAGTCAGAGGATATGGGGAGAAGGCAGGAACGGGGTACTGATTGGGGATGATCAGCCATGATCACATTGAATGGCAGTGCTTGCTCGAAGGGCCGAAGGGCCTACTCCTGCACCTATTGTCTATTGTCCATAATATTATGCCTCAGGGTTGTGAGCAGCCAAGCGAAACTATGAGGTGTCTGTTCCTCCAATTTGAGTATGGCCTCACTCTGACGATGGCACGGAGCCTGAGACAGAAAGGCTCAGTGGGGGTGAAAGGAGGGCGAGTTACAATGTTTAGGCTACCGAGAGATCAGTAGTTAGCGACTGCTTCAGCCTGGAATAAGTCGAGGCACTTCGATCGGGCCGATGCATTGCACCTGTAAGCAGGAAGGTGTTTACAAAATGTGACTGCAGATCTCCCTATACCTCCCCGCCCGACTCCGTCCAAGGACCTCGAAATTATTTCCAGGTGACGCAGTCCGCCTAAACCTACCTGATCTCTCGGTTGCTAAACACTGTAACTCGCCCTCCCTTTCCCACACTGAGCTTTCTGTCTCCGGCCTCGTGCATCGTCAGAGTGAGGCCCTTCTCAAATTGGAGGAACAGCACCTCACGTTTCACTTGGGCAGCTTACACACAAGCGGTAGGAACATTGACTTCTCTATATTCAAGTAATGCTTGTTGTCCATTGCTCTCCAACCCTCCCCCTTCCCAGTTCTGCGACCAGTCTTACTGTTTCCGATTACATTTTGTCTCTGTTTGCTTTGTTGTTACTTTCTTCGAATGATCTTTTCTACATTTCCATGGTCTTCATTCCATTTGTCCTGTTTTCACACTTTACATTACCATATCAGTACACTTCCTTATCCATGCACCTCCCTCACCCCTTGATATAAGTCTAAAAAGGGCTTCACCTGAAAAGTCACACATTCCTTCTCTCCAGAGATGCTGCCTGTCCCGCGGAGTTACTCCAACAATTTGGGTCTATCTAAGGTGTTTACAAATATGCCCTGGCGGGCGAGTTTCGGCTTTGTGTGTGTGGAGTGCGTTTCACCGGTACCTATGTATCTCCCTCTCCCCTGCCATCGGTGTGAAGAAGGGTCTCGACCCGATACGTCACCCATTCCTTATCTCCATAGATGTTGCATGTCCTGCTGAACTACTCCAACATTTTGTGTCTATAATCTACACATATATATATATATATATATATATATAATATATATATATATATATATATATATATATATATAGTCCAAAAGTCATCGGCCAATCCCCTACCCTTCAAGCTTCCAAGCTCGCACCACAATTAGTCTGAAGAAGATCCACGATCCGAAACATCACCCGCCAATCTTCTCCTGAGATGTTGCCTTGCCCCTCGAATTACTGCAGCGTTACGTCTTTTTCTAAGCCTCCAAAGTTTATGCTCACCCAAATTCGCCACACGTTCGAGTCTCATCACCATGGAAATCAATGTACTGCCTCTCCTAACATGACCTTTAATTGAACTTCACCATATTGACCTCTTTTTTTCATCATTCCTCCCGATATCAGGGAGGAAAAATAAGTGGAGAAGTCGTATTACAAATCAGAGAGAATGGCACGTCGGTACTCAGAGAGCACATACAGAAATGTACGTTTATTGAGGCGTTACGTGTTGAGCTAAGATTCAGAAACGATCAATCACACAAATGGGTTTATAATATAGACCAAACATTAGCCAACGGAATATATAGTATCCAATATGCCGATTGATTATGGATGAATGCAAAAAAACTGTGGAGGGTGACTTTAACGTCCCCAAATTTGACGAGGCTTACTTAGTGCAAGAGGATTAGAGGGGACAGAAATTATTAGGGAGTATCCTAACGCTTCCTTAAACTGTAACTGGACAGTCCAGCTCGAGGTGAGACCACATTGGAAATTGTATTGGGGGAAACGAATCTGGCTAGGTGACTGGTGTTACCGTGAAGGAGTATTTTTGTAGGTAGTGATCCCCACTACGTCTCTTTTAAGATAGGTGTGACCTGTGAACAGGTCTGGATGTTGGGGGTAAAGCGTTTACTTGTGACAAACCAGATTACAGTGCATGAGGCATGAACTAGGGAAGGTAGAGTGGATGCAGATGTTAATGGGTGGGTCCACAACTGACATGTGGGAGTCGCTTAAAGGTCATTTGATCAAAGTGCAGAATGAGCATGTTACAGCAAGGTGGGGGGGATAATGGTGGCAACGTGTGGGAACCGTTGATGAACATGGAGGACGTAAATGTACAGGAATGAACTGCACATGCTGGTTTAAATCAAAGATAGACACAAAACATGTAACTCAGCGGGTCAGACAGTGTCTCTGGAGAAAAGGAATAGGTGCCGTTTTGGGTCGGGACCTTTCTTCAGACTTAGATTCAAGGGAGAGGGAAACGAGTGATATGGACGGTGTCATACAGAGATATAGAACAAATGAATTAAAGATATGCAAGAAAGTTAGGATGATAAAGGAAATAGGCCATTGTTAGCTGTGGGCTTGGTGAATGTTACAATGAGACTCGACAAGCCAACTTTGAAGCTCGTACGACAACTTGGGCGGGGGGAGTTCGGAGAGAGAAAACGCTGCAAGGGGTACGTGAAGTTAGATAAATCAATATTCCTACCGCTGGCTTGCAATCGTTCCAAGTGAAATATGAGGTTCTGTTCCTCCAATTTTCGTTTGGCCTCACTCTGGCAATGGAGGAGACCCAGGACAGAAAAGTCGTCGTGGGAATGGGTAGGGGAATTTAATGTTTGGCAAGCGGGAGATCAGTTACGCCTACATACGTATTAACATAAGTATTAAGTTCGATCGGCTGTTTATGCCCTGTGAGCAGGAATGTATTCACACAGCATATATGTGTGTATATATCTATATAGTGATCTATATATATATGTATACTTGTGATTGTGTGTTTTTCACGCACACTGACATTATATTGTTGCTCTCTTAATTATTATATTGTTTCCCGTGGACTATGTTTACATATTATGTTGAGCTGCTGGAAGTAAGTTTTTCATTGTTCTAACTGGGACGTCTGACAAAACATTATTGACTATTGACTCGAGACTCTAAACGTCAACATCAGCTTTCATTCACTGCAGTGTTCATAGATGCCCCTGACCAGTGCGGGATACAGACCAGATATTCCAGCATTAACTCCTCAGTGCCCTCCATGAGTCCTCCTCTTAGAAACATAGAAACATAGAAAATAGGTGCTGGAATAGGCCATTCCACCCTTCAAGCCAGCACCTCCATTCCTTGATAATGTCTGACCATTCAAAATCAGTACGTCGTTCCTGCTTTCTCCCTTGATTCCGTCAGCCCTCAGAGCGATATCTAACACCCCCTTAAATAAATACAGTGAATTGGCCTCCACTGCCCTCTGTGGCAGATAATTTCACAGATTCACAAATTTCTGGCTGAAAAAGCTTTTCCTCATCTCAGTCCTAAAAGGCTTAACCCTTATTCTTAATACGGGACCTTTGTATGTGGACTCCCGCAACATCGGGAACATTTTTCCTGCATCTAGCCTGTCCATTCCCTCAAGAATTTTAGATGTTTCTATAAGATCCCCTCTCATACTTCTAAATTCCAGTGAACGAAAGCCCATTCGATCGATTCTTTCATCATGTCAGTCGCGCCATCCCGTGATTAGCATAGTGAACATACGGTGCACTCCCTCAAAAGCAAGAATGTCCGTCCATGCATTAGCAGACCAATACTACACACAATAGTCCACGTGTGGTCACCCCAGGGCCCTATACAGCTGCAGTAGATACCACTTGCATCTATACTCAAATCAACTCGCTATGAAGGCAACATGCAATTTACTTTCCAAGGCAAGAACGGGGTACTGATTGTGGATGATCAGCCATGATCACATTGAATGGCGGTGCTGGCTCGAAGGGCCGAATGTCCTACTCCTGCACATATTGCCTATTGTCTATTGTCACTCCTGCTGTACCTACATGCTTACTTTCAGTGAACGATAAACAAGGACACCACAGTCTCCTAACACCTCCGCATTTCCTAATCGGATACCATTCAGATAATAATTTGCCTTCACTGTGGATAGTTTGCTGTTTCCCAGAAGTAACCATTGAACCTTTCACCCAATGTACTCTCTCTGTAATTTTAAAATGTCATTCTGTTGTTCAACGTGTTATTGTAAATTGCTGATCCCAATAGATGTATTATCCTGGGAGATTTTAACGTACCTTGTTTTTTCTTAAACTGTAACTAAAATCAATAATCAGGAGACAGGTGTCGCTCGGGACATCTGTCCTCTATATTAAGAGAAGTGTGGACATCTCATCACTAGTTTGGCACTGGGCTGCTGTGATACATCAAGCGTGGACTCGTCACTTTTGCAGACAATGGGAAGTTGGATATTGGATCAAATAATGGCCATTTACTATCCCGTTCTGGCAGCGATTGGTGTTCCCGGTGAGTCGACATTCACTTCTACTCATGGTCTTCATCTTGTTGACTCTAGTGATGCCGGGGTTTGCTGTCTGACGCACTTATGATAACACACGA
Organism: Malacoraja senta; assembly: GCA_038087875.1. Classification (NCBI taxonomy): domain Eukaryota; kingdom Metazoa; phylum Chordata; class Chondrichthyes; order Rajiformes; family Rajidae; genus Malacoraja; species Malacoraja senta. Next base: position 4,031,642 of record JAXLNO010005841.1, read on the forward strand.
ATGTAGATTCTGCAACTTTGAGCAAAGCACAAGGTCCTGGAGGAACTCGGCGGCTCAGGCAGTATCTGGGGAGGGAATGGAGGTTGAGATCCGAAACGTTGCCTGTCCATCCCCTCCTGAAATGCAGCCTACCTCGCTGAGTTTCTCAGCTTACAACACAGTGGGATGAATATTGATGGTTCTTATATCAAGTAACCCCTGCATTCCATATCTCTCCATCCATCCTCCACCCACGTCGTACCGGCTTAAAAATCGTCTTGTTGAATCATTACCTGTACTCGTTCTCATCTAAAAAACAACTAACAATGAGGTGTTTGCTTTACTGTCGTTACCTTTTTGCGTGTCCCTCTTTAATTTGTTATTTTTCTCTCTATATCATCGTCTATATTTCTCGTTTCCCTTTTGCCCCGACTCTCAATCTGAAGAATGGGCTCGCTCCCGAAATGTCACCAGTTCTTTTTCTCCAGAAATGCTGTTTGAAAAGGTGAGTTACTCCAGCTGCGCCTATCTTCGCCTTAAAACAGTGTTTGCAGTTCCTTCCTACACAGAGTTCCTCCATCATTTCAGTTTAGACACTGATTGTTTTGCTGCACTCTCTCTTCATACTGTGATACGGTATTTTCTCAATCCTAACATTGCATTCGAGTTGTCTCCGTGTAATTATGTAAATTATGATCGCAGGCAACATTTTTTGTTGCTATTGTGAATGTGTCAAGGAATGCAGGTGCCAGGTCGGCAGTGACATTTCTATTTTATGCGGTACGTTCAGGCAGTGTGAGGAGAGCAGAATAGCACGGAGCCGATATAGTCTGCGAAGTCACCACTAAATTAAGACTGAATTGAGGTCCTCGATTCCCCACCTGTCTGAACTCTGACTCGAAATTAGATTGCTGCACAAGGACGTTCCTTCCCTTTCAGGAAATTTAGATCAGACCACGAAACTGACCTTCGGAACATGGTTGTATGTGCGGTTTCAGCCAAGTGCTGGCCTTTCACCGCTTTTCACCTGTTTATATATGGGGACTGTTGAAATGTTACGCAGTGGGGACATACATTTCACTGGTTATTTGGCTGTTGGGGTTCTGCTTCAAGAAAAGCAATATTTTTTTTGTAGTTAGACACAAAAGGCTGGAGTAGCTCAGCGGGCAGGTCGCATTTCTGGAGAGAAGGAATGGGTGATGTTTCCTGTCGGGACCCTTCTTCAGAATAAAACGCACGGGAAAGGAAAACAGGAGATAAAGGCGATGATGTAGAGAGATATAGAACAGTGACTAAAAAATAAAAGATAAAGGAAACATGCCATTGTAAGCTGTTTGTTGAGTGAAAACGAGAGGCAGGTGTGACTTTGGTGGGGGAGGGATGGAGAGAGAGCGAATGCCGGGATAATGAAGTTAAATAAATCAATATTCACACCACTGGGCTGTAAGCTTCGCAAGCGAATATGAGATGCTGTTTCTCCAATTTGCGTTTGGCCTCTGACAATGGAGGACAGAAAGGTCAATGTGGGAATGGGAAGGAGAAGGAAATTAACGTGTTTGGGAACGGGGAGATCCGGTAAGTCTAGGAGGACCTACATATGTTTCCAGTGTTCTGGTTGGTACTATTATGTTCATCAAGATGCTTCTATTTAAGACATGATATTCACTATTAAAGCAAACTCCATAATGGTGTCGACCGAATGCATCACGAATCAATAGAATACATTCAAATAATTGTCCAGATAAGATTGCTGCCTGACAATCATATGTTACTCGAGCCAGTCCTTGGGTTATGATTGAAGCATGAATTAATCGGTGTACAGTGCATAACGCCTCCACTGTCCCGGCTTGCCAGAACCATACTGCGCCTTCACTCGGCCTCGCACCACTGTAAAATGCTGCAGATGGTCATCAATTTCAAGAACCGGCGAGATGTATTCGTTTCATTCACGTTTATAATATCATTGCCGTTCCCCGGCAGAGTGATATGATCGATTCTCACCTCATCGTCTCAATGCCCCATCATTCAGTGATCAAGCAGAATTGGTCAATGAAAATCACACTGCACTTGCCAGACAATTTAGTCACGACTCGAGCCAACCACCAAACTAGCACTCAATGCCACAAACGCCGCCCAACCCACTTCTATCTGTCATTCCTCCAACCCAGTTGATCCAGTGGATTCTTGCCTAGTAAGGGTGTCAGGGGTTATGGGGAGCCGGCAAGAGAATGGCATTAGGGAGAGAATGATCTGCCATGATTGAATGGCACAATAGCCTAATTCTGCACCTTTCACTTAGTATCTTATGAACTTACTTTCGGCATGCACACAGCTCGGTCCACCTTCTCAAGGTATCGTTTCTACTGCATCTTCAACATGCCAACTTGCAATTTCATCCGGCATGCCAGCATCACACTGCGCCTTCACTCCGCCTCGTCCCCAATGCATCTTTACCCTGCCTAGTTTTCATTTCGCCTTCACCCTGCCCAATCCCCACCGCGCATTCATCCGGGGCACTCTCCACCACAGCTTCACCCTGCACAATCCCCACTGCATCTTCACCTTGCCCTGATCCCTTCCATTGTCCTCCTTGTCTAAATCCCGCTGCACATACATCCTGCCCAGTCCACGCTGCACCTTTACATTATCCAGACCAACTTCCCCTCACCCTCCATAACTGAAGCTGTAGATACATCACAACCAATTCTCCTCCCAACTACACACAACACGAAACTCTTGGTTTGCGCATTGGCTCGGTCTTTTTCCCCCTACTTACTGCACTTTCTCATTAATCCCTCATGACCCTCAACTCCATTACAAATGTAACTTGTCCAAGGCGCAATTATCCTGTGCAGTTTTCATGGATATTTCCCAAACCATTCACTTTATTCGCCGTCACAAATAATATCGTGGATGGATTTTTATATTACATGCATTATGTAGATAAAGGAAAGAGTTCCTCAAGGCGTGTTTTCCAAGCTGTAGCGCATATCCCTGGTATCACGGCCGACTCCAATGCCTTTATCAAATGAGTTATTGTTATACAGATAGACGCACAACGTTCAGGAGTAACTCAACAGTTGGGTCACCATTCTTGGAGAACACCGTTAGACGACGCTGAA
>JAXLNO010005841.1:4039742-4082242 GCA_038087875.1 Malacoraja senta
GAGGAGACCCAGGACAGAGAGGTCAGATACGGAATGGGAGGGGGAGTTGAAGTGCTGAGCCACCGGGAGTTCAATTTGGTTATTGCGGACCGACCGGAGGTGTTCGGCGAAACGATCGCCAAGCCTCCGCTTGGTCTCACCGATGTAGATCAGCTGGCATCTAGAGCAGCGAATGCAATAGATGAGGTTGGAGGAGATGCAGGTGAACCTCTGTCGCACCTGGAACGACTGCTTGGGTCCTTGAATGGAGTGGAAGGGGGAGGTGAAGGGACAAGTGTTGCATCTCTTGCGGTTGCAAGGGAAAGTACCAGGGGAGGGGGTGGTATGGGAGGGAAGGGAAGAATTGACAAGGGAGTTACGGAGGGAGCGGTCTTTGCGGAAGGCAGACATGGGGGGAGATGGGAAGATGTGGCGAGTGGTGGGGTCACGTTGGAGGTGGCGAAACTGACGGAGGATCACTTGTTGTATGTGACGGCTGGTGGGGTGAAAGGTGAGGACTAGGGGGACTCTGCCCTTGTTGTGAGTGGGGGGATGGGGAGAGAGAGCAGTGTTGCGGGGTATGGCAGAGACCCTGGTGCGAGCCTCATCTATGGTGGAGGAGGGGAACCGCCGTTCCCTGAAGAATGAGGACATTTCAGATGCCCTGGTGTGGAACGCCTCATCCTGGGAGCAGATGCGGCGTAGACGGAGGAATTGGGAGTGGGGGATGGAGTCCTTACAGGAAGCAGGGTGGTAGACTCCTTACCGACATCCACTACAAACCTACCGACTCCCATGGCTATCTGGACTACACTTCTTCCCACCCTGCTTCCTGTAAGGAAGCCATCCCCCACTCCCACTTCCAACCTCCGCCTTCCCTAATCGGACACCATTCAGATAATAATCTGCCTTCACTGTGGTTTGTTTGATTTTTTACCAGAAATGACCATGAAACCTTCCACCCAATGCTCTCTCTCTGTAATTTTTAAATGGCATTCTGTTGTTTAACGTGTTATTGCAAATTGCTGATCCCAAAAGGTGTATTATCCTGGGAGCATTTGACGTAACTTGTTTTTTCTTAAAGTGTAACTAAAATCAATGATCAGGAGATTGGTGTCGCTCGGGACATCTGTCCTCTATATTAAGAGAAGTGTGGACATCTCATCACTAGTTTGGCACTGGGCTGCTGTGATACATCAAGCGTGGAATCGTCACTTTAGCGCAAAATGGGAAGTTGGATATTGGATCAAATAATGGCCATTTACTATCCCGTTCTGGCAGCTATTGGTGTTACACATGTTCTTCATCTTGTTGACTCTAGTGATGCCTGGGTTTGCTGCTTGGCGCACTAATTTTAACCCAAGAATCTGCAGATTCTGCAACATTGAACAAAGCACAAGGTCCAGGAGGAACTCGGCGGCTCAGGCAGTATCTGGGGACGGAATGGAAGTTGAGATCCGAAACGTTGCCTGTCCATCTCCTCCTGAGATGCAGCCAACCTCGCTGAGTTCCTCAGCTTACAACACAGTGGGTGGCATATTGACTGCACTTATTTCAAGTAACCCCTGCATTCCCTGTCTCTCCATCCCTCCTCCACGCACGTCGTACCGGCTTCAAAATCGTCTTGTTGAGCCATTGTCTGTACTCGTTCGCACCTAAAAAACAACTAACAATGAGCTGTTTTGCTTTACCGTCGTTAATATTTTTAGTGTCCATCTTTAATTTGTTATTTTTCTCTCTATATCATCGTCTATATTTCTCGTTTCCCTTTCCCCCCGACTCTCAATCTGAAGAAAGGGCTCGACCCGAAATGTGACCAGTTCTTTTCTCCAGAGATGCTGTCTGAAAAGCTGAGTTACTCCAGTTGCGTCTATCTTCAGCTTAAAACAGTATTTGCAGTTACTTCCTATACAGAGTTCATCCATCACTGCAGTTGAGACACTGATTGTTTTGCTGCACTCTCTCTTCATACTGTGATACGGTATATTCTCAATCCTAACGTTCCATTCGAGTTGTCTCCGTGTCATTATGTAAACTATGATCTCAGGCAAAGTTTTTGTTGCAATTGTGAATGTGTGAACGAATGCTGGTGCCAGGTCGGCTGTGACATTTCGATTTTATGCGGAACGATCAGGCAGTGTGAGGAGAGCAGAATAGCACGGTGCCGATATAGTCTGGAAGTCACCACTAAATTCAGACAGGAATTCGGGTCCTAGATTCCCCACCTGTCTGAACACTGACTCGAAATTAGTTTGCTGCACAAGGACGTTCCTTCCCTTTCAGGAAATTTAGATCAGACCACAAAACTGGACAATTCGGAACATGGTCCCGTGCGCTTTCAGTCACGTGCTAGCCTCTCATCTCCGTACATCTGTTTATATATGGGCAATGTTGAAACGTTACGCATTCGGGAAATACATCCCACTGGTTATTTGCCTGTTGGATTTCTGCTTCAAGAAAAGTCGTATTTGTCTTGTAGATAGACACAAAAAGCTGGAGTAGCTCAGCCGGCAGGTCGCATTATTGGAGAGAAGGGATGGGTGATGTTTAGGGTCGAGAACCCTTCTTCAGACTAAAACTCACGGAAAACGGAAACGAGAGATAAAGGCGATGATGTAGAGAGATATAGAACAATGACTAAACAATATGCAAACAAGTAACGATGATAAATGAAACACGCCATTGTTAGCTGTTTATTGGGTGAAAACGAGAGGCTGGTACAACTTTGGTGGGGGAGGGATGGAGAGACGGGGAATTACGGGGTTAGTGAAGTTAGGGAAATCAATATTAATACACTTGGGCTGCAAGCCTTCCAAGCTAAAATATGAGATGCTGCTCCACCAATTTGCGTTTGGCCTCATTCTGATAATAGAGGGCAGAAAGGTCAGTGAATGGGAATGAGATGGAAATTAAAGTGTTTGTCAACCGGGAGATCAGATAAGTCGGGGCGGACCCACATATTTTCCTTGTGTTCTGGTTGGCACTGTTATCTTCATCACGGTGCTTCTATTTAAGACATGATATTCATTATTAAAGCAAACTCCGTAATGTTGTCGACCGAGAGTACGTCACGATCCAACAGAATACATTGAAATAATTACCCAGATAAGGTTGCTGCCTGACAATCATATGTTAGACGAGACAGTCATGCGTTATGAATGAAGCGTGAATAATCAGTGTACAGTAGATAATTGATTTTCCAAAGATAATATCACCAATTCCCCCTCAACATCCTTCTTTCCTGTGGGCTCATCCTCCGGCAACACTTCAATCCTCTTGTATCAAATGTTCTGATAGTTTCATCTCTCGCATTTGTGCAAGCATCTACCCATCGACGACCACCCCCCGCCCTTCTCGCCCGCCCGCCTGCGTTCACCTGCTACCTGACACGCTTTATCTTGTAACTCGTTTCCTCCGCTTTATGTCCCGTACAATCAGTCTGAAGAATGACCGGAAACGTCGCCTATCCATTTTCTCCAGGGATGCTGCCTGACCCGCGGAGTTACTCCTGCAGCTTCTATTTCTTCTAGTAGAGCTGTTTCCGCGGCACATTTTATTATACGAGTCGTCGTTGATCCCAGCTATGAATTTCTTTTTTTTCTTTCGCTTGCAGTGAATCTGCTGACGATTCTGACCCTGTCCCGGAGAGAGTGTGGTCTCTCCAAATGCATCACTCGCTACCTGGTGGGAATGTCAATGGCTGACCTCCTGGTCATCATCACCGACGTCTTATTGAGAACCGTTTCTATGATGTATTTTCCACGTTCATTCCTCAATTTTACGCCTGTCTGCTCCACTAACCTCGTCCTAGTTGTCGCAGCCACGCTAATCTCTGTCTGGTTCACGGTCGCGTTTACATTGGATCGATTCTTGGCCATTTGCTATCAGAATGTGAAGGCAAGGTATTGCACCGAGAGAACGGCGACAGTTATTATGGGGATTGTGAGCGTATTTAGCTGTTTAATAAGTGTACCCTGGTATTTTACAATGGAACGAGAATACAATATGGACAATATATCCTGGGGCTGCGTCTGGAAACAGCTTTCTTAAACTTAACATCATGGGCTTCATTTGAGCTGCTGATGTACAGCTTAATTGTGTGTTTCCCGTTCTTTTGTTGCTGTTGATCAATTCACTGACCGCTAGACACATCTTAATATCGGGTCGAGTCCGCAGAGGGCTCCGAGGCCGTAATACTGAGATAATGACCCGGTGATGGAGAACCGAAGGAAATCCGTTGTTCTACTCTTCTGTATATCCGGCAGTTTTCTATTGTTATGGAGCACCGAAGTAATATATATGTTGTCCGAGCGTATATTCGGGACTCCGTATGTCAAGGGCAGTGACTTCGAATCAGTTGCGTCATGGTTTCAAGTTTTGAGTACCTGTACAAACACGGTAATATATGTCCTGACACAAAACAAATTCAGAGAGCAGATGAAGAGCATCGTGAGTTACCCAATATATCTACTTGTAAAGTTAGTGAAAAATAGGAATGCTTGTTGATGCGCACCGGACAGAGAGAGAGAGAGAGAGAGAGAGACAGAGAGAGAGAGAGAGAGAGAGAGAGAGAGAGAGAGAGTGAGTGAGAGAGTGAGTGTGTGTGTGTGTGTGTGTGTGTTTGTGTGTTTGTGTGTGTGTCTGTGTGTGTGTGTGTGTGTGTGTGTGTGTGTGTGTGTGTGAGAGAGAGAGAGAGTGAGAGTGAGAGAGAGAGGCAGAGGGAGAGAGAGATATATAGAGAGAGAAAGAGAGAGAGAGAGAGAGAGAGAGAGAGAGAGAGAGAGAGAGAAGAGAGAGAGAGAGAGAGAGAAAGAGAGAGAGAGAGAGAGAGAGAGAGAGAGAGAGAGAGAGAGAGAGAGGGAGAGAGAGAGAGAGAGAGAGAGAGAGAGAGAGAGAGAGAGAGAGAGAGAGAGAGAGAGACAGAGAGAGAGAGAGAGGGAGAGAGAGAGAGAGAGAGAGAGAGAGAGAGAGAGGGGGGGGGAGGGAGACGGAGAGGGAGAGAGGGGGCGGGAGAAGTAAGGGAGAATTAGTCGCGTTCGTGCTACAAATTCTGAGTACCTCACACATGTCCTGACACAAAAGAAATTCAGACAGGATGTAAACAGAGCGCAAGCTACCCATTCGTCTAATCTTAACAGTAAACATAGAAACATGGAAACATTGAAAATAGGTGCTGGAGGAGGCCAGCACCGCCATTCATTGTGATCATGACTGATCATCCACAATCAGTAACCCTTACCTGCCTTATCCCTATATCTCATGATTCCGCTAGCCCCTTGAGCTATATCTAACTCTCATTTAAAATCATCCGGTGAATTGACTTCCACTGTCTTTTGTGGCAGAGAATTCCACGAACTCTCTGAGTGAAAAAGTTTGATGTCATCACAGGTTTAAATGGCCTCCCGTTTATTCTTAGACTGTGGCCCCTGGTTCTGGACTCCCCCAATATTGGGAACATTTTTCCTGCATCTAGCTTGTCCAGTCCTTTTATATTTGTAAACGTTTCCATAAGATCCCCTCGCATCCTTCTAAATTTCAGTGAATTCAAGCCCAGTCTTTCCAATCTTCCTCAGAAAACAGTCCCGCCATTCCGGGGATTAAAGCTCATGAACCTCCGCTGCTCTGCCTCAATAGCAAGGATTTTCTTCCTCAAATTAGGATACGAAAACTGCACACCATACTCAAGATGTGGTATCACCAGGGGCCTGTACAACTGCAGAAGGACCTCTTTACTCCTTTACTCAAATCCTCTCGTTATGAAGGTCAAATTGCCTTTAGCTTTCTTCACTGCCTGCTGTACCTACACGTTTATTTCAGTGACTGGTGTACAAGAATACCCAGGTCTCGTTGCACTTCCGTTATTGCTAATCGGACACCATTCAGATAATAATCTGCCTCCTTGTTCTTGCCGCCAAAGTGGATAACCTCACATAACTCTAACCTACATCATTTTGCATCTGCCATGCATCTGCCCACTCACTCAATCTGTCCAAGTCACCCTGCATCCTCCTAGCATCCTCTTCGCAGTTCACACTGCCACCCAGCTATGTGTCATCTGCAAATTTGCTAGTGTTAATTTTAGTTCCATCATTTAAATATGTATTATATATTGTAATTAGTTGCGGACGTAGCACCGAGCCTTGTGGCACTCTACTCGCCACTGCCTGCCATTCTGCCAGGGACCCGTTTATTCCTTCTCTTTGTTTCCTGCTTGCCAACCAATTCTCTATCCATGTCAATACGCCACCCCCAATTCCATGTGTTCCAAATGTGCCCACTAATCTCCTGTGCGGGACATTATGAAAGGTTTTCTGAAAGTCCAGATACATTGCATCCACTGGCTCTCCTTCCTCCATTTTACTTGTCACGCCCTCAAAAAATTCCAGGTGATTTGTCAAGCAGGATTTCCCCTTCACAAATCGATGCTGACTTGGACCAATCCTTTTACTGCTATCAAAATTCGCCCTTATTACATCTTTAATAATTGATTCCAGCATCTTCCCCCGACGGATGTCAGGCTAACTGGTCTAGAATTCCCCGTTTTCTCTCTCCCTCCTTTCTTGAAAAGTGGGATTACATTAGCTGCCCGCCAATCGAAAGGAACTGATCCAGAATCGATAGAACATTGGAATATGACCACCAATGCGTCCACGATTTCTAGAGCCACCTCCTTGAGTACCCTGGGATGCAGCCCATCAGGCCCTGGGGATTTATCAGCTTTCAGACCCATCAGTCTATTTAATGCTATTTATCGCCTCATGCAAATTTCTTTCAGTTCCTCTGTCTCCCTAGATCGTACATCTGTGAGATTGTTTGTGTCTTCTTTAATGAAAACCAAAGTATCTGTTCAACTCGCCTGCCATTTCTTTGTTCCCCATAATAATTTCACCTGTTTCTGCCTTCAAGGGACCCACATCTGTCTTTACTAATCGTTTTCTCTTCACATACCTAAATCAGCTTTTACTATCCTTCATTATATTATTGGCCAGCATAGCCACATACTTCATTTTTTCACCCCATATTCCCCTTTTTGTTATCTTCTGTTGTCTTTGAAAGGTTCCCAATCCTCAGGCTACCCGCTACTCTTTGCTATGTTATAAACATTTTCTTTTAGTTTTATTCCATCCCTAACTTCCCTTGTCAACTACGGTTGCCTCTTACTCCCGTTAGAATCTTCCTTCCGTTTTGGAATGAAATGATCCTGCAACTTCTGGATTATACCCAGAAATTCCTGCCATAGCTGTTTCACCGTCATTCCTGCTAGGGTTATTTTCCAGTCGATCATGGCCTGCTCCTCTCTCATGCCTTCATAATCCCATTTGTTCAACTGCAACACTGACACTTCTGATTTATCGTTCTCCCTCTCAAATTGAAGAATAAAACGTATCATATTATGGTCACTACCTTGCGGTTCCTTTACCTTGAGTTCCCTTACTAAATTTGGTTCTTTAGAAAACACTAAATCCAGAATTACCTTCTCTCTGGTAGGCTCCAGTACAAGTTGCTTTAAGAATCCATCTCGGAGGTACTCTACAAACTGCCTTTCTTAGGGTCCAGAACCAACCTGATTTTCCCAGTCCACCTGCATATTGAATATCCCATAACCATAGCGACATTACCATTGTTACATGCCAATTTTAACTCCTGCTGAAACGTGCACCCTATATCCAGGCTACTGTTTGAGGGCCTGTAGATAATTTCCATTAGTGTCTTCTAACCTTTACAATTCCTCAATTCTACCCACAGCGACTCCACATCGTCAGTCCTCGCAAGGGACTGAATTTCATCCCTCACCAACAGAGCTACCCCACATCCTCTGCCCACCTGCCTGTCCTTTCTATGGGACGTATAACCCTGAATATTCATTTCCCAGTCCCGATCCTCCTGCAACCATGTTTCTGTCATCCCCACAATGTCATATCTACCGATCTCGAACTGAACCTCAAGCTCATCCACATTACTTCTTATACTTCGTGCATTCATATAGAATATTTCTAATCCATTACTCCCCTCACCTTTCACATCGATTCCTATTTAACTTGGCCATACTCTCCTATCCCTTCGTGAGCATTCAGTCCCGTTAATTCTGGTGCCTTTCTTAACTTTTCCTATACTCACTTCCCCTTTAACTCCGTCCTTGTATTTCCAATTCTCCCCCCCCCCACCCCACCACTATTTAGTTTTAACCCACCCGTGCAGCAGTTGCAAACCTGCCTGCCAGAATGCTGGTCCCCCGCTTGTTAAAGAGCAACCCCGTCCCTTTTGTACAATTCACCCTTACCCCAAAATATATACCAGTGGTCTAAGAATCTAAATTCCTGCCCCATGCACCAGCTCTTCAGCCACACATTCAGATTCCCATATCTCTCTGCTCCTGTCCTCACCAGCACGAGGACTGGAAGATACCCGGAGATAAGCACACTGGAGGTCCTGCTTTTCAACCTTTTCCGAGCTATCTGAAGTCATGTTGCAGAATGTTTTTCCTCTTCTTCCCGACGTCATTTGTGTCGATATGCACTACCACTTCCGGCTGCTCAGCTTCACCCATGAGGATGCCTTGCAATCGGACCGTGACGTCCTGGATCCTGGCACTAGGGAGGCAACACACCATCCTTGAATCCCGCCTGTTGCCGCAGAAACCCCTGTCTGTACCTTTCATGATGGAGTCCCCGACTACCACGGCTCTGTCTGACGTCGGTCCCTTCGGCTTTGCTTCAGCCCCACGTTTTGACTCGCAGACTTGTCCGCCGCTCAGACTGGCAGTGTTTTCTGTCCCGACACATTCCAAGAGGGTGTACCTGTGTTCAAGAGGTACATCCCCGGGGTCTCCTGTACTCAGGCTTCCTTCCCTTCCTCATCGTCACCAACCTTCTCACTTCCGGTATCTGCGGTGTCCCGATCTCGCTGCTGGTCCTGTCGAGGAAACTCTCGTTTTCCCGAGGTCACCCAGTTGCCTGTCCAGCGCCCCCAACACGGCCCTTCGGAAGCTGAACCCGGACACACGTTCCACAGTTGTAGCAGCCTGAGGCACCAGCAGTCTTCCTGACCTCCCACATCCTGGAAGCATCACACTGAATCAGCTTACCTTTCATTTCTCCACTGCGTCACACCCTCTCCACCATTTGGAGTAGTCTCCTCACCTAACCTCGCCTATCCTCCAGGATAGCACTTTATGGGGGGGGTGATTTGATAGGAATATGAGGGGTCACATTTTCACACAAAGGGTGAGCAGAACTAGCTGTCGGGGGAGGTGGGGAGGGGGATTTCGGAAGACAGTGACTATCGCAATATTTTAGAAACATAGAGGCAGGGGATACGTTCAGAAGGATACTAGACCAAGTGCAGACCCGTTGGATCTGCTCTCCCAACACACCCGTTCCCTACACGTAGACCCCACGGGAGGCGTGGTCCTCCAACTCGCCGTTCCCGAACGTAAGACTTCAGCACTCCCCTTGCATTTCTCAGCAGAGATCTTTATCAAGAAAATCCAATTGCACTTGGCCTGCGTGTTGCAATAGCAATTCGCCCTCCCCTGCTAGCAGAGCCATTGTGACGTCTTCAGTTCAAACTGGAGGTATTAATTTCAAATTCTTTTGACTTTTTTTAGACTTTTAATCAGTAAGTAGTCGAGAATAATCGAGAAATAAAGCAAAATGTTCAGATAAGGTGATTCCAGCCTCGACGGGAAAAATGTCAATCGGAATATGTAAAATGTAATCATTACCGCGTAGTGTTTTCGCGAAGATGTAAAGACAACCACATATACACACATATATACGCACACATATATACACATATATACACATGTGCAAGATCAGACTTTTAATAAGTATATGATATGATATGATAAGATGAAATGGGCCAAACGTAGGCAGGCGCCGCTATGCCGCCCTACAATACAATACAATACAATACAATACCATTTATTGTCATTTGAACCTCAAATTAAGTTCAAACGAAATTTGGTTTCTGCAGTCATACAAACAAGTAAAAAGAACCAAGACACAACACAATTTACAGAAATATCCATCACAGCGAATCTACTCCTCGCAGTGATTGAAGGCAAAGTCATATCTCTCCCTGCACTCCCCATTCTCCTCCCGATGTCAGAGTCAAAGCCCCCGGCGGTCGATGAAAAATAAGTCCCGCGGCCATTAAAGCGGTACCGGGCGATGCAAGACCGCCCTCCGGGTCTGGATGTTGGAGCCCCGGTTGCGCTAGCAAGTCCCCGCGGCCATAAAAATCGCGCCGGGCGATGTTAGACCCAGCTCCAGGTCATCTTCAACCCCGCAACTCGGGCGGGAGAAGTTGCCGTTGCGGGAGCCCGGAAAAGCGGTCTCCCACCAGGGACCCGCGAGCTCCCGATGTTACCGTCCATCAGACCTGCGGCTGGAGCCTCCGAATCTCCGGGGTCGGGTCACAGCCGCGCGCCACCGCAGCTCCTCCCGTTCCGAACTAGGCCAGCTCCACGATGCACAACTTCCCTTTTTTCGTGCCTTCAATAGAAAATAGACAATAAATACAGGGGTAGGCCATTCGGCCCTTCGAGCCAGCACCGCCATTCACTGTGATCATGGCTGATCATCCACATTCAGTACCCCGTTCCTGCCTTCCCACCATATTCCCTGAGTCCGCTATCTTTCAGAGCTCTATCAAACTCTATCTTGAAAGCATCTAGTGAATTGGCGTCCACTGCTTTCTTTTTTTTTTTTAAATTTAAAATATTTTTTATTGGAGATAAGTACACAACCTATTAACATCATTACAGTCTTACATTTTTTAAATTGATAATATTGTCAATTATTATTACATTGTCTCCATTACCTTTTGCCTTTTTTTTTAAAAACTAGATAGAACTAAATAGATAGATGAAGTAAAGAAAGAAAAGAGAGAGAAGAAAAAAAAAAAAAAAAAAAAAAAAAAAAAAAAAAAGAGAAAGGTAGTTAAAGAAGAATGGAAACATTTATTAAAATAAACAACTTCATTCGAGATATATTCGTACATTTCAGAGTATAGCATTTCATCCATTCTTTAGCCCGAGTGTTAGTCAGGTTCCTGTGCTGAACCATTCTGACCCTTTAAATAATCAATAAAGGGAGACCATGTTCCAACGAATAATTCCTGTTTGTCCAACAGGGAAAATCTGATTCTTTCCACGTTTAAGGTCTCCGTCATTTCTATAATCCACATTTTGATTGTGGGGTTTGTAGGGCCTTTCCAAAATTTTAGAATTAATTTTTTTCCTGTTATTATACTATAATCGATAAAGTTTCTTTGTGTTGTTGTAAATGTTTGATTTAATTCTAATGTTCCGAGTATTATTAATTTTGGATCCGGGTCCAATTGTGTGCTGGTCACTTTAGATATTATACTAAAAATATTTACCCAGTTTTTTTTAATTTTTATACAGTTTGCAAACATATGAGATAAGGTAGCTTCTAAATGTTGACATTTATCACATATAGGTGAGATATGTTGAAAGATTTTATGTAATTTTGTTTTTGAATAATGTAACCTATGTATTACTTTAAATTGTATTAAAGAATGTCTGGCATTTAATGAACATTGATGTATGTGTTGTAAACCTTTCTTCCCAAAGTATCTTTCGTTATTATTTGATTTAATTCTTTTTCCCATGTTTGTCTGTGTAAGTCCGTCGATGGAATGTCACTGTCTAATAAGATATTATATATATAAGATATTAATTTTCTGTATTAGGATGTTTATTCCAACATTCGTCAAGAATTTCTGAATTTCTAATTCGAAAATTTTGTGTATTCGATTTTACATAATCTCTGAGTTGAAGATATCTGAAATAATCATTTCCTCGAAGTCCATCAGTCTGTTGCAACTCCTGAAATGTCAGAAAAGTGCCTTCCTTGTAAAGTTGTCCCATATTTTTAATTCCATAATTCTTCCATTGTGTAAAACCCTGTCCAACCATGAGGGCTTAAACAAAGGGTTATTCACAATTGGAAGGAAAAGTGATAAATTATCTAATTTTTAATGTCTTTTTTAATTGTTTCCAAATTCGTATAGCACTAAATATTATAGGGTTTTCCCTATAAATTTTTTTGTTTAATTTAGACGTAGCAAATAATATCGAGCCGATATCAAAAGGTAAACAATCCTCCTTTTCCATTTTTAACCAATCTGGTTGTTGATCTATTTCTTCCAACCAGAAATTCATATTTTTAATATTAACTGCCCAAAAATAAAACAGAAAGTTGGGTAAAACCAAGCCTCCATTTATTTTTGATTTACACAAATGTCTTTTGTTTATCCTATGATTCTTATAATCCCAGATAAAATCATTAACAATGGAGTCCAATTTTAAAAAAAGTTTTTTGACAAATATATCGGAATGTCTGAAAAGGTATATATTTGCGGTAAAAAAAAATCATTTTTATGGCATTAATTTTGTCAACCATTGAGATAGGAAAGCGTTTTCCAGTATTGAATATTCTTATGTAGTTTGTTCAGTAATGGGGGGAAATTTGCTTTAAATAATGATGTATATATCTTAGTTACATAAATACCTAGGTATTTAAATTTTTCATTTACTATTTTAAATGGAAATTGTTGTATTATCTGTTTGTTATGTTCCCTTATTGGCATAATTTCACTTTTATTCCAATTTATTCTGTATCCTGAGAGTGAACCAAATTGGGTTATTAGCTTTAATAAGTTTGGAATACTAATTTCTGGTTTTGTAATGTAAATTAGTACATCATCTGCGTATAGAGAAATTTTATTCACTGTGTCCTTTGTGATATACCCATGTATTTCCGGATGACCCTAACTCTTTCTGCGAGAGGCTCAATAGCAAGCGCAAATAATAATGGAGATAACGGGCATCCTTGTCTACAACCTCTAGATAGGCTGAATTTAGATGACAACCTTTGGTTTGTTAATATTCTAGCCGTAGGATTTGTATATAACAGTTTTATCCATGTGCAGAATTTCTCCCTAGCTGCATATTTTCCATCCACTGGAAAATAAATAAGACCATTCAAACCTGATCAAATGCTTTAAATGCTTTTTCAGCGTCAAGTGAGATTATTGCTAGATCTTCATTAATAATTCTCTTAGAATAAATAATATTAAATAATCTTCTTAGATTATAATATGAATACCGTTTCTGAATAAAGCCTGTTTGGTTAGGGTGTATTAATTTATTCATCACTGTACTTAATCGATGCGCTAGTATTTTAGTTAATATTTTCTGAGCTGTATTTAAAAGTGCAATTGCTCTATATGATCCCGGATCTTCCGGATCTTTATCAGCTTTAGGAATACGTGTTATTATAGATTCATTTAAAGTATCTGGAAGTTTTCTAGGGCCACCTCCTTGAGTACCCTGGGATGCAGCCCATCAGGCCCTGGGGATTTATCAGCTTTCAGACCCATCAGTCTATTTAATGCTATTTCTCGCCTCATGCAAATTTCTTTCAGTTCCTCTGTCTCCCTAGATCGTACATCTGTGAGATTGTTTGTGTCTTCTTTAATGAAAACCAAAGTATATGTTCAATTCGCCTGCCATTTCTTTGTTCCCATAATAATTTCACCTGTTTCTGCCTTCAAGGGACCCACATCTGTCTTTACTAATCGTTTTCTCTTCACATACCTAAATGAGCTTTTACTATCCTTCATTATATTATTGGCCAGCATAGCCACGTACTTCATTTTTTCACCCCATTATACCCCTTTTTGTTATCTTCTGTTGTCCTTTGAAAGGTTCCCAATCCTCAGGCTTCCCGCTACTCTTTGCTATGTTATAAACATTTTATTTTAGTTTTATTCCATCCCTAACTTCCCTTGTCAACTACGGTTGCCTCTTACTCCCGTTAGAATCTTCCTTCCGCTCTGGGAATGAAATGATCCTGCAACTTCTGGATTATACCCAGAAATTCCTGCCATAGCTGTTTCACCGTCATTCCTGCTAGGATTATTTTCCAGTCGATCATGGCCTGTTCCTCTCTCATGCCTTCATAATCCCATTTGTTCAATTGCAACACTGACACTTCTGATTTAACGTTCTCCCTCTCAAATTGAAGATTAAAACGTATCATATTATGGTCACTACCTTGCGGTTCCTTTACCTTGAGTTCCCTTACTAAATTTCGTTCTTTAGAAAACACTAAATCCAGAATTACCTTTTCTCTGGTAGGCTCCAGTACAAGTTGCTTTAAGAATCCATCTCGGAGGCACTCTACAAACTGCCTTTCTTAGGGTCCAGAACCAACCTGATTTTCCCAGTCTACCTGCATATTGAAATATCCCATAACCACAGCGACATTACCATTGTTACATGCCAAATTTAACTCCTGCTGAAACGTGCACCCTATATCCAGGCTACTGTTTGAGGGCCTGTAGATAATTCTCATTAGTGTCTTCTAACCTTTACAATTCCCCAATTCTACCCACAGCGACTCCACATCGTCAGTCCTCGCAAGGGACTGAATTTCATCCCTCACCAACAGAGCTACCCCACATCCTCTGCCCACCTGCCTGTCCTTGCTATGGGACGTATAACCCTGAATATTCATTTACCAGTCCCGATCCTCCTGCAACCATGTTTCTGTAATCCCCACAATGTCATATCTACCGATCTCGAACTGAACCTCAAGCTCATCCACATTACTTCTTATACTTCGTGCATTCATATAGAATATTTCTAATCCATTACTCCCCTCACCTTTCACATCGATTCCTATTTAACTTGGCCATACTCTCCTATCCCTTCGTGAGCATTCAGTCCCGTTAATTCTGGTGCCTTTCTTAACTTTTCCTATACTCACTTCCCCTTTAACTCCATCCTTGTATTTTCAATTCTCCCCCCCCCCCCACCCCACCACTATTTAGTTTTAACCCACCCGTGCAGCAGTTGCAAACCTGCCTGCCAGAATGCTGGTCCCCCGCTTGTTAAAGTGCAACCCCGTCCCTTTTGTACAATTCACCCTTACCCCAAAATATATCCCAGTGGTCTAAGAATCTAAATTCCTGCCCCATGCACCAGCTCTTCAGCCACACATTCAGATTCCCTATCTCTCTGCTCCTGTCCTCACCAGCACGAGGAACTGGAAGCAAACCGGAGATAAGTACACTGGAGGTCCTGCTTTTCAGCCTTCTTCCGAGCTCTCTGAAGTCATGTTTCAGAATATTTTTCCTCTTCTTCCGACGTCATTTGTGTCGACATGCACTACCACTTCCGGCTGCTCAGCTTCACCCTTGAGGATGCCTTGCAATCGGACCGTGACGTCCTGATCCTGGCACTAGGAGGCAACACACTATCCTTGAATCCCCCCTGTTGCCGCAGAAACCCCTGTCTGTACCTTTCATGATGGAGTCCCCGACTCCCACGGCTCTGTCTGACGTCGGTCCCTTCGGCTTTGCTTCAGCCCCACGTTTTGACTCGCAGACTTGTCCGCCGCTCAGACTGGCAGTGTTTTCCGGTATCTTCGGTGTCCCGATCTCGCTGCTGGTCCTGTCGAGGAAACTCTCGTTTTCCCGAGGTCACCCAGTTGCCTGTCCAGTGCCCCCAAAACGCCCGTTCGGAAGCTGAACCCGGACACACGTTCCACAGTTGTAGCAGCCTGAGGCACCAGCAGTCTTCCTGACCTCCCACATCCTGGAAGCATCACACTGAATCAGCTTACCTTTCATTTCTTCTCTGCGTCACACCCTCTCCACCATTTGGAGTAGTCTCCTCACCTATCCTCGCCTATCCTCCAGGATAGCACTTTATGGGAAGGGGGAGATTTGATAGGAATATGAGGGGTCACATTTTCACACAAAGGGTGAGTAGAACTAGCTGTCCGGGGAGGTGGGGAGGGGGAATTCGGAAGACAGTGACTATCGCAATATTTTAGAAACATAGAGGCAGGGGATACGTTCAGAAGGATACTAGACCAAGTGCAGACCCGTTGGATCTGCTCTCCCAACACACCCGTTCCCTACACGTAGACCCCACGGGAGGCGTGGTCCTCCAACTCGCCGTTCCCGAACGTAAGATTTCAGCACTCCCCTTGCATTTCTCAGCAGAGATCTTTATCAAGAAAATCCAATTGCACTTGGCCTGCCTGTTGCAATAGCAATTCGCCCTCCCCTGCTAGCAGAGCCATTGTGACGTCTTCAGTTCAAACTGGAGGTATTAATTTCAAATTATTTTGACTTTTTTTAGACTTTTAATCAGTAAGTAGTCGAGAATAATCGAGAAATAAAGGCAAAAATGTTCAGATAAGGTGATTCCAGCCTCGACGGGAAAAATGTCAATCGGAATATGTAAAAATGTAATCATTACCGCGTAGTGTTTTTGCGAAGATGTAAAGACAACCACATATACACACATATATACGCACACATATATACACATATATACACATGTACAAGATCAGACTTTTAATAAGTATATGATATGATATGATAAGATGAAATGGGTCAAACGTAGGCAGGCGCCGCTATGCCGCCCTACAATACAATACAAAACAATACAATACCATTTATTGTCATTTGAACCTCAAATGAAGTTCAAACGAAATTTGGTTTCTGCAGTCATACAAACAAGTAAAAAGAACCATGACACAACACAATTACAGAAATATCCATCACAGCGAATCTCCTCCTCGCTGTGATTGAAGGCAAAGTCTTATCTCTCCCCTGCACTCCCCATTCTCCTCCCGATGTCAGAGTCAAAGCCCCCGGCGGTCGATGAAAAATAAGTCCCGCGGCCATTAAAGCCGTGCCGGGCGATGCAAGACCGCCCTCCGGGTCTGGATGTTCGAGCCCCCGGTAGCGCTAGCAAGTCCCGCGGCCATTGAATCCGCGCCGGGCGATGTTAGACCCAGCTCCAGGTCATCTTCAACCCCGCAACTCGGGCGGGAGAAGTTGCCGTTGCGGGAGCCCCGAAAAGCCGTCTCCCACCAGGGACCCGCGAGCTCCCGATGTTACCGTCCATCAGACCTGCGGCTGGAGCCTCCGAATCTCCGGGGTCGGGTCACAGCCGCGCGCTACCGCAGCTTCTCCCGTTCCGAACTAGGCCAGCTCCACGATGCACAACTTCCCTTTTTTCGTGCCTTCAAAAGAGAATAGACAATAGATGCAGGAGTAGGCCATTCGGCCCTTCGAGCCAGCACCGCCATTCACTGTGATCATGGCTGATCATCCAAATTCAGTACCCCGTTCCTGCCTTCCCACCATATCCCCTGAGTCCGCTATCTTTAAGAGCTCTATCAAACTCTATCTTGAAAGCATCTAGAGAATTGGCCTCCACTGCTTTCTGAGGCAGATAATTCCACAGATTTAGAACGGAGATGAGGAAACAGTTTTTCGCCCAGAGAGTTCTCTTGGCGAAAAAGTGTTTCCTCATCTCCGTTCTAAATGGTCTACCCCTTATTGTCGACCCTGGTTCTGGACTCCCCCAACATCGGTAACATGTTTCCTGCCTCTAGCGTGTCCATTCAATGAATAATCTTATATGTTTCAATAAAATCGCCTCGCATCCTTCTAAATTCCATAGTACACAAGCCCTGCCGCTCCATTCTATCAACATACGACAGTCCCGCCGTCCCGGGAATTAACCTCGTGAACCTACGCTGCACTCCCTCATTAGCAAGAATGTCGTTCCTCAAATTTGGAGACCAAAACTGCACACAATACTCCAGGTGTGGTCTCACTAGGGCCCTGTACCACTGCAGAAGGACATCTTTGTTCCTATACTCTACTCCTCTTGTTATGAAGGACGCACATGCCATTAGCTTTCTCCAATGCCTGTTGTACCTCCATGCTTACTTTCAATGAGTGATGAACAAGCATCCCCAGATCACTTTGTACTTACCCATTTTCCAACCTGTCCTCCTTCGCGTTACTTGCTTACTTTCTGAGCTACTTGCAATGCTGTCCTTGAGTATATAAATTGGGAGGTTGTGTTGCATTTAAATAAAACGTCGGTGAAGAATTGTGTTCAGTTGTGGGCACCATGGTGTGGGAAAGATGCTGTCAAGCTGGAAAGAGTGAGGGGAAAGTTTACGAGGATGGTGCCATGACTTGAGGGCCTGAGCTCCAGTGAGTGTTTGAACAGGCTAGGACTTTATTAAACGAGTTATGGTATTTATTAAAGCACCAGAGACACACATTCGATCCTGACTACGGATGCTGAATGTGCGTGTGTAGTTGTGTGTGAGTGAGTGTCTGTCATGTGCGCGCGCGCGCGTTTGTGTGTGCGTGTGTGTACGTGCGTGTGTGTGCGTGTGTGTGTAGTTTACACCTTCTCCCAGTGACATTTTTGGTTTCATAGAAACATGGAAACATAGAAAATAGGTGCAGGAGGAGGCCATTTGGCACTTCGAGCCAGCACCGCCATTCATTGTGATCATGGCTGATCATCCACAATCAGTAACCCGTGACTGCCTTCTCCCCGTGTGACTTGATTCCGCTAGCACCTAGATCTATATCTGACGCTCTTTTAAATTCATCCAGTGAATTGGCCTCTACTGACTTCTGTGGCAGAGGATACCACAAATTCACAACTCTCTTAATGAAAAAAAGTGTTTTGCCATCTCAGTTTTAAATGGCCTTCCATTTATTCTTAGACTGTCCCCTTGGTTCTGGTCTCCCCCAACATTGGGGAAAATATTCCTGCATCTAGCTTATCCAGTCCTTTTATAATTTATACCTTTCTAAGATCCCCTCTCATCTTTCTATATTCCAGTGCATACGTCCATTCTTTCCAACCTTTCCTCATATAATAGTCCCGCCATCCCGGGAATTAGCCTCATGAACCTCCGCTGCACTCCCTCAATAGCAAGAATGTTCTTCCTTAAATTAGGAGACCAAAACTTCACACAATACTCCAGATGTAGTCTCACCAGGGCCCTGTACAACTGCAGAAGGACATCTTTACTCCTATACTCAAATCCTCTCGTTATGAGGGGCAACAAGCCATAGCTTTTTCGTCACTGCTGCTGTGCCTGCATGTTTACTTTCAGTGACAGGTGTAACAAGGACACCAAGGTCAGTTTTTCCTAATCTGACACCCATTGATATAATAAACTGCCTCCTTGTTCTTGCCGCCAACGTGGATAACCTCACATTTAAATAAGTAAGTAAGTAAGTAAGTAAGTAAGTAAGTAAGTAAGTAAGTAAGTAAGTAAGTAAGTAAGTAAGTAAGTAAGTAAATAAGTAAGTAAGTAAGTAAGTAAGTAAGTAAGTAAGTAAGTAAGTAAGTAAGTAAGTAAGTAAGTAAGTAAGTAAGTAAGTAAGTAAGTAAGTAAGTAAGTGAGTGAGTGAGTGAGTGAGTGAGTGAGTGAGTGAGTGAGTGAGTGAGTGAGTGAGTGAGTGAGTGAGTGAGTGAGTGAGTGAGTGAGTGAGTGAGTGAATGAGTGAGTGAGTGAGTGAGTGAGTGAGTGAGTGAGTGAGTGAGTGAGTGAGTGAATAAGTAAGTAAATAAGTAAGTAAGTAGGTAAGTAAGTAAGTAAGTAAGTAATTAAGTAAGTAAGTAAGTAGGTAAGTAGGTAAGTAGGTAAGTAGGTAAGTAGGTAAGTAGGTAAGTAGGTAAGTAGGTAAGTAGGTAAGTAGGTAAGTAGGTAAGTAGGTAAGTAGATAAGTAGGTAGTAAGTAAGTAAGTAAGTAAGTAAGTAAGTAAGTAAGTTAGTTAGTTAGTTGGTTAGTTAGTTAGTTTGTTTGTTTGTTTGTTTATTGGCCAAGTATTGACAAACAAGGAATTTACCTTGGTGCTCCGCCCACATGTAACAACATGACATACAGTGACAGTTACGAATGACTCAGAAAACACTAAACATTAATAATAATAAAGCATTAATGATAAAACACCATTGACCAAGCATGTGAACCAACAAAATACCAGATCAAAGGGAGGCTCCAGATTTTTGGCTGTTGAGTAGAGCTACTCGTGGATAAAAACTGTTTTTATGTCTGGCTGTGGCAGCTTTGACCAGAGTTTGTGGCCAGGGTGAGAGGGGTCAGAGATGATCTTGCCCGCTCGCTTCCTGGCCCTTGCAGTGTACAGTTCATCAATGGAGGGAAGGTTGCAGCCAATAACCTTCTCTGCTGACCGGACGATGCGCTGTAGCCTCCCCAGGTGTCGTGCTTGGTGGCTGGGCTAAACCAGACCATGATGTAGAAGGCGAGAACAGACCGTGAGATGGCCGTGTAGAATTGGACCATCATTGCCTGTGGCAGATTGTGCTTCCTCAGCTGCCGTAGAATGCATATGCTCTGTAGTGCCTTTTTGACTGTGGAGTCGGTGGTAGCCCCTACCCCCCCAAACTTCAGGTCCTTGGAGATGATGGTTCCCAGGAACATAAAATACTCTACAGATGTGACTGTGGTGTTGTTGATGTTCAGCGGGTGAGGGAGGGGAAGGTCGTTGTTCAGCTGACGATTGTCCAAATAGCGCGGGGCTTTCCTCTTGTAGCTGGTAATTTCTTGCAAGCCATTCCAAACTGTAGAAGAGTCACTAGCTGAGAACTTGCTCGCCAACTTCTCAGAGTACCTTTCCTTGGCAGCTCTGATTCCTCTTCTCAGCTTGTACTTGGCCTGCCTGTAGAGGTCTGCATCCCCGCTCCTGTAGGCCTCCTCTTTAAACCGTCGGAGTTGTCTGAGTTCTGCAGTGAACCACAGCTTGTTGTTGTTGAACCATGTCCGGGTCTTAGTTGGAATGCAACTGTCCTCGCAAAAGCTAACATATGGTGATACAGTATCCGTATACTCATCGAGGCTTGTGGTTGCTTCCCGGAACACATTCCAATCCGTGCCGTCAAAGCAGGTTTGTAGGTTCTCAATGCCCTCGCTTGTCCACCTTTTCGTTGTTCTGACCACAGGCTTAGCAGCTTTTAGTTTCCGCCTGTGGGTCGGAGAACTAGAAAATGATCAGAGAGACCCAGACCCGCCCGGGGAACAGAGCGATATGCGTTCTTGATTGCTGTATAACAGTGATCGAGTGTTCTCTCCCCTCTGGCTGGGGCAGGTTACATGAATTCTCTATTTTGGAAGGTCTCGGCTGAGGTGAGTTTTGTTAAAGTCCCCTAAAACAATGACCATGGAGTCCGGGAAGTCTCTCTCTACCCTCATTACCTGTTCAGCGAGTTGCATTTGCGCCTCACGTACGCAGGCTTGGGGCGAATATAAACTCCAGCGAGAATAAAGGAGTTAAATTCGCTAGGAGAATAGAAGGGTTTGCAGAGGGATTCTAGGTTGGGAGAGCAGAAATTTGACAGTACCGCGATGTCGCTGCACCAGTCCTGGTTGGTACAGAAGCATATTCCACCACCACTTGATTTCACCGCTGCCTCCACTTCGCGGTCCGCTCTGTGAAATTGGAAGCCAGCCAGTTGCAGCGCGCTGTCCGGGGTCGACTCACACAGCCAGGTCTCGGTGAAACGCAGGGCAGCGGTTCGAGAGAAGCCCTTGTGTGTCCGATGCAGGAGTTGCAGTTCGTCCAATTTGTTCTTGAGAGAACGTACGTTTGCCAGGAATATGCTCGGGAGTGGTGTGCGTGATCCTCGTCGCCGGAGTCGGGTGAGTGCTCCAGAGCGCTTCACACGGGTCCTCCTCCGTCTCAAGACCTTGAACGCAGCCACAGCACCGCCGACGAGTATGTCCAAATAATGCAGCGAATGAGAGAAATCCGGAACGATGTTTGGAGGTACCGTTTGTCCGGTGTTTTGGTCTCCTAATTTGAGGAAGGACATCCTTGTGATTGAGGCAGTGCAGCGTAGGTTCACGAGATTGATCCCTGGGATGGCGGTACTGTCATATGCGAAAAGATTGAAGATATTAGGCTTGTATTCACTGGAGTTGAGAAGGATGAGGGGGATCTTATAGAAACATATAAAATTATAAAAGGACTGGACAAGCTAGATGCAGGAAAAAAGTTCCCAATGTTGGGCGAGTCCAGAAGAAGGGGCCACACACAGTCTTAGAATAAAGGGGAAGTCATTTAAGACTGAGGTGAGAAAACACTTTTTCACCCAGAGAGTTGTGAATTTATGGAATTCCCTGCCACAGGGGGCAGTGGAGGCCAAATCACTGGATGGATTTAAGAGAGAGTTAGAGCTCTGGGGCTCGTGGAATCAAGGGATATGGGGAGAAGGCAGGCACGGGTTATTGATAGGGGACGATTAGCCATGATCACATTGAATGGTGGCGCTGGTTCGAACGGCCGAATGGCCTCCTCCTGCACCTATTTTCGATTTTTGTATGTTTATAGACAATAGACAATAGGTGCAGGAGTAGGCCATTCGGCCCTTCGAGCCAGCACCGCCATTCAATGCGATCATGGCTGATCATCCACAATGAGTACCCCATTCCTGTCTTCTCCCCATATCCCGTGACTCCGCTATTTTAAGAGCCCTATCTATCTCTCTCTTGAAAGCGTCCATAGAACCTGCCTCCACCGCCCTCTAAGGCAGTGAATTCCACAGACTCACCAATCTCTGTGAGAAAAAGTGTTTCCTCGTCTCCGTTTTAAATGGCTAACTCCTTTTTCTTAAACTGTGGCCCCTGGTTCTGGACTCCACCAACATCGGGAACATGTTTCCTGCCTCTAGCGTGTCCAACCCCTTAACAATCATATATGGTTCAATGAGATGCCCTCTCATCCTTCTAAACTCCAGAGTGTACAAGCCCAGCTGCTCCATTCTCTCAGCATATGACAGTCCCGCCATCCCGGGAATTAAGCTTGCAAACCTACGCTGCCCTCCCTCGATAGCAAGAATGTCCTTCCTCAAATTAGGGGACCAAAACTGCACACAATACTCCAGGTGTGGTCTCACTAGGGCTCTGTACAACTGCAGACGGACCTCTTTGCTCCTATATTCGATTCCTCTTGTTATAAAGGCCAACATGCCATTTGGTTGCTTCACTGCCTGCTGTACCTGCATGCTTACTTTCATAGACTGATGAACAAGGACACCCAGATCCCGTTGTACTTCCCTTTTCCCCCAAATTGACGCCATTTAGATGGTAATCTGCCTTCCTGTTTTGCTACCAAAGTGGATAACCTCACACGTATCCGCATTAAACGTCATCTGCCATGCATCTGCCCACACCCCCAACCTGTCCAAGTCACCCTGCATACTCATAGCATCCTCCTCGCAGATCACACTGCCACCCAGCTTTGTGTCATCTGCAAATTTGTTAATGTTACTTTGAATCCCTTCATCCAAATCGTTGATATATATTGTAAATAGCTGCGTTCCCAGCACCGAGCCTTTTGGTACCCCACTAGTCATTGCCTGCCATTCTGAACGCGATCAGCTAAACCCTACTCTTTGTTTCCTGTCTGCCAACCACTTCTCTATCCACGTCAGCATTCTACCTCCAATATAATTTGCCCAAATTTTGCCCACTATTCTCCAATGTGGGACCTTATCAAATGATTTCTGAAAGTCCAGGTAAACTACATCCACTGGCTCTCCCTTGTCCATTTTCCTAGTTACATCTTCAAAAAATTCCAGAAGATTAGTCAAGCATTCCCCTTCGTAAATTCATGCTGACTCGGACCGATCCTGTTACTGCTATCCAAACGTTCGTCGATTTCATCTTTTATAATGGACACCAGCATCTTCCCCACCGCCGATGTCAGGCTAACTGGTCTATAATTCCCTGTTTTCTCTCTCGCTCCTTTCTTGAAAAGTGGGATAACATTAGCTACCGTCCAATCCACAGGACTAGATTCTGAAACTATATAACATTGGAAAATGAGCACCAATGCGACCACCTCCTGGAGTACCCTGGGATGCAGACCATCAAGCCCCGGGGATTTATTGGCTTTCAGTCCCATCAGTCCACCCTATAATATTTCTCACCTAATGCAAATTTATTTCAGTTCCTCTGTCTCCCTAGATCCTATGTCCTCGCGTACAACAGGGAGATTGCTTGTGTATTCTTTAATGAAGCCAGACGAAAGTACCTGTTCAACTCTTCTGCCATTTCCTTGTTCCCAAAATAATTTCACTCGTTTCAGCCTTCAAGGGACCCACATTTGTCTTTACTAATCGTTTTCTCTCAACATACCTAAATAAGCTTTTACTATCCTTCTTTATTTTCTTGGTCAGCTTACCATCGTACTTAATCTTTTCACCCCGTATTGCCCTTTATTTACCCTCTATTGTCCGATGAATGTTTCCGAATCTTCTGGCTTCCCGCTACTAATTGCCATGTTATACACATTTTCTTTTAGTTTTATTCCATCCCTAACTTCCTTTGTCATTCATGGTTGCCTCCTACTCGCCTTAGAATCTTTCTTCGTCTTTGGAATGAAATGATCCTGCTTTTTCTGGATTATGCCCAGAAATTCCTGCCATTGGTGTTTCACCGTCATTCCTGCTAGCCTCCTTTCCAGTCCAACTTGGCCAGCTCCTCTCTTATGCCTCATAATCCCCTTTGTTCAACTGCAACACAGAAACTTCGGATTTAACCCTTCTCCCTGTCAAATTGCAGATGAAAACTTAGCATATTATGGTCTACTACCTCCGAGCGATTCATTCCCTTATTAAATTCTGGTTCATTAGACAACACTAAATCCAGAATTGCCTTCTCTCTGGTAGGCTCCAGTACGTTACCTGGACGGGACGTCGGAGGACGAGAAGCTCAAGCATAGAAGTGGGAGCCAAGATACCGAATGGAAACGACGCCTATAAGCCAAATAACCGAACGGACACGACGCCTAAAAGTCAAATAAACCGGAGGGCACGACGCCGAAAGCCAAATAACCGAACGGATGCGACGCTGATTATCCAATTAACGGACATGACGTCTCCGGGGACGGGATATGTTCCGAGACCTTGTCAGCGATTTGAAAGAACCCCGTGTCCAGCGCATCACTGGTCACGGGAGGGTGATGGGGGGGGGTGATTTTTTATTTCCGTCGCCGTTTTTGGACTTTCCTGAATATGAAATAAAACATGGTCTGATTGGATATTTCGGTTGATATTCCAAAACTCGAGACCCTTCTTCAGACCGAGCTGAACTCTTGTCGGTGAGAGTACTTGTGATTGTCTGAGGAAGTGTTTCTTCCCGAACGTCAACCATTTCTTCTATCCCGGAGATGCTGCCTGTCACGCTGAGTTACTCCAGCTTTTTGTGTCTATCTTCAATTTCAGAGATAAATAAAAAAAACAGAGTGCTGGAGGAACTCTGCGGGCTAGGCGGCATCTGTGGAGGGAATAGATTAGGATTTATTTCTGGCCAAGGTTCTTCTTCAATAGGAAGGAACTGCAGATGTAGTTGACTTGCATAACGCCAAATGAATCCGGGAGGGAAAAAAGAAGAGAGAGAGAGAGAGAGAGAGAGAGAGAGAGAGAGAGAGAGAGAGAGAGAGAGAGAGAGAGAGAGAGAGAGAGAGAGAGAGAGAGAGAGAGAGAGAGAGAGAGAGAGAGAGAGAGAGAGAGAGAGAGAGAGAGAGAGAGAGAGAGAGAGAGAGAGAGAGAGAGAGAGAGAGAGAGAGAGAGAGAGAGAGAGAGAGAGAGAGAGAGAGAGAGAGAGAGAGAGAGAGAGAGAGAGAGAGAGAGAGAGAGAGAGAGAGAGAGATCACACGGCGTATGTGTGTGCGTGTATGTGCGCGCGCGGGCACGTGTGTATGTGTGTACAAAATCCACATACTCATAAACACCCATACCGAGATCATATCTGATCAGTCTTAAGCCTGAAGAAGGGTCTCGTTTCCGAAAACGTCACCCATTCCTTCTCTCCAAAGATGCTGCCTTTGCCGCTGGTTGACTTCATCATTTTGTGTCTACCTATAAATCATATCTATCTATACCACACACACACACAAACACACACACAAACACACATATACACACACACGCACGCAAACACACATACACAAACACACACATACACACGCGCACACACGCAAACACACATTCACACACACACATGTGATCTATATATGTGTGTATTTGTGAGTATGTGTTTTTTACACACACTGAAATAGTATCAACGTTCTCTCGTTTATTATATTCTATATGGTGGATTATGGTTTCATATTATGTTTTGCTGCTGCAAGTAAGTTTTTCATTGTTCTAACTGGGACGTCTGACAATAAAACGCTATTGACTAGTGACTCTAGACTCTAAAGGTCAACATCGTATTTCATTCACGGCTGTGTTCATAGATGCCCTGGCCAGTGCTGCATAAAGACCAGATATTCCAACATTAAGTCCTCAGTGTCCTCCATGAGTCCTCCTCTCAGAAATAAAGAAACATAGAAAATGGGTTTGGAAAGTGCATTAGTTTGATCATCCTGCAGTCCGTAGGATATGGTTGACTGGAACCTCCATAACCCTTGCCGCTGAAGTTGTTGCAGCCCTGGTGGAGTGAGATTTGAAAACATCAGTATCCACTCCTGCACAAGCCAGAACCCGTTTTATCCACCTGGAGATGGTCTGTACTAATACCTTCTTATGAGGTTATTGTAACTAACAAACACTGCTAGTTCAGAGCCTCTAAGGCTCCATATGACCATAACGTACTGTTGTAGATAAATTACCACACACAACCGAAGGTCCATGGGGTATGCCATGAAAACTAGCCTGAGACCGGACGCCCCTGGTCTACTCTGCTTGACTAAGTCATAAACGTAGAATGGTATAATATTTGCAGATGTAACCATCATGTCCAGTCGCAGCTCATGCAACGACTGACCCTGTTGCGCTGAAACCAGCGCCACGAGCATAACCACTTTGTAAGTGAGTTTGACCAAGGACACAGATGTAGCTAGAGCCCACCAGCGTGAGCACCATGTTAACATCCCATGTCACCGAATACTTGGGCCTGGGGGAATTTGAGTTGAAGTTACCCTTCATAAACCTGGATATCAGAGGATGGGACCCGACAGAGTTGTGTCCCGATCCCAGCAACAAGTATGACGCCAAGGCACTTCTGGCACCATTATGGCACTATAAATCAATCCCTCATCAATATATAGTTTGAGAGGAATTCCAACGCATCTGTTATACATGCCGTGTCATTCGATATGTAGGACTGTAACAGAACACTTCCTATTTCTTGATATAGGAGATGTACTGTTCTTGGTGCTATCTCTCCCGGCCTCAGTGATCACGTCCACCGTACGATCTGACAGTCCGAGCCCCAGAAAAGGTCTTCTCAGAGTCTGCAAACCAACAAATTGATTTGTTCATCCAGTGGATGATCCTCCCCAGTCACGGGTTGAACAGCAGATTTATGCGTTTGGGAACGTCCATACAAGGCTCTGATATTATTCCTGGTATCAGTGGAACCATGGCTGCGTAGCCAGTCAGGCATGACCAACATGCCTGACGCGGGATCTTGCTGTATTTTTGCAAGTACCGACTGATGAGGCAAAATGGAGGGATATGCCTAAAGAACATTCCTCCTCAGTGTAGCGAGAATGCATCCATCGCCACTGCCCATGGGTCTAGCTCCCATGCTGCCCGGTGTTCCACACAGAGCAACAATGTCGTTCTCACGTATGCTCGAACATCCATTCTGTGTTGTCATTGAATTTCCGTGACCTGGTGTCCGCCACCATGTTAAACCTAGCTGGTAAGTAGGTAGCTGAAACCCAAATGTTTCTTGCAATACACCAGTGCCAAATAAGGTTAGCCAGTTTATCCCAAGATACTGACTTGATTCCACCCATGTGATTAATATATGCCACCGCTGTAGTGTTGTCAATCTGTAGTTGAACATGCAGATGATGCATATTCCCACCATAAGCCTTCAACCCATAGAGTGCTCCGACCACCTCTAAATAGTTGATACCATGTAACTGAAAGCTTGATGACATGCACATTCCATCTGCCACCGTAGCTAGATATGGTATTGGTAGCACCCCAACCTTGAGCACTAGCATCAGATTGTAATTTAACTGAAGATTTGCTGACCAAACTGTTACTGGAGCAATGCCGAATATTGGTCATCCACCATTGAAACTCAGAAATGGCTTCAGCTGGCAATCGCATATGTCTGATTAAAGAGACCTGCATGGTATATTAGTGCTTGTTCCTTTGCACATTTGATAATGCAAAGGCCCAAGCTGTGCAGCTGGAAAGCAGCCACTAATTTGCCAATTACACTGGCTAATTGTCGAATAGAAGGTTGCTCCATAACAACGAGATTGTTACAGGCTTCTATTCATTCTAATCTCTTGCCCCAAGGCAGAGTCACATACATATGAAATATAGTTAATGGTAAATCCCAAATACTCAATAAATCTAGATGGTATCAAATTTGATTTAACTGGATGGATGAGACCCCCAAACTCTCAAACATGAGTTTAGTGGCTGAAATAGCTAATTTAGCCATCTCCAGGGTTTTCCTTATGATTACGATATCATCCAAATATGCCATAACAATATGATTTTGAGCTCGACGTAGCCCAAGTACTGGCTTCAATAATTCGGAACATATTCTGGGCTGAAGTTAACCTTAAATGCCTTAAACTGCCACATTTGCCCCATACAGCTAAATTTCAAATATCTCCGGTGATCCTAGCGAAAGGGTACCGAGATAGTATGCATCTTTGAGATCGATGCATGCCATATAACATCCTATGGAAACCAGTCGTTTGGCAGTAACAACGTTTTCCATTTTGAAATGTCTATACTGCACAAAACCAGTTATGTCTAGTCAAATATATTAGAAACAAATTGGTTCACGACTCGACTTCTTAATTGCCCCTTTTGTATATAACATTTAAATTTCAGCTTGTACATCCAAAGCTTCCTGTTGTAAATGGACAATGTCCGGTATGGCGTATGCTGTGTGGGTGGCAATTAATTGAATTCAATTTGGAAACATTGTATACTGTGCAGTATAAACGAATCTGATGTTATCCAACGCCTTTCATTAAAAACAAGTGTAATCTCACCAACTTGCAACTGCTCCACACAACCCATGTGTCGGAAAGAACCAGATCCTCGTACCTGCATGGTTACAGGTGGTTTTACGGTAAGCCCAAAGACCCCTGATATGGGTTCTATTCCCGTCCTTGATTTGGAGAGTAGGACTACCGGGGTGCGTGGATTACATATTTGTTTGTCGCCGAAACGGTGAAGCTTTGCTCGTCGCTGGTACCTTGATTAGTCCGACAGCTTTGCTGTTCGATCTTGAAGCGCCACCGAACTGCGAGTCAGCCAAAACTGACTGCCTACGCTCCCCTCCTCGGAGAGGAATATATAATGCAGCCCTGCACCAGGCGTTGCCGCGGGGGTCCGAGACCCGCGCAGATATGAGTCGTCCTTGGAGTTATCATGGTGGAGCATCTTTTCCATGAGATGCTCCATCCGGGATCGACGTCCGAAGACGTTTCCCGCTGTAGGAGGCGAACTCTCCCGGCCGGACTAGTCCGAGTCAACCGGCCTGTTGGACTTCTGTTTGGCGTTCCCACCTTGCTGGCCTCGCCATTGATAGTCCTCTCACTGTTCACTGCCGGCACCTCTGTAATGATGTGACGTGAGGTCACTGATGCTCACCAATCTTGTAATGTGATGGGAAACATTGCCCTCCCCCCCGATTTTCTGCCATAGGCTGGAAGCCAACTCTTCCTGCAGCGGCTCCTCCGTTTGCGAGGATATCGCAATCCTTGATACCCCGACAGACAATTCTTGATCCTCACGCATGTACTCCTGTATGTTTCACGGATATACTTCCGAGTTTGGAGTCAGTCACACACTGACCCCTCGCACTCCCCTCCACAGAGAGGGAGATTTGGAAGAAGCCCTGAATCAGGTGCTGCTGTAGGTCCCCGATGAGATCTGCGCTGATATGGCCCCT
Organism: Malacoraja senta; assembly: GCA_038087875.1. NCBI lineage: Eukaryota > Metazoa > Chordata > Chondrichthyes > Rajiformes > Rajidae > Malacoraja > Malacoraja senta. The sequence goes on from JAXLNO010005841.1 coordinate 4,069,506, forward strand.
TTCCACGGACCACATCAGAATGGAGCATCACCTCAGTGGGATGAACGCCCTGCGGACGCATCCATGCTCCACCTGGGTAAACGTCCGAGGACGTACCCATGGAGGCGAAACCTCCTGGCATGACTTGCCCCCGTCCAGGCCTGTCGGACTCTGTTCGGTTGCACAGCGTCTCGGGGCCGCCGGAGTCTGGAGTCGCTGACCATCCTGTCAGCGACTTGGGTAGCGAACCCGACCGCCGCCGGCTGCCCGCAATCCCGCGGAGCGGGGATTCCCCGCGGTCTCCGTAGCCGGGTTTTCCCGAGCCGGGTGTCCCCGCCGAGCCGGATGTCCCCGCTGAGCCAGGTTTCCCCGAGCCGGGGCTCTCCGCGGAGCCGGGATTCCCCCGGTCTCCGTAGCCGGGTTTCCTCGAGCCGGGAATCCCCGCGCGGCTCGTCAAGATTTGAGCCCGGAATATCCTCCAGCAGGAACTCTGTAAAAGAGCTTCCTGCTAGGAAAAAAGCACAACCTGCAATTTAGTTCGAAACATACCTGCAGGATTTCCTTACCGCTGGAGGAGCGACGTGCCGGCCAGCCAGTCTTGCGCCATGCGTCAGACGTAATGACGCGCCGCGCATGCGCGCTGGTGTGCGCTTCACGTAGTCACTCAGTAAAATAAGTGCAGGAATAGGCCATTCGACACTTCAATCCAGCACCTCCATTCATTATGATAATGTCTGATCATCCAAAATCATTACCCCTGCTTCCTGCTTTCTCCCTTGATTGCGTCAGCTCCCAGAGTTATATCTAACTCTCTAATACACATATACAGTGACTTGGCCTCCACTGCCTTTTGCGGCTGAAAATTCCACAGATTCACAAATTTCTGGGTGTTAAAGCTTTTGCTGATCTCAGTCCAAAAGCCTTAACCCTTATTCTTAATCTCTAACCCTTGGTTGTGCACTCCCTCAACATCGGTAACATGTCTACTCCTTGACTTATTGCCCCATTTCTCCTGCTTCTGGCCTGTCCAATCCCTTAAGAATTTTAGATATTTCTATATGATCCCCTATCACAGTTCTAAATTCCAGAAAACGATAGTCCAGTCGATCCATTCTTTCATCATATGTCAGTCCCGCGATCCCGGGAATTAACCTGCTGCACCTAGGCTGCACTCCATCAATAGCAAGAATGTCCTTCCTCAAATGAGGAGACCAGAATTGCAGACAATACTCCACGTGTCGTCACACCAGGGCCCAATACAGCTGCAGTACATCCCCATCGCGCCTATACTCAAATCAACTGGCTATGAAGGCCAACATGCCATTTGCTTCCAAGGCAGGAACGGGGTACTGATCGTGGATGATCAGCCGTGATCACATGGAATGGCGGTGCTGGCTGGAGTGGCAGAATAGCCTACTCCTGCACCTATTGTCTATTGTCTAATGCCACTCCTGCTGTTCCTGCATGTTTACATTTAGTGACCGATGATCGTGGACACCAAAGACTCCAAACACCTCCGCCTTTCCTAATCGGATACCATTCAGATAATAATCTGTCTTCACTATGGATAGTTTGCTTTTTCACAGAAGTAACCATTGAAAGTTTCACGCAATGCTCTCTCTCTGTAATTTTAAAAAGGCATTCTGTTTTTTCACATGTTATTGTAAATTATTGATCCCAATAGATGTATTATCCTGGGAGCATTTGACGTATTTATTTTGTTTCTTTAAATGTAAGTAAAATCACTTATCCCGGTGTCGCTCGGGACATCTGTCCTCTATATTAAGAGAAGTGTAGACATCTGATCATCAGTTTGGCACTGGGCTGCTGTCATACATCAACACAGATGTGGAATCGTCTCTTTTGCAAAAAATGGGAAGTTGGATATTGGATCAAATAATCACCATTTACTATACCGTTCTGGCAGCGATTGGTGTTCCCGGTGAGTCGACATTCACTTCTACACATGGTCTTCATCTTGTTGACTCTAGTGATGCCGGCGTTTGCTGCCTGGCGCACTTGTGTCAACCCAAGAATCTGTAGATTCACAACCTTGAGCAAAGCGCAAGGTCCTGGAGGAACTCGGCAGCTCAGGCAGTATCTGGAGAGGGAATGGAAGTTGAGACACGAAACGTTCCCTGTCCATTCACTCCTAAGATGCAGCCAACCTCGCTGAGTTCCTCTGCTTACAACTCAGTGGGATGAATATTGATTGATCTTATTTCAAGTAACCGCTGCATTCCCTCTCTCCATCCCTCCTCCACCCACGTCGTACCAGCTTCAAAATCGTCTTGTTGAGTCATTATCTGTACTCGTTCTCACCTATAAAACAACTAACAATGAGCTGTTTGCTTTACCGTAGTTACTTTTTTTCCGTGTCCCTCTTTAATTTGTTATTTTTCTCTCTATATCATCGTCTATATTTCTCGTTTCCCTTTCTCCCGACTCTCAATCTGAAGAAAGGGTTCGACCCGAAATGTCACCAGTTCCTTTTCTCCAGAGATGCCGTCTGATAAGCTGAGTTACTCTAGTTGCGTCTATTTTAGGCTTAAAACAGTATTTGCAGGTCCTCCCACACAGAGTTCCTCCATCACTGCAGTTGAGACACTGATTGGTTTGGTACACTCTCTGTTCATACTGTGATACGGTATATTCCCAATCCTAACGTTGCATTCGAGTTGTCTCCGTGTCATTATGTTAACTATGATCTCAGGCAAAGTTCTTTGTTGCAATTGTGAATGTGTGAACGAATGCTGGTGCCAGGTCGGCAGTGACATTTCGATTTTGTGCGGAACAAGTGTGAGGAGAGCAGAATAGCATGGTGCTGATATAGTCTGCGAAGTCACCACTAAATAAAAACAGGAATTGAGGTTCTGGACTCCCCACCGTCTGAACACTGACTCGAAATTAGCTTGCTGTACAAGGACGTTCCTTCCCTTTCAGCAAATTTAGATCAGAGCACAAAACTGACCTTTGGAACATGTTTGTGGGTGCGGTTTCAGCCACGTGCTAGCCTCTCATCTCTGTTCATCTGTTTGTACGTGGGCACTGTTGAAACGTTACGCAGTCGGGAAATACATTTTACTTCGGAGTCACGTGAGTGACTACGTGAAGAAGACCCCGTCCAGCCGCACACGTGTCATATCGATCAGACGCATAGCGTTCATGACCGTGTGTGGAGGAGCAGGAGCTCCTCCGACCGGTGAGTAAAGCAAAAGTAAAGCAAAAGTCGGAAGGTAAGTGGGTTACTTTCACTTACAGGAGCGTTTCCTTCCCGTTCAGACTTGTTGGTGGAGCTCCACACAAGTTTGTTATGGAGAAAGGGGACGGAGAGGCGGCCAGGGAAGCACCGTAGTAAAACCCCAGATCCTAAGTGTAGCGGGAGTCAGTCAGTGGAGTTAGTGGCAGCGAAGGCCTTAACTCCCGTTGCGGTCGAGTGTGCCGTTAAACCGCCGGCGGCGGGGCGCAAGGCTGGAAAAAAGTCGGCCCGACCTGTAGACTCGGATGAGTCAGACCCGGAGGTATAGCCTCCTCAGGCAGGAAAGAATATTGCACTGCAAGGGTCAAAACTTTAGAACTCCTGATGGGGCAGATGATTTATAAAGAACCCCCACAGGAGGATTTAAGTCGGTGTTGGCCAATGAAGTATAGCACAGTGGGTGCCTTGGATGGGACAGGCACAAGGGTGGCCTACAGGAGAGCCATCATAAATGCCTGTGCAGAAACCCGTAGCCGGGTTTTCCCGAGCCGGGTGTCCCCGCCGAGCCGGATGTCCCCGCTGAGCCAGGTTTCCCCGAGCCGGGGCTCTCCGCGGAGCCGGGATTCCCCCGGTCTCCGTAGCCGGGTTTCCTCGAGCCGGGAATCCCCGCGCGGCTCGTCAAGATTTGAGCCCGGAATATCCTCCAGCAGGAACTCTGTAAAAGAGCTTCCTGCTAGGAAAAAAGCACAACCTGCAATTTAGTTCGAAACATACCTGCAGGATTTCCTTACCGCTGGAGGAGCGACGTGCCGGCCAGCCAGTCTTGCGCCATGCGTTAGACGTAATGACGCGCATGCGCGCTGGTGTGCGCTTCACGTAGTCACTCAGTAAAATAAGTGCAGGAATAGGCCATTCGACACTTCAATCCAGCACCTCCATTCATTATGATAATGTCTGATCATCCAAAATCATTACCCCTGCTTCCTGCTTTCTCCCTTGATTGCGTCAGCTCTCAGAGTTATATCTAACTCTCTAATACACATATACAGTGACTTGGCCTCCACTGCCTTTTGCGGCAGAAAATTCCACAGATTCACAAATTTCTGGGTGTTAAAGCTTTTGCTGATCTCAGTCCAAAAGCCTTAACCCTTATTCTTAATCTCTAACCCTTGGTTGTGCACTCCCTCAACATCGGTAACATGTCTACTCCTTGACTTATTGCCCCATTTCTCCTGCTTCTGGCCTGTCCAATCCCTTAAGAATTTTAGATATTTCTATATGATCCCCTATCACAGTTCTAAATTCCAGAAAACGATAGTCCAGTCGATCCATTCTTTCATCATATGTCAGTCCCGCGATCCCGGGAATTAACCTGCTGCACCTAGGCTGCACTCCATCAATAGCAAGAATGTCCTTCCTCAAATGAGGAGACCAGAATTGCAGACAATACTCCACGTGTCGTCACACCAGGGCCCAATACAGCTGCAGTACATCCCCATCGCTCCTATACTCAAATCAACTGGCTATGAAGGCCAACATGCCATTTGCTTCCAAGGCAGGAACGGGGTACTGATCGTGGATGATCAGCCGTGATCACATGGAATGGCGGTGCTGGCTGGAGTGGCAGAATAGCCTACTCCTGCACCTATTGTCTATTGTCTAATGCCACTCCTGCTGTTCCTGCATGTTTACTTTTAGTGACCGATGATCGTGGACACCAAAGACTCCAAACACCTCCGCCTTTCCTAATCGGATACCATTCAGATAATAATCTGTCTTCACTATGGATAGTTTGCTTTTTCACAGAAGTAACCATTGAAAGTTTCACGCAATGCTCTCTCTCTGTAATTTTAAAAAGGCATTCTGTTTTTTCACATGTTATTGTAAATTATTGATCCCAATAGATGTATTATCCTGGGAGCATTTGACGTATTTATTTTGTTTCTTTAAATGTAAGTAAAATCACTTATCCCGGTGTCGCTCGGGACATCTGTCCTCTATATTAAGAGAAGTGTAGACATCTCATCATCAGTTTGGCACTGGGCTGCTGTCATACATCAACACAGATGTGGAATCGTCTCTTTTGCAAAAAATGGGAAGTTGGATATTGGATCAAATAATCGCCATTTACTATCCCGTTCTGGCAGCGATTGGTGTTCCCGGTGAGTCGACATTCACTTCTACACATGGTCTTCATCTTGTTGACTCTAGTGATGCCGGCGTTTGCTGCCTGGCGCACTTGTGTCAACCCAAGAATCTGTAGATTCACAACCTTGAGCAAAGCGCAAGGTCCTGGAGGAACTCGGCAGCTCAGGCAGTATCTGGAGAGGGAATGGAAGTTGAGACACGAAACGTTCCCTGTCCATTCACTCCTAAGATGCAGCCAACTTCGCTGAGTTCCTCTGCTTACAACTCAGTGGGATGAATATTGATTGATCTTATTTCAAGTAACCGCTGCATTCCCTCTCTCCATCCCTCCTCCACCCACGTCGTACCAGCTTCAAAATCGTCTTGTTGAGTCATTATCTGTACTCGTTCTCACCTATAAAACAACTAACAATGAGCTGTTTGCTTTACCGTAGTTACTTTTTTTCCGTGTCCCTCTTTAATTTGTTATTTTTCTCTCTATATCATCGTCTATATTTCTCGTTTCCCTTTCTCCCGACTCTCAATCTGAAGAAAGGGTTCGACCCGAAATGTCACCAGTTCCTTTTCTCCAGAGATGCCGTCTGATAAGCTGAGTTACTCTAGTTGCGTCTATTTTAGGCTTAAAACAGTATTTGCAGGTCCTCCCACACAGAGTTCCTCCATCACTGCAGTTGAGACACTGATTGTTTTGGTACACTCTCTGTTCATACTGTGATACGGTATTTTCCCAATCCTAACGTTGCATTCGAGTTGTCTCCGTGTCATTATGTTAACTATGATCTCAGGCAAAGTTTTTTGTTGCAATTGTGAATGTGTGAACGAATGCTGGTGCCAGGTCGGCAGTGACATTTCGATTTTGTGCGGAACAAGTGTGAGGAGAGCAGAATAGCATGGTGCTGATATAGTCTGCGAAGTCACCACTAAATAAAAACAGGAATTGAGGTTCTGGACTCCCCACCGTCTGAACACTGACTCGAAATTAGCTTGCTGTACAAGGACGTTCCTTCCCTTTCAGCAAATTTAGATCAGAGCACAAAACTGACCTTTGGAACATGTTTGTGGGTGCGGTTTCAGCCACGTGCTAGCCTCTCATCTCTGTTCATCTGTTTGTACGTGGGCACTGTTGAAACGTTACGCAGTCGGGAAATACATTTTACTTCGGAGTCACGTGAGTGACTACGTGAAGAAGACCCCGTCCAGCCGCACACGTGTCATATCGATCAGACGCATAGCGTTCATGACCGTGTGTGGAGGAGCAGGAGCTCCTCCGACCGGTGAGTAAAGCAAAAGTAAAGCAAAAGTCGGAAGGTAAGTGGGTTACTTTCACTTACAGGAGCGTTTCCTTCCCGTTCAGACTTGTTGGTGGAGCTCCACACAAGTTTGTTATGGAGAAAGGGGACGGAGAGGCGGCCAGGGAAGCACCGTAGTAAAACCCCAGATCCTAAGTGTAGCGGGAGTCAGTCAGTGGAGTTAGTGGCAGCGAAGGCCTTAACTCCCGTTGCGGTCGAGTGTGCCGTTAAACCGCCGGCGGCGGGGCGCAAGGCTGGAAAAAAGTCGGCCCGACCTGTAGACTCGGATGAGTCAGACCCGGAGGTATAGCCTCCTCAGGCAGGAAAGAATATTGCACTGCAAGGGTCAAAACTTTAGAACTCCTGATGGGGCAGATGATTTATAAAGAACCCCCACAGGAGGATTTAAGTCGGTGTTGGCCAATGAAGTATAGCACAGTGGGTGCCTTGGATGGGACAGGCACAAGGGTGGCCTACAGGAGAGCCATCATAAATGCCTGTGCAGAAACATTAAAGTGGTTGGCCTACAGGAGAGCCAGTGCCCCAAAATGCCAGAAAAAGACAATATATGTGTTGGCCTATTGGAGAGCCATCTCACATCAGCCCCAGGAATTAACTATGGATGAGACTATCAAAAAGTATGAGACCCCGGAAAATTGTGAATTGCTAGCAGTTCCAGCAGTGAATAACTTAATATGGGTTATTTTTTAGCAGTGGTTTACGCTCACAAGAATTGAAATTACAACGAGTGCTGAAATTGCTGGGGTCAGGCATTACGGCGTTGCCAGTGGTATTGGATGAAGATTTTATATCGGAGTCACAACAAAATGCCTTAGCACTCATGTGTAGTGCGCACTCTGAAATAAATTGTATTCGTAAAAATGCAATAAGACCAAATATTCATCCTAAGAATGCAGGCTCTGCAAACCATCCAATATACAAATGCCTAAATCTACTTTTTGGAGAAAATCTAACAAAGAAACTAAAAGATCACCTATGCTGAGCAGAGCGGTGAGAAGGCAGTATCCCTACAGGCGAAATACTGGTGCTGGAGAAGGAACAATCCTATCATTCTCGTATACACGTTGACGTGCTGCACCGAGTATACGTGGAGGTTACAATGTGCCTACTAGAAGGGGACAACAATTGCCGGTGGCAAACCCCGAGGTAGGGGGGCTTGGTCTGGTAAGAAACACAACAACTGTTTCACACTCACAAATAGGGGGAAGGTTACGATTCTTCCTAAAAGAATGGCAATCAATAACAAATGATTCATTTATTCTATGTAGCATTGTAGGATTCAAAATTGAGTTCTCTCCACTTTTGGATCCTCCAATTCAGCATAATTCAAACTGGTCACGGATTTTCTCAAAGGAAGAGAATAAGTTGATCAAGGGAGAATTGAAAATTGTATGCGGAAAAGGGGTAATAGAAAACTCAGTAGAACAACACCATCAGTTTGTGTCAAATATTTTCCTAGAACAAAAAAGGATGGTGGATGTAGAATCATTTCGGATCTGACAAATCTTAACTTTTATGTACAATAGAAACATTTCAAAATGGAAACATTTACTAATGACATTCAGCTGGTCACAAAGAATTGCTACATGGCAAGCACAAATCTGCAAAATGCATATTATTATGTGGCAATGCATGGTAATGATCAATGTTATTTGAAAATTAGATGGATGAGTCAGTTATGGCAATATAAAGCATTGCCCAATGGCATGACTTCAGCACCAAGATTATTCACAAAATTACACAATCCAATTTTAGCTCTGCTAAGAGCTGAGGGCCAGGTATTAATGGTTTATTTAGATGATATTCTGATTGTGCGGGACACTTTGGCTACTGCAAAATTGTCAGTACCTAGAGTCGAATACATTTTGAAAAAATGGGTTTCATTATTCACCTACAAAAATCAAAATTGTTACCAAGCAAGAACATTGATTACCCAGGGTTCACAATTAACTCTGAACACATGGTAATCACCTTGCCAAAAGAGAAAAGGCTGCAGTTAATTGAAGGTTGCACTAAACTCATCAACGAGGACAAGCCTTCAATTAGAGAAGTGGCAAGCTTGCTGGGCAAATTAATTGCTGGGTTTCCAGCTGTCAGGTTTGGACCATTGCATTATCAATGTTTACAGAGGGCTAAGGTACAAGCATTAAACATGAATTCAGGGCATTTTGACAGGCCCATGACATTAACAATTGGATCCATTACAGAAATAGAATGGTGGATTAACAATGTCTCTACTGCTTCCAGAAAAGTTCTGGTAGAAACAGCTTCCGTCATTCTACAGACTGATGTAAGTGCTCATGGATGGGCGCAACTAACATGATTTCCAGCTGTGGAGGTAGGTGGAATGTCGATGAAGTACCTTTGCTCGAAAATTAAGGAATAAATTACCTTGAGATGTTAGGAGCATTTCATGGCCTTAAAGCTTTTGGAACTAATATGGGAAATGTGCATGTACAGGTACAGTTTGACAATACTACAGCTGTAGCATACATAAATCACATGGGTGGTATCAAATCAGAATCATGTGATAGATTGGCAAATGAAATTTGGACCTGGTGTATTGTCAGGAAAATCTGGCTGTCATCAATATATTTACCAGGAAAATTTAACACAATTGCAGACAAAAGATCACGTAAATTTAATGATAATACAGAATGGATGTTACATCAGGAAATATTTAAGCAAATTGTAACACGATTTGGAATGCCAAAGATTGACTTGTTTGCATCAAGACTAAACCACCAATTGCCTAAGTATGTGTCATGGGAACCCGATCGTGGTGCAGTAGCGGTAGATGCTTTCTCGCATACATTGGGGTGATATGTTTCTGCATGCATTTCCTCCATTTTGTTTAAATCAATAGATACATACAGAAAATTAAACAGGACTCAGCCTCGGGGATTTTGATGGTACCAGATTGGCCTACACAGCTATGGTACCACTGGTGTTAAACATAATCAAAGAACCCCTTATGGTTATTCCAAAGCAGGTGAAACTGCTTGTAAACCCTGTAACTAATGAACCACATCCTTTACATGATCGTATTGGTTTGTTGATTTGCAGATTCTGAAAAGGCCATATCTTGGAAGAGGATTATCAGACCGAACGGCGGATGTTATAGCAGCAGCCTGGAGGAATAGTACCCAGAAACAGTACATTTCTTATATAAAGAAATAGGAGGTGTTTTGTTCAGGAAAGAATATTGCATATAACACAGCAGAAATTTCAGTTGTATTAGAGTTTCTTTCAACTCTTTACTACAAATTAAAAATTAAGTTATAGTGCAAACAATACTGCACGAAGTGCATTCTCTGCATATTAAGCAGTGAATCAGAACAAAATCCAATAGGATCACCTCCTTGGGTCTGTAGGTTTATGAAGGGAATTTTCAATTCCAATCCTCCTAGACCTAGGTATACAGAAATCTGTAATGTAAAAGATGTACTGATGCTGCTGAGGGATTGGAATCCTATTGAAACTCTGTCATTAGCCGAAATCACCACGAAATTGGTTATGCTGACGGCATTAGATTCAGCTCAGAGAGTTCAAACATTACAGAAATTAAATTGACAGAATGAAAGTAGGGGCAGATGCCGTTACATTCTATGTCTATGATTTACTGAAGCAAAGTAGACCTGGGTTCACGGGATGTAAGTTGGAGTTTTCAGCATATCCTACGGATCCATGGCTATGTGTAGTAACATATGTAAGATGTTACCTTCAAACAAACAGAATCTTAAGAGGGATTACGTGCCCTCCGCTCCCACCCTCATAAAAGGATCGAGCTGGTAGTTCTAAGTCTTTATGCATCTTACTATCATACTTCAGTAATTATCGTCTGTGATTGTCACTCCGCTGCTTTGAAGATTGACGCGTGTGCGGCTGGACGGGGTCTTCTTCACGTAATCCCTCAACGTTACTCCTCATAAAATAAAGATCAAACTTCAAACTGGTAAGTTCTCGTTTAATCTTACTATTCCACTGGTTATTTGGCTGTTGGAGCTCTGCTTTAAGAAAGTAGTAGTTTTTCTGTAGGTGGACACAAAAAGCTGGAGTAGCTCAGCCGGACAGGCCGCATATCTGGAGAGAAGTAATGGGTGATGTTTCGGGTCGAGACCCTTCTTCAGACTAAAATTCACCGGAAAGGAAAACGAGAGATAAAGGCGATGATGTAGAGAGATATAGAACAATGACTAAAAAATATGCAAAAAAAGTAACGATAATAGTGGAAACATGCCTTTGTCAGCTGTTTGTTGGGTGAAAATAAGAGGCTGGCGCGACTTTGGTGGAGATGGATGGAGAGAGAGGGAATGCCGGGAAAAGGAAGTTAGAGAAATGAGTATTCATACCACTGGGCTGTAAGCTTCGCAAGCGAAATATGAGATGCTGCTCCTCCAATTTGCGTTTGGCCTCACTCTGACAATGGAGGATAGAAACGTCAGCGTGGCGATGGGAGGAGATGGAAATTAAAGTGTTTGGCAACCGGCAGATAAGGTAAGTCGAGACGGACCTACATATTTTTCCTGTGTTCTGGTTGGTACTGTTATTTGCATCAAGGTGCTTCTATTTAAGACATGATATTCACTATTAAAGCAAACTCCAGAATGGTGTCGACCGAGAGTACATCACGAATCAACAGAATACATTCAAATAATTGTCCAGATAAGCTTGCTGCCTGACAATCGGATGTTTCTCGAGCCAGTCTATGGGTTATGATTGAAACGTGAATTAATCTGTGTACATTAGATAACTAATTTTCCAAGGGTAATATCACCATCCGGCCACCACTATCCCGGCTTACCAGAATCAAACTGCGCCTTCACTCTGTCCTGCACCAGTGCTAAAAGCCGCAGATGATCTTCACCTTCAATAAACTGCGAGATGCATTCGGTTCATTCACGTATATAATAACATTGCCGTTCCCCGCAGAGTGATATGTTCTATTCCCACCTCATCTTCTCTCTGCTCCAGCATTCAGCGATCGAGCAGAATTGGTCAATGAAAATCACACTACACTTGCCAGACAATGTATTCACGAATCGAGCCAACTACCAAACTAGCACTCAACGCCAAAAACGCCGCCCAACCCACTTCTATCAGTCATTCGTCCAACCCAGAGGATCCAGTGCATTCTTGCTTAGTACGGGTGTCAGGGGTTATGGGGAGCAGGCAGGAGAATGGGATTAGGGAGAGATGTATCTGCCATGATTGAATGGCACAGTTGCCTAATTCTGCTCCTATCACTCAGTAACTTCTGAACTTACTTTCGGCATGCAAGCAACCCGTTCCACCTTCTCAAGGTATTTTTTCTACTGCAGATTCAACATGCCAACTTGTAATTTCACCTGGCTTGCCCAGTGCATCTTTACCCTGCGTAGTCCTCATTTCGCCTTCACTCTGCCAAGTCCCCACCGCGCATTCATCCGGAGCACTCTAAATTCAATTCAATTCAATATAATCTTTAATTGCCATTGTGCAGTGTCCAGTACAGAGACAACGGAATGCAGTTAGCATCTCACCCAGAAGAGCGAACTTAGGAATAATGAGCAGTAAAATATATATATGTACAGCAATATATATGTAGTGCAATTTTTCTGGGAGAAGGAGTGTCCGGGGTGGGCGGTGACTGGAAATCACCGAGGTGCAGAGTTCAGTAGTGTAACAGCCGCAGGGAAGATGCTGTCCCCCACTGCTTCACCCTGCGCAATCCCCACTGCACCTTCACAGTGCCCTGATCCCTTCGTACATCCTCCTTTTCTAAATCCCGCTGCACATACACCCTGCCCAGTTCGCGCTGCACCTTGACATTATTGAGACCAACTTCGCCTCACCCTCCATAACTGAAGCTGCAGATACATCACTTCCAGTTCTCATCCGAACTACACACTTCCCGAATCCCTTTTTATGTGCATTGACACGGTCCATTGCCCCCCTACCTTCTGTACTTTGCCATTAATCCCTCATGCCCCTCAATCCCATTACAAATGTGGCTTGCACATTTAACAACGCGCAGACATCCCGTGCAGTTCTCATCAATATTTCCCAAACCATTTCCTTTATTCGCCGTCAAATAATATCACGGATGGATTTTTATTTTA
>JAXLNO010005841.1:4087541-4155572 GCA_038087875.1 Malacoraja senta
GCTTCATTTGACCTGCTGCTATATTCCTTAGTTGTGTGGTTCCCGTTTTTTTTGTTGCTGTTGCTCAATTCACTGACCGCCAGACATATTTTAATGTCCGGTCGAGTCCGCAGAGGGCTCCGCGGTCGTAATACTGGAGATAATGACCCGGAGATGGAGAACCGAAGGAAATCCGTTGTTCTCCTCTTCTGTATATCCGGCAGTTTTCTATTGTTATGGAGCACAGAAGTAATATATATATTGTCCGAGCGTGTATTCGGGATTCGGTATGTCCAGGGCAGTGAGTTCGAATCAGTTGGGTTTATGCTTCAAGCTTTGAGTACCTGTACAAACACGGCAATATATGAAGTGCGCCGTAACTTACCCAATATATCTAATTGCAAAGATAGTGAAAAATAGAAATGCTTGTTGAAGAGGGAGAGAGAGACAGAGACAGAGACAGAGACAGAGACAGAGACAGAGACAGAGACAGAGACAGAGACAGAGACAGAGACAGAGACAGAGACAGAGACAGAGACAGAGACAGAGACAGAGACAGAGACAGAGACAGAGACAGAGACAGAGACAGAGACAGAGATAGAGAGAGATAGAGAGAGATAGAGAGAGATAGAGAGAGATAGAGAGAGATAGAGAGAGATAGAGAGAGATAGAGAGAGATAGAGAGAGATAGAGAGAGATATAGAGAGATAGAGAGAGATAGAGAGAGAGATAGAGAGAGAGATAGAGAGAGAGATAGAGAGAGAGATAGAGAGAGAGATAGAGAGAGAGATAGAGAGATAGATAGAGAGATAGATAGAGAGATAGATAGAGAGATAGATAGAGAGATAGATAGATAGATAGATAGATAGATAGATAGATAGATAGATAGATAGATAGAGATAGATAGATAGATAGATAGATAGATAGATAGATAGATAGATAGATAGATAGATAGATAGATAAATAGATAGATCGATAGATCGATAGATCGATAGATCGATAGATCGATAGATCGATAGATCGATAGATCGATAGATAGATCGATAGATCGATAGATCGATAGATCGATAGATAGATAGATAGATAGATAGATAGATAGATAGATAGATAGATAGATAGATAGATAGATAGATAGATAGATAGATAGATAGATAGATAGATAGATAGATAGATAGATAGATAGATAGATAGATAGATAGATCGATAGATCGATAGATCGATAGCGATAGATGGATAGATCGATAGATCGATAGATCGATAGATCGATAGATCGATAGATAGATAGATAGATAGATAGATAGATAGATAGATAGATAGATACATAGATAGATAGATAGATAGATAGATAGATAGATAGATAGATAGATAGATAGATAGATAGATAGATAGATAGATAGATAGATAGATAGGGAGAGAGAGAGAGAGAGAGAGAGAGAGAGAGAGAGAGAGAGAGCGGGAGTAAAGGCTCTGTCTCACGGTGTTGCGGTCATCGGCGGTGAAGCGCGGCGTCGCCGGTAGAGGGGACCGCACGGCAACGGCGAGAGCGCCGAACCTATGCCACGGGAGCGCCGCACGGATGCTGCGCGGGGCCGAGTGATTTAATTACGGCTGGTCACACGAGCTTGCGGTAAGTAAAAACAAAGGGCGGGCCGACTGCGTTGACGTCATTTTGGATCTGCGGGGCTGTGGCGGCGGCAGTGCTGATCGCGGCGCTGTGGCGGTGGCTGTGGAGGCGGCCGTGCGGCACACGTGACTCACTAGCGGCGGCAGTGGCGGCGGCTGTGGCGGCGGTCGTGCCTCACTGGCGGAGGCTGTGGCGGTGCAAGTTCGACGCACGGCGCTCGTGCCGCACTCGCGGCGGCTGTGGCGGCGGCCGTGCCGCACTCGTGCCTCACTGGCGGCGGCTGTGCGGTAAGAACATATTTTTGAACAGTGTTGTTTTTATTTTAGCACCGTGCGGTGTTGGGAACAACGCCGCACGGCCCCGGCGGCGGGCGTTTGACCGAGCCCGCGGTCTCTGGCGGCCCAGGAGCGGTAGATTGTTCCTGTTTTGCCGCCAATGACCGCAGACTCGTGAGACAGGCCTTTAAGGAAAGAGAGGGGGCGGGAGTACGAGAGAATCAGTCGCCTTCATGCTACAACTTATGTGTACACGTACAAATAAGCAGATATATGTCCTGATCCAATAGAGTCGTAAAATTAGTCCAACATATATAAATGCACGTAAATACGGAATGGACATTCACTTTTTCTGCAGAGGGAGCAGGTAGTTAGGTTTAAAGTAGCAGGTCACGCCACAGTACAAGTGTTCACGAATCGGTACATATTGTCCGTATCTTGGCACCGGACCAGCAAACAACCGTGCACAACAAGAAAGCAGTAACCGGGATTATTGAAATTAGAACGATCCTCAATTAGGAAATTCCGGAAAAGATATGAAAATTGGGAAATGTTTTGCTATGTTTACTAAAAGTGCATACCTGCTGGGGGAGCGTGATGGTGAACAGGCCTGCACAGTGAATGTACGTTAAAGTTCGTTGTAGGAAATGCAATAAATTTAGTAAGCGCTTAATCGACAATCGAAAGCCTTCTTCCTCTTCTATATCAGGTCTTTCCAGTGGTTGGCGCAGGCTAGCGAAGCGGCATTTGGTTCGGCCAGGTCATTTTCGGTACATTGTGGAGTTTGGCTACATCTCATGATGTGTTCCATGGTTTGGGATTTGCCCCACACACACATGCATCGGAAGTTGTTATTTTCCATTTCTTCATGGACACCTTGCAGCGTCTTCGCCGACCCGCAGGCGGTTCAGCGTTTTCCAGACAGTCCAAGGTTGATCGTGGCCGGTATCGAGGCATTCGTCTGGGGTGATGCCTCTCTCCATCCATTGTGTTGCCTGGCTGCCAAGGCTGTTCCACTGGTTCTGCCGTTCAGTAATCCTGGCATCAGTTGGGGTGGTCTCCAGTAGTTCAGTGGTGTCCAGGAAGCTGCTCCTGGAGCTGAGCCGTTTCTGGGTAGCAGAGTGCTCACGGAGTGAGTGCCGGTTGTCATTGGCCTGCTTTTTGCGCTCGACGTTTGTGATGAATGCTCTGCGGATGTCTGGGGGATATGCCAGAGAGGGCATAAAGGCAGAATACGGGGGTTGTTTTGATGCACCCAGTCATTATCCTGCAGGTCTCGTTGAGGATAGGGTCTATTTTACCTGCATGGCATGATCTTCTCCATGCTGGGCAGGCATATTCAGCGGTGGAGAAGCACAAGGCTAGTGCCGATGTACGCAGTGTACTTGGATGAGTCCCCCACTTTGAGAATATTAGTTGTCGTAGAAGGCTGTTCCTGGTGGTGACCTTGGCTCTCGTCTTTTGGGTGTGTGCCTTGTAACTGAGGGTACGATCTAAGTTACTCCCAGATGGACTGGGTGCTGGTGGTTTTCAATCCTTATACAGTCCCAGGTTACCTCGAACTCCCGTTTAGCCACTGTTTTTAAGATGGAAGCTGCAGATTTGGGTTTTCCCGGGGTTTGGGCGCAGGTGGTTTTCCATATAGTACGCTGACATATCTGAGAAGCCTCGTTCCATGGTTGACTCATTTTCTGGGAAGTTATGCTGCTGCGTTGCCATGGCCAGGTCATCTGCGTAGATAAACCTGCTGCATCCTTCCGGTAGGGGCTGGTCGTTGGTGTAGACATTGGGGAGGAGATGGGCCATGACGCTGCCCTGCGGCAGCCCATTGGTCTGGTGGAGCCGTCTGCTTTTCCTATTGTTGAAGGTGACGTAGAACATCCGGTTGCTCAGAAGATATCTTATAATGTTACATAGTTTGGCATCAGCTGTCATGTCGAAGAGTTTTTTGATCAGCAGGATGTGTTGGACGGTATCATAAGCAGCTGACAGATCGACAAAGGCTACGCCCGTTATCAGCTGCTTCTGATAGCCGTCTTCGATGTATTGGGTGAGGTTTAGCAGTTGACATGTGGATGATTTTCCAGATCTGAATCCAGCTTGATCTTTGATTAGCTTACCGTCTATCTGGGGCGATACTCGGCTAAGGAGTAGTCTCTCGAACAGCTTGTAGCTGATACATAGTAGGGAGATAGGCCGGTAGCTTGTGGAGAGGTTGGGATCTTTTCCAGGTTTTAGTAGAGCAATGATAATAGCTTTCCTCCAGATAGTTGGAATGCGTTGGGTCTGGAGGCATGTGCTGTACATTTTCATAAGCCATTGTTCTGCGACTGGGCCTAGGTGAGTAATCATTTCGGTCAGTAAGTCGTCGGGACCCGCAGCTTTTCCCAGCTTCTTGGTGCTAAGTCCCGCTTCAAACTCCTCCAAGGTGAAGGGCTTGGTTAGTATGTACATGTTCTGCTGATTGCTGGAATGATTGTGGAATGATGGTTTCCTTCAGCCCTGCGCCTTTCTGCTCGTCCCCCGTTGACCACCAGTTGGCTCCCGACCTGTTTTGGTGTTATGTTGCATAAAGTAGGTGGTGTGATCTTATCGCCGTTTAGTTTCCGAATGGTGGACCAGGCTTTTTTTGTTGTTCTGTGTCATGTTGATGGTTTCTATTAGATCCTGCCAGGGTTTCCGGCTCTCCTTCCCCAGGGATTCCATGAGTGCATCACCGAGCTCGCTAGTGGTGTCCGAAAACGGGTCATTTCCAAACTCTGTCTCGCAGCACTCGAGCAGCTGCAATGATTCCTCTGTGAGGCCAGCAATGTACTCTTTTCTACATCCACGAGGGATGAGAGCGCGAGCAGTCTTCTTTACAGTCTGTACAAACATGGTGTAGTGTCGGGTGTGGGTTCAACGTCTAATAGTGCTTTTTACATCCCTTCATTATACTCAGCCCATTTGGCCTTCTTGAGGTTGAAGCGGCGTCGAAAAGGGACTTCCGACTTTGTTATGGTAGGCTTGATCGTAACTGAGATTGGTCGATGTTGTGACATGGGGAGCGGGTTCAGCACCGCTTTTTCACTTAAGTGCGCTAGTCTCTGGCTCACGAAACACAGGTCAGTGTTGAAGGACTTGGGGAGTTTAGCGTTATGAATCAACTCCAGCTGCGTGAACGTGTTTCCATCCAGCTTTCGACTAGTTCACCATCGCTGTTGGTAGAGTCATAACCCCATGTTGTGTGATGGGAATTAAAATCTCCGATCACAACAGCATACATCTTCCTGCACTTAGGTGTAGTCCAGGCCATACAAAGGGGCTAGCAGGTGGTTTATACAACGAGCTAATGGAAATCTCTGGCAGGCAGATAGTAACAGTCTCTATGTTTGTGTCTGCGCTGTCAGTGCGGATGTCCCTGACATCCAACAGGGGCTTCACAAACATGGCTGATCCATACTTGGGATGGCGTATCTCAGCTACCTGTTCCATACCTGGTAGTGTTGGCCGGTTGCTCGTCGGACCCAGGTGGGTCTCCTGCATACAAACAATGTCACTTCCGTTGCAGTGGCCAGCTAGCACAACAGCCTTCGTTGTGGTGTATCCCTTCACATTGATTGAGGTCACTACTGACGCCGGCATTGTGGCTCGCAGGGAAAAACCTGACTGTCGTTGACGGTCGGTGGTTGCAGAATTGGCTACATCAGTCAGACACTGTGGTACATTTTCTGTCGTCAGCATTGCCCGGGATGCGCCATGTGGAGACTTCTGCTTGCATCTCGAAAGCCTGTGGGAGTAATAATACATTTGGAATGTTGTATCCGCAGAAAAACACAAACTGCTGTAGTAACTCAACCAGACAGGCTAATTGAAAAATACTGAATAGTGAAAGGCTTCGATGGACTGCATGTGGAGAGCATGCTTCCACTAGTGAGAAGGTTCCGACTAGAGGTCATAGCTTCGGTTTGAAATGCATTTCTTTTTGGAAGGAGATGACGAGGAATTTATTTCGTCGCAGTGTGGTGAATCTGTGGAATTCATTGCCGCGGCCAAGAAGACAACAACGATGACATATGCGGAGGACGGTGGTTGACAAGTAGGTGGAGCAATACAATTACCAAGTAGATGGAAGAAGGCTGTGGCATCGAGACAGTTCTAGCAATTAGTGAGATTTAGAGAAGAGTGAGGAAGGTAACAGCGGGAATCTTATGGGGTGGTGGTGGTTGCGGAGAGAGGGTGTTGGGTGAAAAGTGTTGAGGAGCGTGAAATTGAGGAGGAAGAGCGGGACACATTATCGCCGTAGACTCCGTGCAGTTGGACGCTGTTCAATCACTATCAAGGACCATAACGGCTCTGTCCGTGCACTCGTCTCGCCAACTTATAAAGATGTCAAGCACAGACATCCGCGAGAAGGGACAACGTGTGTGGATCCACGATCGGGGAAAGACCACGGAGGCGGACAATAATGCTAGACTTCCAGCGATCGCCAATCAAGATTGCTTCAGGCAGTTTTGAAATCGATCGTGTGACTGTCTAACAAACCCGAACATTTGGTCACCAATCCTTTTTTGACCACCTTATCTACATGCGATTCGATGTTCAACGAACCATGTACCCGCACTTCTCGATCTCTCTGCTCTGCAACACCCCCGAGATCTCTAACATTCACTGTGTAAGTCCTGCCCATGTCAGATTCCCTAAAATGCAATACCTCATCTTTCCCTGTATTACAGTCCATCATCCATTCCACAGCCCACCTGGCCAATCGATCGAGATCCTGCTGCAAATGTTCACAACCATGTTCACTATCCGCAAAACCACTACCTTTTGTATCATCAGCAAACTTGCTAATTTTGTCATGTATTTATGCGGTGGAGCGAGAAAGGGGGCAGGGTATGTGAATAGAAGACAGAAGGGGAAAACAGAGCATGGAACCGAAATAGGGAGAGGGCTGTCGCGGCAGCGGAGAGAGGGAGAGAGAGTGGCGGAGTCAGAGGTAAAGGAAGAGCAGGGAATCGATAGAATATGTTAGCGAGGAAAAGCCATACAGAGAGAGCAGTGGAAAGTAGCTATAGAGAGGCAAGAATGAGGCAATAAAGGATAGAGTGGTGCGAATGCAGGTGGGGAGAGAAGAGATGAGGAGTGATTGAAGGAAAAAGATGTATGTTGAAGGTAGTGTATGAAACAGAGCAGTGAGAGAAAGGGCAAAGGGAGAAGAGATACAGAAGAGAACAAACGAGGGAGGCGCAGTGAAATTGAAGTCAGAGAATGGCGGAAGGAGAGACACAGAGGAGTGGACGATTATGTAGATGGTGCAAAGAAAAACGGAGGGAGACACATTGCTGATTTATAGAGATAGTCGTAGATAGGAGGATAGCGGCAAGTATGTGGAAAGTGAGCGATAGGGAAAACGGGAGGGAGAAGGGACAGTGAGAAAGCGAGAAACTAGGTGAGACGAAGTGGGGACAGGTGAGACAATGGAGAGGGAGTTGTGGAGGGTTGAGTGTGGGAGCGACGACAACTATGAGAAAAAGTGGGACTGAAGAGGATCAGAACTGGACCTAGGGTTGAGATTTTTGATTGGAGAAAGGCTAACTTTGAGGAGACGCGAAAGGATTTAAATGGAGTGAATTGGGACATGTTGTTTTATGGGAAGGATGTAGAATAGAAATGGAGGACATTTAAAGGTGACATTTTAAGACTACAGAATCTTTATGTCCCTGTTCGGTTGAAAGGAAATAGTAAAAATTGGAAAGAGCCATGGTTTTCAAGGGAAATTGGACACGGTTCGGAAAAAGAGAGAGATCTACAATAATTATAGGCAGCATGGAGTAAATGAGGTGCTTGAGGAGTATAAAGAATGTAAAAAGAATATTAAGAAAGAAATTAGAAAAGCTAAAAGAAGATATGAGGTTGCTTTGGGAAGTAAGGTGAAAGTAAATCCAAAGGGTTTCTACAGCTATATTAATAGCAAAAGGATAACAAGGAATAAAATTGGTCCATTAGAGAGTCAGAGTGGACAGCTATCTGCAGAGCCAAAAGAGATGGGGGAGATATTGAACAATTTCTTTTCTTCGGTATTCACCAAGGAGAATGATATGGAATTATGTGAGGTAAGGGAAACAAGCAGAGTAGCAAAGGAAACTATGAGATTCAAAGAAGACGAGATGCGGACACTTTTGAAAAATATGAAAACGGATAAGTCTCCAGGTCCTGACAGGATATTCCCGAGGACATTGAGTGAAGTTAGTGTAGAAATAGCAGGGGCTATGACAGAAATATTTCAAATGTCATTAGAAACGGGAATAGTGCCGGAGGATTGGCGTACTGCGCATGTTGTTCCGTTGTTTAAAAAGGGTTCTAAGAGTAAACCTAGCAATTATAGACCTGTTAGTTTGACGCCAGTTGTGGGCAAATTAATGGAAAGGATACTTAGAGATAATATATATAAGCATTTGGATAAGCAGGGTCTGATTAGGAACAGTCAACATGGATTTGTGCCTGGAAGGTCATGTTTGACTAATCTTCTAGAATGTTTCGAAGAGGTTACTAGGGAAATTGATGAGGGTAAAGCAGTGGATGTTGTCTATATGGACTTCAGTAAGGCCTTTGACAAGGTTCCTCATGGAAGGTTGGTTAAGAAGATTAAATTGTTGGGTATTAATAGTGGAGTAGCAAGATGGATTCAACAGTGGCTGAATGGGAGATGCCAGAGAGTAATGGTGGATGGCTGTTTGTCAGGTTGGAGGCCGGTGACTAGTGGGGTGCCTCAGGGGTCTGTGTTGGGTCCACTGTTGTTTGTCATGTACATCAATGATCTGGATGATGGTGTGGAAAATTGGATTCGTAAGTATGCAGATGATACTAAGATAGGTGGTGTGGTGGATAATGAAGTAGATTTTCAAAGTCTACAGAGAGATTTAGGCCATTTGGAAGAGTGGGCTGAAAGATGGCAGATTGAGTTTAATGCTGATAAATGTGAGGTACTACATCTCGGCAGGACAAATCAAAATAGGACGTACATGGAAATGGTAGAGAATTGAGGAATGCAGTTGAACAGATTGATCTAGGAATAACTGTTCATAGTTCCCTGAAGGTGAAAGCTCATGTAGATAGGGTGGTAAAGAAAGCTTTTGGTGTGCTGGCCTTTATAAATCAGAGCATTGAATATAGATGTTGGGATGTAATCTTAAAATTGTACAAGGCATTGGTGAGGCCAATTCTGGAGTATGGAGTACAATTTTGGTCGCCTAATTATAGGAAGGATGTCAACAAAATAGAGAGAGTACAGAGGAGATTTACTAGAATGTTGCCTGGGTTTCAGCAACTAAGTTACAGAGAAAGGTTGAACAAGTTAGGTCTTTATTCTTTGGAGCGCAGAAGGTTAAGAGGGGACTTGATAGAGGTCTTTAAAATTATGAGCGGATTAAGCAGAGTTGACGTGGATAAGCTTTTTCCATTGAGAGTTGGGAAGATTCAAACAAGGGGACATGACTTGAGAATTAAGGGACAGAAGTTTAGTGCTAACATTAGGGGGAACTTCTTTACTCAGAGAGTGGTAGCTGTGTGGAATGAGCTTCCAGTGGAAGTGGTGGAGGCAGGTTCGATTTTATCCTTTAAAAATAGATTGGATGGGTATATGGACGGGAAAGGAATGGAGGGTTATGGTCTGAGTGCAGGTAGATGGGACTCGCGGCAAGTATTTTTATTTTTTTTAATAATTAAAAAAAAAAAAAATTAAAAAAAATAATGTTCGGCACGGACTTGAAGGGCCGAGATGGCCTGTTTGCGTGCTGTACTGGTTATATGGTTATATGGTTATATGGTTATATGAAGTCATGAAGTAATGACAGTGCAAGTGGGAGAGAGGTGAGACTGGACGAGGTGAGATAGTGGGGAAGAACCGTGAGATGTGTCGAAGAAAGATAGGGGAGGGAGTTGGGGTGAGAGGGAGTGGTTGAGACATAGGCAAGAGAAAGAAAGAGTCTCGGATGGGTTAGAGGGTGGAGAAAGTGAGGGGTGATGAAGGACTGAGCAGACATGTGAAGAGGCAGGGGGCAGAGACCAGAGAGAGGAGCAGGGTACGTTTTAATTTAGTTTAATTTAAAGACACAGCGCTGAAACAAGACCTTCGGCCCACCGAGTCCATGTCGACCAGCCATCCGCGCACATTAGTACTATCCTATACACACGCGGGACAATTTCCACTTATACCAAGCCAATTAATCCGAAAACATGTACGCCTTTCGAGTATGGGAGGCAATCGAATATCTCGGAGAAAACTCACGTGGTCACGGGGAGAACGTAGAAACTCTGTACATGCAGCACCCGTAGTCTGGATTGAACCCGGGTCTCATGCGCTCCATGCGCTGTAAGGCAAACACTCTACCGCTGCAATAGAGCTGGAGAGGGAATGTGAAGGACGGGGAGCTGGAGGGGGAAGAGGAGTGTGGGAAATATGAAGAGTGAGCAGAAAGGAAGTGAGAGAACTGCAAGATAAATACTTTGGAGCACAGATAGCGGAAACGGTGACGGGATGTCTGGAACGGTGGGGCTGTGAGAACGATAGAGATGAGAGACTCATGTTGAGAGAGGATTAATTGGTGAAAAGTGAGGATGAGCGTAGGAGTACAAGAAGGGACACGGAGGAGAGAGTGGGAATAGGGGATAGAGTCAGGGAAACCATATGAGAAGTATGGAGACTGGAAGTAAACAGAGAAAACAGGAGAAAGAGGGGTTCAAAGACAGATCGAGGAGAGTGATAGGAAAAGTTGTGATTGTGAAATTAGAAGAGGGAAATAAAGTAGAGTGAAAGTTGAGAGTGAAACATGTTGCGAGAGAGAGATAGAGAGCTAAGTGGAAAGTGCTCAGGGTGGGTCAACTGCGAGAAGGTTGAGACTCGGCGGAGTTGGGGGCTGGGCTGTGAGAGGGAAGTAAAGCGACTTTGAGAGAGGGGCGTCCGACGGAAAGGCAGGGGACGAGTAGGGGAGAAAGACTTGACGAGGGTCGAGATAGAGAGAAGGTTGGAGTGCTTGGAATGCGAAGGCCGAGAGTGAGGAGAAATGTGGGGATGGGGAGAGAGAGCAGGCCATTGTAGAGTCTGTCCTCACCTTCTCCATCATGGTCTGGTTTGGCTCAGCCACCAAGCAAGACACCCGGAGACTGCAGCGAATCGTTCGATCAGCTGGGAAGTTTATTTGCTGTAACATTCGCTCCATTGACGAACTGTGCATTGCAAGGGCCAAGAAGCGAGCGGGCAAGATCATCTCTGACCCCTCTCACCTTGGCCACAAACGCCTTGAACCGCTTCCCTCTGAAAAGCGATTCCAGACTGTCAAAGCTGCCACAGCCAAACATAAAACAACTTTTTCCACGAGTATTAGCTCTACTCAATAACCAAAAATCTGTAGCCTTCTTTGGTCCTGGTATTTTATTTAATTCGCACGTTTAATCAATAATGTTATATAATTAATGTTTACTGTTTTATGCATCATTCTTAATTGTCACTGTACGTCATGTTGTCACTAGTGGACGGAGCACCAAGGCAAATTCTTTATATGTGAATACTTGGCCAATAACGTCATTCGAACATTCAATATTTCCCCCCAACCCCGGCCCCATCCACTCACGCATCGCCCCAACTACGCAGGCGCGGTTGGAGAATGAGGGGTAGAGAGGGAGGGGGGGGGGGTAGAGAGTGAGAGGGTGTGAGGGATAGAGAGGGGGGTAGAAGGAGGGGGGGTTTAGAGAGGGAGGTGGTAGAAGTTTAGTGGTACGGGGGCACGGCGTCACAGCGGAGGGCTGATCCTCCAACGCAAAACTCCACCACTCACCCATAGGTCCCAATGCTCACCTGTCCCGAGAGAGGGAGGTGGTAAAGAGGGAGTGGTGGTAGAGAAGGAGGTCGGTAGACAGGGAGAGGTGGGCAGAGAATGAGGGGGCAGAGAGGGAGTGGGGGCAGAGAAGAAGGGGGTAGAGAGGGAGGGGGTTGAGAGGGAGCGGGAGGGGTCGAAGGGGGTAAAGAGGGAGGGGGAGGGGTCAGAAGGTGAGGTGTTAGATAGGGAGGGATAGAGATGGGGTAGAGAGGGGGATAGAGAGGGAGGCGGAGGGGTTGGAGATGCAGGGGGTAGAGAGGGAGGGTGTAGAGAGGGGAGTAGAGAGTGTGGTAGATAGGGACGGGGTAGAGAGGGTGGGGAATGACAACTAGTTCTATTTGATCATATTTGATTGTGGTCAGGTTGAATGCATTCGAGGACGCACGTGAAATTTTAATTTCTCACCACTGTCAAATTGTGATGTCATATGTAAATGAGATATACTGTGATAACATGTCTGTAAGATGGCACTGTGACGTCATCAATGGAAAGTGCTGCAAGAGTCTCACTTAAAATCTGTGAATTTTGTTAAATAAAACGTAAGTACTTTGGAATTATAGGTTAGAATGCTACGGGAAAATGTTTATCCCGTCGAGTGGAAAAATGTGAGTAGCATGTGTGAAAATGGGAAGACTTTGGCCAAGCATTTTGTAAGAAGATACAAATTAAGGAGATTAAAATAAAGCCTACGCAATCCCGCATACACACAGAGATTTGGAATGTTGAGAACAAAGGGGAGAGTTTTAGTATATACCAGATCAAGTGCAGGCCCGTTGTGTCTGCTCCCCCAACGCACCTGTTCCCTACCAGTAGCCCCCAGTGGTGGTATGGTCCTACTGATCATTGCTAGCCGAGCCATTGTGACGTCATCTTCAGTGCGGTCTTCAGTGGCTGATCACTGCTAACCGAACTATTGTGACGTTATTAGTTGATGCTGGTCGTTTTAAAGTCAGTCTTTTGATGTTTTTAATTTTAATCAGTAATGTGGTGAAATAAAGCATAATATGTTAAGTGAAGGCGTTCTCTGCCTAGAGGGAAATGTGTGAATCAGAATATGTAAAAATCTTGTGAAAGTTGGCATTTTTTAAGCTTTAATCGCGTCAAATATAGGATGAAACCTTCAGTGAGGTTGATCACTGCTCGCCGAGCCATTGTGACGTCATCAGTTGAAGCTGGTCGTTTACATTTCAAAGTATTTTGACTTTTTTAGATATTTAGTCAGTAACTAGAGTAAGTGGGACCCGTTGGGTCTCATATTCACACGGGAGGGCTGGTCCCCCAACGCAATATTCAACCTCTCCACCAATTCCAATATTGGTGGCCAGTGGGGGGGTGGTGGGGTGGGGAGGCTTCCTGGAGCGTTAATATGGGTGTTGTGGGTTGAAAGGACTGGTTTTCAGAGGGCTAGTGTGGACATTGTGGGCCAAATGGATTCTTGGGGTGGCAGCTCAGTCACTCAAGCCTGATGTGCTGGCAGCTCACTCACTGGTGGGCTGGCAGTTGACTCACGGCAATTCATTGAAATTCCATTTCAAACAGGACGCAAGGCCACCAAATTAAAATGCAGTTTCCTACCATTTCAAGCAGGGTGCAAAGCCACAATATTCAAGTGCAGTTTCTTACCACTTCAAGCAGGGTGCAAGGCCACCAAATTCAGGTGCAGTTTCCTACCACTTCACGCAGGGTGCAAGGCCACCGAATTCAAGTGCAGTTTCCTCCCACTTCAAGCAGGGCGCAAAGCCAACACATTCAACTGCAGGTCCTCCCACTTCAAGCAGGGTGCAACGCCACCGAATTGAAGTGCAGTTTCCGACGACTTCAAGCAGGGTGCAAGGCCAACACATTCAAGTGCAGTTTCATACCACTTCAAGCAGGGTGCAAGGCCACCAAATCCAAGTTCTGTTTCACACCACTTCAAGCAAGGTGCAAGGCCACCAAATTCATGTGCATTTCCATATCACTTCAACAAAGGTGCAAGGCCACCAAATTCAAGTGCAGTTTCGTAGCATTTCATGCAGGGTGAAACCACCATAAAACTACCATACAACCACACAAAACACCACAAAACACCACATAGACATCACACTCACCGTTTAGTAGACATTCAGTGTGTTCAGTTGATTCAGTTGATTCACTGCTCAGAAAGAGTCGTGACCTCTCCCTCCACCATTTCCAGTGACTGAGGCACACCCACACTCCCGGGTTTTAGAATCCCTCCACCCTCCCACCGGAAGTGGCATGGCCTTCATGGCGTGATTGACAAGAGAGAAATTCTCAACATTTTTTAAACACTAATAACACTTTTAATTTGCATTGATGTGAAGAATCCCCTGCACCTGATGAGCGGAGTGGGACTGAGTAAGATGGCCAAAAATCAAAGTCGGAAGTGTTAACGTATTATCTAAAATTAATATAGAGTGCAAACAGGAAGTTGGCAAATTTTGACTTTTAAACATTTGCCATTTCAAAAGAACCAACCCCAACCATTCGCTGTGCTTTATTTCAAACCAACCTCCACCAACAATTTGCTGTGCTTTATTTCAAACCAACCACCACCAACCATTTGCTGTGCTTTATTTCAAACCAAACACCACCAACAATTTGCTGTGCTTTATTTCAAACCAACCACCACCAACCATTTGCCGTGCTTAATTTCAAACCAACCACCGCCAACCATTTGCTGTGCTTTATTTCAAACCAACCTCAGGTTCATTTTCAAACCACATTACGGGCACTCAAGGTCAGTAAAACCACACTCACAGTTTAGTAGACATGTGTTCAGTGTTATTCACAGATCAGACAGCGAGACGTGACCCTCTCGCTCCCCCATCTTGCAGAGACTGACTGAGGCACTCAACACTTACGGGTTTTATAGTCCCTCAGGAAGGGGCGTGGCCTTCACGAGAGAGAATCTCAACATTTTTAAAACACTAATAAGTCTTTCATTTTTCATCGATAGGAAAAATCCTCTTGCTGTAGGCAGCTGAGGGGGATACTGAGTAAGATGGCCGAAAATCACTGCCGTAAGTGGCAGCGTTTTTTCCAAAATCAATATACAGAAGAACAGGAAGTGGTCAGGATCAGACTTTTAATAATATAGATGAGTCGAGAATCAGTCGAGAAACGAAGCAGAAAATGTTCAGTGAAGGTGCTCTCGGCCACGACGGCAAAAATGTCAATCGGAATATGTACAAATGTAATCGTTACCGCGTAGCGTTTTTGTGAAGATGTAAAGACAACCATATACACACACACATATACACATACAATATCAGACTTTTAATAGATATGATGATAGATGGATTTGCGATCGCTTTCATTAAAATGCTCTTCCAGATTACACCAGTCAACTGACCAGGCTCTCTTCCCAATGCAAGGTTTAATATTATTTTAACGCAAAGCCACTTGGAAACACCTAACACATTCCGCCACGTCTAATCCTGTTGCCAAGTTACAGTTAATATTGATGAAGTGAAGTCAATTGTGTGGTGCTCACATTCTTCCGTAATCTGTCTACATACCTGATCCTCTACGGCGGGCTATGGGGTCGTCTATAATGTAATTCCCTTCGAGTGGTTGCTGTGTCTTATTTTGGTGCTTACACCGTAGTGTTTCAATAGACGTACCATCGTTGGTGAGGTCACATTTAAAATATTATGATTAATTTCCGTCACTATGTTTTAGGAACGATCTTATCAAGCGGGAAAGAGTGCAGAGAAGACTAACGTGGATGTTGGCAGGATTCGAGGGCCTTAGCAAATGGTAGAGGTTGAGCAGGATGACGAGGGGCTATCTTCTGAGAGTGCAGGAGGACGAGGGGCTATCTTCCATAGCTGTACAGAATCATGAGAGTAATAGCTCAGGTAAATGCACAGTCTGCTGTACAGATTATGGGAGTGGAGACCTAGAAAGGGGTTTAAGGGGAGCGGGAAAGATTTAGTAAGAACATGACGGGTAACTTTTTTACACAGTTGGTGGTGGGTGTCCGGAACGAGATGCCGGAGGAAGTATTTCAGGCCGGTACTATCGCGACGTTTAGACAATAGACAATAGACAATAGACAATAGGTGCAGGAGTAGGCCATTTGGCCCTTCGAGGCAGCACCGCCGTTCAATATGTTCATGGCTGATCACCAACAATCAGTACCGTGTTCCTGCCTTCTCCCCATATCCCCTGACTCCGCTATCTTTGAAAGCCCTATCTAGCTCTCTCTTGAAAGCATCCAGAGAACCGGCCTCCACCGCCCTCTGAGGCAGAGAATTCCACAGACTCACAACTCTCTGTGTGAAACAGTTTTCGTCATCTCCGATCAAATGGCTTACCCCTTATTCTTAAAATTTGACCCTTGGTTCTGAACTTCCCCTACATTTGGAACACGTTTCCTGCCTCTAGCGTGTCCAAACCCTTAATAATATTAAATGTTTCAATAAGATCGCCTCTCATCCTTCTAAATTGCAAATATACAAGCCCAGCCGCTCCATTCTCTCAGCATACGATAGTCCCACCATACCCGGAATTAACCTTGTGAACCTACGCTGAACTCTCTCAATAGCAAGAATGTCCTTCCTCAAATTTGTTGACCAAAGCTGCACACAATACTCCAGGTGTGGTCTCACTAGGGCCCCGCACAACTGCAGAAGGATCTCTTTGCTCCTATACTCAACACCTCTTGTTATGAAGGCCAACATGCCATTATCTTTCGTCACTACCTGCTGTAACTACATGCTTAAGTTCAGTGGCTGATGAACAGGGACACCCAGATGTTGTTGTACTTGCCATTTTGCTAACTTGACACCATTCGGATAAAAACCTGCCGTCCTGTTCTTGCCACCAAAGTGGATAACCTCACATTTATCCGCATTTAATTGTATCTGTCATGCATCTGCCCACTCACCCAACCTGTCCAATTCACCGTGCATCCTCAAAGCATCCTCTTCACAGTTCATACTGCCACCCAGCTTTGTGTGATCTGCAAATTTGAAAATGTTACTTTTAATCACTTCATCTCAATCATGAATGTATTGTGTACGTTTTCACCCAGAGAGTTGTGCATTTGTTGAATTCCCTGGCACAGAGAGCAGTGGAGGCCACATCACTGGATGGATTTAAGAGAGAGTTAGATAGAGATCCAGGGGCTAGTGGAATTAAGGGATATGGGGGAAGGCAGGCACGGATCAGCCATGATCGCAATGAAAGGCGGTGCTTGCTCGGAAGGCCGAATCGCCTCCTCCTGCACCTATTTTATATGTTTCTATGTTTCTATTGTACATAGCTGCAAATTCAGCACCGAGCCTCGCGGTACCCCACTGCCTGCCATTCTGAAAGGGACCAGTTAATCCCTACTCTTTGTGTTTACAAAGTATGAACAGATAGAGTCATGGATTGAAACAGCGTGGAAACGGCCTTCGGCCCAACTTGCACACACCGGCCAACACTCCACAGCTACACGTCTCACCGGTCGGCATTTGGTTCATATCCCTCCAAACCTGCCCAATCCATGTACCTGTCTAACTGTTTCTTAAACTTTTGGATATCCCCAACATCAACTACCTCCACTGACAGCTTCTTCCATAAATTCGTAATCCTTTGTGTTACTCCTCAGAATCATATTAAATCGTTTCCCCTTCAACTTAAACTATGTCCTCTGAACAGGACAGGGTTGGTAGGATATGGCACAAACGCGCGAAAGTGAGACTACTGTCGTTGGGACATGTTGGGCGGCATGGACAATATGGGCCGAAAAGCCTGTTTCTATGCTGCATAACTCTATGATGGTATAGATTTATGTGTATATCATCTCTGAGTACGGCGGTGAAACTATCCATCAAATTTGCGTAACACTCCTCCCTCTTTTGCTCTGCACCTCCCCGACCATCTCCATGTCGTCTGAAAGGTTACCATGGGTATGTTAACCTCTGTGCATATCATGTTTCCCCAATAATTTGTGCTTGGATTTAACATGTTAGAACGTTGCGCAAGGTTCTTATTATCTTCCAAATGCAGTACACCATATTCCCGTTGCAGGTGGGTTGTGTCCAAACAAGCCATATTCCATAACACCATATTACATATTACACAAGATCTCTTCTGGAATTAATTTCTGCCAGTTTATTTATTTTCCTGCCTGCTTGACTTACATGAAGGGCTTCAACTAACTAAATTCATTTCGGTTCTACCAAAATATAACCCAAAATATACAACAAATATCTGTACAAATACTACTATATGTGATGAAATTCTAATCTATATTTGTACATTTTCCTTCAGTTCATAAGATTCAAGATTCAAGATTTAAGATTTCCTTTATTGTCATTCAGACCTTTCGGTCTGAACGAAATTGTGATGCCTGCAGTCCTACACAGAACCAATAATAACAAAACAGACAATAAACACAAATTAAACATCCACCACAGTGAGTTCACCAAGCACATCCTCATAGTGATGGAGGCAAAGTCTTAGTCTCGCTCTCTTCCCTCCGTGTTCTCCCTCTGCGCTGAGGTGATCGATCCAGGCCGAAGATGCCGCCCTCCAGCCAGCGGACCTCCGTGGTGATGTCGCCGCCGCCGAAACCCTCGAACGCGCGTCTCCGCTCCGAAACGGCCCGCCACAGCATCACCTCCGGATCCATAGTCTCCGCTCCGGGCCGCCGCCCCAGTTCTAGGCCGCCGCCCCAGCTCCAGGCCGCCGCCCCAGCTCCGGGTCCCGTATTCCCCGCTCCGGGCCGCCGCCCCAGCTCCGGGTCCCGAAGTCTCCGCTCCGGGCCGCCGCCCCAGCTCCAGGCCGCTGCCCCAGCTCCAGGTCCCGTAGTCTTCGCTCCGGACCCTGCTGCACCAACTCCAGGCCGCCGCCGAAAGCCAGAACGCCGCACCAGCAAGTCGGGGCCACCGCTGCCTCAGCCCCGTTGGTAAGTCCTGCCTGGCTCTGCCTCCGTACTCTCGGGGTCGGTCGCAGGTTGGAGGCCGCCAGCCCCGCCATTAGGCCTCACCGCAGACGGAGGCAGGGAGGGGGGATACGACACGAAAAAGTCGCATTCCCCCGAAGGAAGAGACAGAGAACCCCCCTAGCACAGCCCAACAAACTAAAACTTAGCATAAACAAGACAAAAAAAACAACAGAAAAAAGTAAAAACAGACGGACTGCAGGCGAGCCGCAGCCGATTAACAGCGCCGCCACTTCCGGTACCACTCGCTACGACAGTTCCTTTGAAGGTCAATGCATATACGGTCACTTCGAAAATAGACACCACCCAATTGTAACCGAGATTCGCACCGCAGACAAGTGCAAACTCCGCAGGAATCTCACCTCCCCTTGAAACTCGAGTAGATTCGTGATCTCAGAAATAGAAAGTGCTAACCATGCCAACAAACGGGAAGCGGCGCCGATTGGGACTATAGCCCATTGCGCCGACGACAGATGGCGCAATGGGCTAAGTGTTCGGCTGGCAACCGGAAGGTAGCCGGTTCGAATCCCGCTTGGAGTGCATACTGTCGTTGTGTCCTTGGGCAAGACACTTCACCCACCTTTGCCTGCGTGTGAATGTGTGTGTGTGTGAATGTGTGTGAGTAATTGGTGGTGGTCGGAGGGGCCGTAGGCGCAGATTAGCAGCCACGCTTCCGTCAGTCTGCCCCAGGGCAGCTGTGGCTACAGAAGTAGCTCACCACCACCGAGTGTGACTGAGGAGTGAATGAATAATGCGATGTAAAGCGCCTTGGGTATTAGAAAGGCGCTATATAAAATCCAATACATTATTATTATTATTATGTCGTATGTCTATGGCCTCCACATGTGCAGCCTGACCCTCTGAGTTACTCCAATACTTTGCAGTCAACGCAAGTTACCCTGCATTTGAAGTTCTTTGAGTCCACCCAGCATCATCGCATTTTCTCAAACAATGAACAATTTGTGAGATAACCCAAATAAAATCCACCCTTTTCTGAATGCGAGTAGATCCATAGTCAAAGAGTGATAACGCGTGGAAAAAGGCCCTTCGGCCCAACCTGCCCAAACTGGCTAACACGTCCCAACTACCCTTGTCCCAACTCCCCGCGTCTGGTCCATATCGCAACAAACCTGTTATATCCGTGTACATGTTTAAATGTTTCTTAAACATTTGGCTTGTCCAACCCTCAACCACCTCCCTGGTAGCTTGTTCCATACACCCTCCAACCTCTGTGTGAAAGAGTTGCCCCTCAGATTCCTATTCAACATTTTGGCCTTCACCTTCAACCGTCTATCCAGAGAAAATCTTATCCGATAACTTCCCCACCACCACGGACGTCATCCTCACCGGCATGCATCTTTGTTCTATTCGCCATGTTTTTCTTAAACAGAAGGACATCATTTCCGCATTGGACTGGTAGCTCCACAAAGGCCAAACTATGCGTTTTACGCCCCATGCTCTGTGTTCCGTGCTTTCTCTTCCGTATTCTGGGTTCCTTTCTCCGTGCTGCCTGCGTTCTACTCTGCTCCCATTTTTCCATGCTCCGTGGACTGCGTGCTGTGCTCGGGTCTCTGTGCGCGGTGTTCTGATTTGCCTTCAGTGAATGCAACATCTCCAAGTTTGCGGATGATACGAAGCTGGGGGGCAGTGTTAGCTGTGAGGGGGATGCTAGAAACATAGAAACATAGAAATTAGGTGCAGGAGTAGGTCATTCGGCCCTTCGAGCCTGCACCGCCATTCAATATGATCATGGCTGATCATCCAACTCAGTATCCCGTACCTGCTTCTCTCCATACCCTCTGATCCCTTTAGCCACAAGGGCCACATCTAACTCCCTCTTAAATATAGCCAATGAACTGGCCTCGACTACCCTCTGTGGCAGAGAGTTCCAGAGATGCACCACTCTCTGTGTGAAAAAAGTTCTTCTCATCTCGGTTTTAAAGGATTTCCCCCTTATCCTTAAGCTGTGACCCCTTGTCCTGGACTTCCCCAACATCGGGAGCAATCTTCCTGCATCTAGCCTGTCCAACCCCTTAAGAATTTTGTAAGTTTCTATAAGATCCCCTCTCAATCTCCTAAATTCTAGAGAGTATAAACCAAGTCTATCCAGTCTTTCTTCATAAGACAGTCCTGACATCCCAGTAATCAGTCTGGTGTACCTTCTCTGCACTCCCTCTATGGCAATAATGTCCTTCCTCAGATTTGGAGACCAAATCTGTACGCAATACTCCAGGTGTGGTCTCACCAAGACCCTGTACAACTGCAGTAGAACCTCCCTGCTCCTATACTCATACTAGGAGGCTTCAAGGTGACTTGGATAGGCTTGGTGAGTGGGCAAATGCATGGTAGATGCAGTATAATGTGGACAAATGTGAGGATATCCACTTTTGTGGCAAAAACAGGAAAGTAGACTATTATCTGAATGGTGGCCGATTAGGAAAAGGGGAGATGCAACGAGACCTGGGTGTCATGGTACACCAGTCATTGAAAGTAGGCTTGCAGGTGCAGCAGGCAGTGAAGAAAGCGAATGGTATGTTAGCATTCATAGCAAAAGGATTTGAGTATAGGAGCATGGAAGTTCTACTGCAGTTGTACAGGGTCTTAGTGAGACCACACCTGGAGTATTACGTACAGTTTTGGTCTCCAAATCAGAAGAAATACATTCTGGTCATAGAGGGAGTACAGAGAAGGTTCACCAGACTGATTCATGGGATGTCAGGACTTTCATATGAAGAAAGACTGGATAGACTCGGCTTGTACTCGCTAGAATTTAGAAGATTGAGGGGGGATCTTATAGAAACGTACAAAATTCTTAAGGGGTTGGACAGGCTAGATGCTGGAAGATTGTTCCCGATGTTGGGGAAGTCCAGGGCAAGGGGTCACAGTTTAAGGATAAAGGGGAAATCTTTTAGGACCGAGATGAGAAAAACATTTTTCACACAGAGAGTGGTGAATCTCTGGAATTCTCTGCCAAAGAGGGTAGTTGAGGCCATTTCATTGGGTATCTTTAAGAGGGAGTTAGATGTGGCTCTTGTGGCTAAAGGGATCAGGGGGTATGGAAAGAAGGCAGGTACAGGATACTGAGTTGGATGATCAGCCATGATCATATTGAATGGCGGTGCAGGCTCGAAGGGCCGAATGGCCTACTCCTGCACCTATTTTCTATGTTTCTATGTTTCTAAGATATGCGTGCCTAAATTTTCTTTAACATACGAAGCCAGACAAATGTGGCCACTTCCAGACGAAGCTCTCACCTCATTGCAGAGTTGTGCCTTCCATGTTTCGCAACAACACATTTCGTTGATCCGACCAATTGGCGTAATTACATCAATTGTTAATGAGAACGGGAATAAGTGAAAAGGCCAATGGGTTTATGCAGGGACAATGGATGCAAAATTAAAATAGAAATGTAGAATTTCCCTTCAGGAAGGCACACATGGATGATTGAATGTACATTGAGCCTTACATCACCATACGTCACAGTGACCTTGGCGGAACTCTACGGAATGTTGTAGCGCTGAGGCATCTAGGAGCGTATGCATATATTTCCTTGAAATTGGTATCACCGGTAGATAGTTTAGTAATGAAGGCTTTCGGTGCATTGGCCTTCATCAGTCAGGGCAATGAGTGTCGTGTCACCATTGTACAAGGCGTTGGTGAGGCCGTATTGGAGTATATGTTTGAGGTATGTCCACCCTAATGCAGCAATTATGTTGGTAAGCATTGAATAATTACATGTTGCCAAGACCTGAGGGACTGAAATATGGGGAAATACCTGAGTAGATTTGGACCTACTTCCTTGGAGGGCAGGAAAATAAGAGCTGCTCTTTCAAAGGTAGCTACAATTGTGAGATAATTAGAGGGGGTGAAGCGCGGTGTGTTGAATCCCACATTGGGGTTAACAAAAACCAGAAAAGATAAGCTTAATGTAAGATAGTAACGAATCCTTTTCACGCAATGCTTTGTGGGTGTACGAGACGAGCTGCCAGATGAGATGGTTGAGGCAGGTACTGTAAAAAATAATTAAAACACATTTGGATAGGTGAATGAATAGGAACGTTTTAGACATATATGGGCCAAAGGCTGGCAGCTGGGACTGATGGAGGAGGAACATTAAACTTTAATGGAAGCTCGGCTATGCTTTAAACAACCAAGCCACTTGTTGAATCCGATTATTGAGGCGATTATGAAACAGTATTTTGTAAAGATAATAAAAGATGGTATAACAAACAGAGCGACCATCAAAGGGAAATGACAAGAAAGAAATATTAAAAGCAGCAATGATGAGGCAGAAGCTTAGCGGTATATTTTGAATGCTCCAACACTATTTACTCACCATAAAGAACATGGCTGGATTAATCTTGCTTGGTCGCATTAATGTCACAGTGTGCATTTAAAAAAATTGACTGTTGCTGATGTGACGCTTTCTTGCTGGCCGAGGTTAAAAAAATAACATTTCGTTGGAACTCATTGGATGAGATATGCTCTAACGTTGGAGGTAAAGTAGCATCGGACAATAAACAGAGCAGGGAAGAAACATCTCGATATTATTTTATCAGGGACACGTTCAGAATGCATGGAGTATCCAATTTGTTTAATTTGTTCCCATTTGGGACATGTTGCAGTGGGGTGTTAAAAAACAACAATGCCATGAATGT
Source organism: Malacoraja senta (assembly GCA_038087875.1). Lineage (NCBI taxonomy): Eukaryota > Metazoa > Chordata > Chondrichthyes > Rajiformes > Rajidae > Malacoraja > Malacoraja senta. The sequence continues at coordinate 4,110,875 of JAXLNO010005841.1, forward strand.
AAATGGCATCATTCGTAGTCGTTCAAACTGTAGGTAGCATGAAGATAAATTGACTCACCTGGGATTCTCGAGGAAAATAAAAGTGCGACATGCTGGCTGTTTGGGGAATACAGGTCGCCCATTGAAGAAAATGCACGGACCAGCAAGTGGGATATTGTTTGCCATTTACTACCCCTTTCTCGCAATTATTGGTGTTCCACGTAAGTTTAACTTCGATTGAACGTGTCCAAAATCGGTTAACTAAATTTTAGTGTATCCATAACTGTGACTCCTAATGTTTAACTTCATAGCATTGCCGACATCTGAGCCTGTTAGTCATCCACTGCAATCGCGTATCCAGTCTGCAAGCCTTCAGTATTTGTTGATCTATGTGTGATGTAGGTGAAACCCGGTGACATCCTGCTGTTGCTCTCTCCGGCCTGTCAAGGCTCAATGATGTCGGTTTAGGCTTTTGGTATATGAATTAGGATGACGTGAATATCAGTGTGCGGCTTCACCTTCCAACTTAAGTTTAACATGAGTGATCACATGTGGTACAGTATTCACACCCGCTGTATTAGAATCGTTTGTTATAACAAATATAATATCATGCATTCATTATTATTCTGCACTATTACCGTAAAAGGGTGAGGTGCAATCGTGTACATCATTCCGCAGGTACATTAAGTGGCTTTGGGTGGATATTAATTTCCATGTTATGGTGCAGGGCAGTTGCAGAACATATTATATAGTAAACTATGTTCAATGCTGTGATGTTCTCCAGTTGGGTGTTTTCTGCTGTATTATTCCTCTAATGTGGCATTAACTTCTGGGGTATGTATTTTCCGAGGGTGTAATTTAGTTAATTTAATGTTTTGTGAGATTTTACTGTACTTCACTATATTTAAATATTATCTGGAACAACTCTTTTGTGAATGTATTGCATTCTATTCTATTTTGCCATTGCAACACGTTAGTACATAAAAACTGGACCGTCGATTATTGCAGCAGCGGCGGTGCCCGTGCTTGTGAGATACGTTGCCGAATCAGAAGATGATGTGACATTTCTGTGAGACAAGCGGAATGTTCTACTCCGTTTCCTGCTTTAAAATAAAAACAAAACAGTTTGCAATTGTGCAGGGAGGGACTGCAGATGCTAGTTTACACTGAAGCCAGACACAAAATTCTGGAAACATTCAGCGGGTCATGCAGCATATCTGGAGAGAAATAATGGGTGACGTTTCTGATCGAGACTCTTCGTCAGACTCTGAGTCTGGGGAGAGGGATACAGAGAAATATGGAAAGGAAAGGTATAAAAATACAGATCATATGGGATGATAATCAAGGAAATGTACATTGTTGGCTGAGGCGAAGTTGAGAAGGAGGCATACCATCAGTAAAATTTAATCAGGAGGACAGAAAAAACTAGTCAGAGAACTGGGATGGGGAGGAATGGAGAGAGAGGGAAAGGAAGAGTTACTTGTAGTTAGATAAATCAATATTCATACCGCTGGGGCGTAAGCTGTTCAAGCGAAATATGAGGTGTTGGTCCTACAATTTCCGTTGGGCCTCAATTTGACAGTGGAGGAGGCCCACGATAGAAAGGTCACTGTTGGAATGGGAGGTGAAGTTAAAGTGTTCAGCAACCGGTAGATCGCGTGTGCCTTGGCGGATTGAGCAGACGTGTTCAGCGAAACGAACGCCAAGCGTGCGTTTAATCTCGCCGATATATTGGAATCCACAACTGGAAAAGTGGTACGGTAGGTGAGATTCAAGGAGGTCCATGAGTAGCTCTGCCTCACCTGAAAGGAATGTCGGGATCCTTGGACGGAGTCGAGGAAGGCGGTATTGGGACCGGTGTTGCATTTTCTGCAGTTGCAGGCAAAAGTCCCTTTGGATTGCGGCGATTTGTGGAGGATGGGATGAATTTACCAGGGAGATGTGGAAGGATCTCCTTCTGGATTCTGCTGAATTGAGAAGGGGTGGAGATGAAAAGCTGTGGCTAGTGGTGGGATCCCTTTGCAGGTGGGGAAAATGTCCAAGGATTATGTGTTGTATACGATGGCTGATGGTGTGAAAGGTGAAGAGTAGGGGGACTCTGTCCCTGTTGCGACATGGTGGAAGGGCAGCTAGAGCGGGGCTGCGGGACATCGAACAGACTCGTGCGCTGCGCGACACAGAAGAGGTCGCAACCGGTCTCAATATCAAAGCATAGATCTCAATATCAGATAAGTACTGATTCCAGAAACGAACTGGTTCTATCCCAGTTAATTGTAACTAGGTATTCAAAGACGAAATTTAGGACCTTTTCCAGGACTTCAACATCCTGCAAATTTCTAAAGTTAGGGTGAAACTGAACACGCCTTCCAAGGTCGCAGCATGGTCTTCCCCATATTCAAGAAAATATATTGTCCGTTTTTTCAACACCTTGCATTTCGCTGATATCACTGACTCGGTGTCTCTCCCCTTCCATTTCCGCTGATTTTGTTTATAGCCCAAATTGGAGTGGTGGGTGAGAAGACTTTTTATGTAGGTGGAGGGAAGCCCATGAGGGCTTTGTAGACATGGAGGAGGATCTTGAAGTTTATACGGATCCGCACTTGGAGCCAGTGGAGAGAGGCCAGGATCGGGGTGATGTGGTCCCTTTTTCGGGTGCTTGTCAGGAGTCTCGCTGCGGCGTTTTGGACCAGTTGCAGGCGGGACAGAGAAGATTGGCTGATGCCAGTGTAAAGGGAGTTGCAGTAATCTAGGTGGGAGGAGATGAATGTGTGGATGATGCTGGTCAATAATAAAATATGAAATAGCGGCATTTTTGGATAGCAGTAACAGGATCGATCCGAGTCAGCGTGGATTTACGAAGGGGAAATCAAGCTTGACTACACTTCTGGAATTTTTTGAGGATGTAACTAGGAAAATGGAGAAGGGAGAGCCAGTGGATGTATTGTGCCTGGACTTTCAGAAAGCCTTTGATAAGGTCCCACATAGGAAATTAGTGGGCAAAATTAGAGTACATGGTATTGGGGGTAGGGTACTGACATGGAAAGAAAATTGGTTGGCAGACAGGAAGCAAAGAGTAGGAATGAATGGGTCCCTTTCAGAATGGCAGGCAGAGACTAGTGGGGTGCCTCAAGTCTCGGTGATGAGACCGCAGCTATTTACAATATATCGTAATGATTTAGAGGAAGGGATTAAATGTAACATTAGCAAATTTGCAGATGACACAAAGCTGGTTGGCAGTGTGAACTGTGAGGAGCATGCTATGAGGATGCAGGGTGAATTGGACAGGTTGGGTGAGTGGGCAGATGCATGGCAGTTGCAGTTTAATGTAGAAAAATGTGAGGTTATCCACTTTGGTGCCAAAAACAGGAAGGCAGATTATTATCTGAATGGTGTCAGGTTGGGAAAAGGGTAGGTACAACGAGATCTAGCGGTCCTTGTTCATCAGTCACTGATAGAAAGCATGCAGGTACAGCAGGTAGTGAAGAAAGCGAATTGGCCTTCATAACAAGAGGATTTGAGTACAGGAGCACATGGGTCATTTTGCCATTGTACGGGGCCCTAGTGAGATTGTGTGCAGTTTTGCTCTCCAAATTCGAGGAAGGACATCCTTTCTATTGAGGGACTGCAGCGTCGATTCACTAGGTGAATTCCCGGGAAGACGTGACTGTTAGCTGTTGATAGAATGTAGCGGCTGGGCTTGAATACTCTGGAATTTTGAAGGTTGAGAGGGGATCTTATAACATATAGATTATTAAGGGTTTGGACACGCTAGATGCAGGAAACATGTTCCCGATGTTGGGGGAGTCCAGAACCAGGGGCCACAGTTTACGAATAAGCGATCGGCCATTTAGAACATAGATGATTGGAAAATCTTTTTCACACAGAGAGTCGTGAATCTGTGGAATTCTCTTCCTCAGAGGGCGGTGGAGGTCAATTCTCTGGATGATTTCAAGAGAGAGTTAGATACTCTTCAAGATAGCGGAGTCAGTGGATATGAGGTGAAGGCATGAACGGGGTAATGATTGTACATGTTCATCGCCCTGTGTGGGATGACTTTTCTCCAGCTCACGATTCAAATGGGATGCTTTCTAACAACCGACTTGAATCTTGATTGTGGATGTCATAATCCCCCCCCCCCCCGGTATTGTTTGGGTGCTGATGTTCTTTTTAAGCCAACTCCAGTGAGCCAATCCCACCTCTCTCGCGCCCGCAATCCCAGGAATTGGTCGAATAACTATTCGTTATACCCTCTCCATCACGTCGTTTAGGAACAGTTTTGGGCAACTACTCACTGTTTTACTACATCAAGCATTATTTTATCGTTACTCCTTTACCCTTATCATTGTTTTCTCTTAACAGCGAACATAGCGGCCGTTGTGATCCTATTGCGAGCGAGATGTGGACTATCCACGTGTGTTACTTATTACCTCGTGGCCATGGCGGTGACGGATCTACTGGTAATCGTCTCCGCCGTGATACTGAATCGAATCACCGGGATCTACTTTATTAACAGTTTATTCTCCACCACTCCAGCCTGTAGTTTCAGCACGGTGATGATTTATACAAGCAGGGATTCATCGGTGTGGCTGACGGTTGCATTCACCTTCGATCGATTCGCAGCCATTTGCTGCCGGCAGCTGAAAGATAGTTACTGCACGAAGAAAACGCGGCTGTGGTGATAGCTGCTATCTGTGTCCTGAGCGGTGTAAAGAACGCCCCTTTCTACTTTACATACCAACCATTGTTTACAGTGGACGGAATGCCCTGGTTTTGTGACATTAAGTCAAGCTTCTTCACTGAACCTGTCTGGAAAACATACGATTGGCTGGATCGCATTTTAACACCTTCTGTTCCTTTCCTTCTGATCTTTTTGTTCAATGTTCTGACTATCAGACACATAGTTGTGTCCAACAGAATCCGCAACGCACTTCGTGGTAACAAGGAGGGTGAGGATGGGAAAGATGCAGAAATGGAGAACCGGAGAAAATCCATAATTTTGCTTTTCAGCATCTCCGCCAGTTTTCTGCTCTTGTGGGTTACGTATGTCATAATTTTATGCTCGTTCGGATTAAAGGCGGTTCTTATATATCCGGTTTTCAGTTTCAGAAACCCACGTTACATTCTCCAAGAAAGCGCCAACATGCTCTCGACCCTCAGCTTCTGCACGAATTCCTTTATTTACGCAGTGACCCAGGCTAAATTCAGACAGGAGTTGAAGAAGGCAGTGAAATATCCTCTGGTGGTTGTTGATAACTGCCTCAGTCGATGAAAATAAATTATTCCGACAGAATGTATATATTTGCCCCGGTTTCAACTTTCCGTTATTTGTTCTAAAAAATGTGATCTCCCAATTGCCAACATCCAGCTAGAATCGCGGGCACCACATCCAAAGCTCCGCTCCATCCAGTTTCTCCAGCGTTACTGCATCATTTGTAGTTATAAAGGTAGAGATAGACACGAAATGCAGGAGTGCCACGACGGGTCAGTCATACACCTGGCGGCTTTACAGTCACCATTGAACTCTCAACATTCCTCGTCAGACATTGCCGTATGTTCATAATAGAGTGAAGGTGGGATGTCTGTTTAAGCAAAAATGCATGGGTAGTGCCAATAGATCAGTGTGTGCCTCTTTGCAAGTACCGGTGGGGAAACTATAGGGTTGTATGTGTTTATCTTTGGGTTATTGAATTTGTATGAGAAAAAAACCGTGAAAGAAAGGGGGTGGCCGAGAGTCCGTTAATAATACAATGGTCCGCTCAATTGATCTCAGCTCAAGGATTATTTTTAGGTTTAATTTGAATGATAATGAAGCGCAAAATTAAACTATTAGAGAAGACCCGGAAATATTTTGTTTGCTCATCATCCTTGTAACGATAAATTCTGAATGTCCATCAGTTATAAATGTTCCCATTTTCATTTTTGTTCCGCGAAACCAGTCTAGCAACACAACACATAAAAATAGATTACAAAATGGTCTTCCATCCTCTTGAGGTTTGAAAGAACCGTGCAGTTGCGCAAGAATAGGTAAGACAACTGTAGAGACACTGTAGACGTCATAGAGGGAATCACAGTTGAACGGGGATGTTGGCAGAGTTCGGCCAATTTAAAATTTGCCTGATGGAGTCACTGAGGAATGAAACAAAGTATCTGGCCCTTCAGCCCAGCGGATCCAGCGGATCCCGAGAGAGAGAGAGAAGAGAGAGAGAGAGAGAGAGAGAGAGAAATAGACAGATACTATAGTGGCACCAAACGTCGTGAATAATGTTTTCTTTATTCAGGCATTATAGGTTAGATATACATGCACGATTAGTCATCTTAAACAAAATTCATTGATGCTGCTGCGAAGCTGTTGCCTCGTGGGCTCGAGTTGACCTCTTCTTGAGGTAGCAGGACACTCACCCGAAGATAGAAAAAGAGGAAGAGAGAGGCAAGAGAGAAAGGGTTGACCCTGGGTTCGTTAAATATACTGGGAAACACCCCCATACAGCGTGACATTGCCCAGTCTGCTATCCCCGATTGCTGAGGGGCCGTGTAGCAAGTGGCCCAACCACCGGGAGCCGCCACAATACAGAGTTTGGGGTATATAGGTGGGAGAGAGAGAGAGGAGAGAGAGAGAGAGAGAGAGAGAGAGAGAGAGAGAGAGAGAGAGAGAGAGAGAGAGAGAGAGAGAGAGAGAGAGAGAGAGAGAGAGAGAGAGAGAGAGAGAGAGAGAGAGAGAGAGAGAGAGAGGGGATATATGTAATCTCGAAAGAAGCGCAATAAAACACAGATATTGTCATCACTAGCTAAATGGAGAGAGATGGGAAGAGGGAGGTAAAAAGAGAGAGAAATACACAGACACATAGTTAGTATGTGGGAGAGATGGGAGGGGAGCGAGGGAGAGGGGAAGAGAGGGGAGAGAGAGTGAGGGGATGGTAAGTGAGACAGAGCGAGAGAGGGAAAGTTACACAGAATAGTGAGGCAGAAATACATAAGGCGAGTCAGAGGGAGAGAGAGAGGGAGTGAAACAGGAGGATAGAGAGAGATGGGGAGATAGAGAGGAGGAGAGAGCGGGAGAGAGGGAGGGAGGGAGGAAGAGGGGGAGAGAGTAGGGGAGAGAAAGGCAAGAGAGAGAGAGAAGGGAGGACAGGAGAGAGGGGGGATAGAGAGGGGGGAGAGATAAGGGGTGGGAGAGGGGGGAGAGAGAGGGGGAGAGGGGGATAGAGAGAGCGGAGAGATAGAGTCAGAGAGAGAGAGGGGAAGAGAGAGGCGAAGAAATAGTTTTAGTTTAGAGATAGAGCACGGAAACATGCCCTTCGGCCCAACTTTCCCACATCGATCCACCAGCCCCATCTGCACAAGACCCACCTGCCCACGTTTGCCATATCCCTCCAAACCTGTCATCTCCGGTGTACCTGTCTAAAGTCAGAGACAGAGCACGGAAACAGGACCTTCGGCCCATTAATTCGTCGTCGACCAGCGATCACCCGTACACACAATTTTAATTTAGAAATACAGCGTGGAAATCAGCCCGTTGGCCCACTGAGTCCACGCTGATCAGCGACTGCCGTACATTAACACTATCCTACACACTTTAGGGCCAATTTACATTTATAACAGAAGCCAATTAACTCACAAACCCACACGTCTTTGGAGTGTGGAAGGAAACCAAAGATCTTGGAGAAAACCCACGCAGGTCAAGGGAGGACGTACAAACTCCGTACAGACAGCACCCATATCCGGATCGAAACACGGCATGTAATGCTGAGGCCCTATAAGGTGCTGGTCAGGCCGCATTTGGAGTATTGTGAGCAGTTTTAGGCCCCATGTCCGAGGAAGGATGTGCTGGCTCTGGAGAGGGTCCAGAGGAGATTTCCGAGAACGATCCCAGGAATGAGTGGGTTACCGAAGGTGAGCGTTTGACAGCACTGGGTCTGTACTCGCTGGAGTTTAGGATGTGTGGGGTCCTCATTGAAACTTTACCGAATAATGAAAGGCCTGGATAAGAGTGGATGCGGAGAGGACATTCCAAGGAAAGGGGATGAGAAGAGATTTATTTAGCCAGAGTTTACAAATAGTACCCGTAGTCATGATCTAACCAGGGATCCAGGTCTCTGGCGCTGTATGGCACCAACTGTTCCCTCTCTCACTCAGTCCCTCCCTCTCTATCTATCTCCCTGACCCTATCTCTACCTCTCTCTCTCCCCCGCTCTCCCTCCTCTCTCTTAATTTGTAGTTTAGTTCAGAGGTACACCGCGGAAACAGCCCCTTCGGCCCACCGATTCAACGCCGACCAGCGATCACCCGTTCACACTAGTTTGGTTTAGAGATACAGCACGTAGACTGGCCCTTCGGCCCAGCAAGTCCGTGCCGACCAGCGATTAATCGTTCACACTAGTTTAGTTTCGTTTAGAGCTGCTGTAGATTTGGAATCAACGGCAGGAGAAGATTAGCAAGAGAAAACACTGATTGGCTCTAGCCCAATAGGGAGGAGAGAAGTGTCAAAGCGGGGGAAACAGTTGAAAACTGAGGAATTGGATTGTAAATGGTAAATTAGGCAATTTATCAGTCAACATATGCAAGACTGCTCTTAGGGAGTGGCAGTGAGGGTGCGGCCTTGTGAGGGAAGTGCCCTGTGAGAAAAGTGTGATTCTTTGGCTCGAGAGTCTTCGGCGAGGAGGCTACGCAAAACACTGCAGAGGGAGAGACGTAAGAAGGAGATGTCAGGCAAGCTGAATCAGTGTGATGCTTGCAGTATGTGGGAGGTCAAGGACACTGCTGGTGCCTCTGGCTGCTACAAATGTGACCAGTGCATCCATGTACAGCTCCTGACGGGCCGTGTTGGGGAACTGGAGAAGCAAGTGGATGACCTCAGGTTTGTCCGAGAAACGGAGTCGTTCCTCGACAAGTCCTGCAGTAAGATTGTTACACCTAAGTTACTGGAAGGGAGAAGGTGGAGACAGTGAGAAAGGGAGGGAAGCATGGAATGCAAACGTCCCCGGGTGTTGTACTTCTTGTGAACAGGTTCACCCACTTAGAAGCTGTCGGGGCAGAAGACGTTTTAACACTGAGCGGCAGACTGGCTTGCGATGCGAATAGGGCTGTTGAGCCAAAACCAAAAAGGCCAAAGTCAGGCAACGCCATTGTAGTGGGAGACTCCATTGTGAGGGGTACGCACAGGGGTTTCTGCGGCAACAAACGGGATTCGAGGATGGTGTGCTGCCTTCCTGGTGCCAGGATCCAGGATGTCACGCACGGAGTGCAGAAAATCCTCAAGGGCGAAGGTGAACAGCCGGAAGTGGTAGTGCATGTCGGCAAAAAAAAATGTCGGAAAGAAGGGGATGAATATTCTGCAGCGTGACTTTAGAGAGCTCGGAAAAATGCTGTAAAGCAGGACCTCCAGGGTTGTTATCTCCGGTTTGCTTCCGGTTCCTCGTGCTGGCGAGAGCAGGAACAGAGAGATACGGGACCTGAATGTGTGGCTGAGGAGCTGGTGCACGGGGCAGGGATTTAGATTCTTAGATCACTGGGATCTGTTTTGGAGTAAGGGGGAACTGTACAAAAGGGACGGATTGCATCTTAACAGGTTGGGGACCAGCATTCTGGCAGGCAGGTTTGCCACTGCTACACGGGTGGTTTTAAACTGAATAAGGGGGGTGGGGTGTCGAATGGGATAGTTGAGGATGGAGTTAAAGCGAAAGGGTTTCTTAAATGTGTGAGCGTAGAGACATAAGGGTGTAAAATGAGGGTAGAAGCAATAGGCAGCAAGGTGAGAAGCAAAAGTGGCAGGCAGACAAATCCAGGGCAAAAATCAAAAAGGCCCACTTTTCAACATAATTGTATAAGGGGTAAGAGTGTTGTAAAAACAAGCCTGAAGGCGTTGTGTCTCAATGCAAGGAGCATTCGTAATAAGGTGGATGAGTTGAATGTGCAGATAGCTATTAGAAACATAGAAACATAGAAATTAGGTGCAGGAGTAGGCCATTCGGCCCTTCGAGCCCGCACCGCCATTCAATATGATCATGGCTGATCATCCAACTCAGTATCCCGTACTTGCCTTCCCTCCATACCCTCTGATCCCTTTAGCCACAAGGGCCACATCTAGCTCCCTCTTAAATATAGCCAATGAACTGGCCTCGACTACCCTCTGTTGCAGAGAGTTCCAGAGATTCAACACTCTCTGTGTGAAAAAAGTTATTCTCATCTCGGTTTTAAAGGATTTCCCCCTTATCCTTAAGCTGTGACCCCTTGTCCTGGACTTCCCCAACATCGGGAGCAATCTTCCTGCATCTAGCCTGTCCAACCCCTTAAGAATTTTGTAAGTTTCTATAAGATCCCCTCTCAATCTCCTAAATTCTAGAGAGTATAAACCAAGTCTATCCAGTCTTTCTTCATAAGACAGTCCTGACATCCCAGGAATCAGTCTGGTGAACCTTCTCTGCACTCCCTCTATGGCAATAATGTCCTTCCTCAGATTTGGTGACTATGATATTAATGACTATGATATAGTTGGGATCACGGAGACATGGCTCCAGGGTAACCAAGGCTGGGAGCTGAACATCCAGGGATATTTAGGAGGGATAGACAGAAAGGGAAAGGAGGTGGGGTAGCGTTGCTGGTTAGAGAGCAGATTAACGCAATAGAAAGGAAGGACATTAGCTTGGAGGATGTGGAATCGATATGGGTAGAGCTGCGAAACACTAAGTTGCAGAAAACGCTAGTGGGAGTTATGTACAGGCCACCTAACAGTAGTAGTGGAGTTGGGATGGCATCAAACAGGAAATTAGAAATGCGTGCAACAAAGGTAAAACAGTTATAATGGGTGACTTCAATCTACATATAGATTGGGTGAATCAAATTGGCAAGGGTGCTGAGGAAGAGGATTTCGTGGAATGTATGCGGGATAGTTTTCTAAACCAACATGTAGAGGAACCAACGAGAGAGCAGGCTATTCTAGATTGGTTATTGAGTAATCAGGAAGGGTTAGTTAGCAGTCTCAGTCTTGTTGTGCGTGGCCCCTTGGGCAAGAGTGATCATAATATGGTTGAGTTCTTCATTAGGATGGAGAGTGACATTGTTAACTCAGAAACAAGGGTCCTGAACTTAAAGAAAGGTAACTTTGAGGTTATGAGAAGTGAATTGGTCAAGATAGACTGGCAAATGATTCTTAATGGGTTGACGGTAGATCTGCAATCGAAGGCATTTAAAGACTACATGGATGAACTACAACAATTGTTCTTCCCTGTTTGGCAAAAAATACATCAGGGAAGGTAGTGCATCCATGGATAACAAGGGAAATCAGGGATAGTATCAAAACAAAAGATGAAGCGTACAAATTAGCCAGAAAAAGCAGCCTACCAGAGGACTGGGAGAGATTCAGTGTCCAGCAGAGGAGGACAAAGGGCTTAATTAGGAAAGAGAAAATAGATTATGAAAGAAAACTGGCAGGGAACATAAAAACTGACTGCAAAAGCGTTTATAGATATGTGAAGAGAAAAAGATTAGTTAAAACAAATGTAGGTCCCTTGCAGTTAGAACAGGTGAATTGATCATGGGGAACAAGGACATGGCAGACCAATTGAATAACTACTTTGGTTCTGTCTTCCCTAAGGAAGACATAAATAATCTGCCGGAAATAGCAGGGGACCGGGGGTCAAACGAGATGGAGGAACTGAGTGAAATCCAGGTTAGCCGGGAAGTGGTGTTAGGTAAATTGCATGGATTAAAGGCCGATAAATCCCCAGGGCCAGATAGGCTGCATCCCAGAGTACTTAAGGAAGTAGCCCCAGAAATATTGGATGCATTAATGATAATTTTTCAAAACTCTTTAGATTCTGGTGTGAATGGTATGTTTGCATTCAGAGCAAAAGGATTTGAGTATATGAGCAGGGAGGTTCTACTGCAGTTGCACAGGGTCTTGGTGAGACCACACCTGGAGTATTGCGTACAGTTTTGGTCTCCTAATCTGAGGAAAGACATTCATGCCATAGAGGGTGTACAGAGAAGGGTCACCAGACTGATTCCTGGGATGTCAGGACTTTCATATGAAGAAAGACTGGTTAGACTCGGTTTGTACTCGCTAGAATTTAGAAGATTGAGGGGGGATCTTATAGAAACGTACAACATTCTTAAGGGGTTGGACAGGCTAGATGCAGGAAGATTGTTCCCGATGTTGTGGAAGTCCAGAATAAGGGGTCACAGTTTAAGGATAAGGGGGAAATCTTTTAGGACCGAGATGAGGAAAACATTTTTCACACAGAGAGTGGTGAATCTCTGGAATTCTCTGCCATAGAAGGTAGTTGAGGCCAGTTCATTGGCTATATTTAAGAGGGAGTTAGATGTGGCCCTTGTGGCTAAAGGGATCAGGGGGTATGGAGAGAAAGCAGGTACAGGATACTGAGTAGCCATGATCATATTGAATGGTGGTGCAGGCTCGAAGGGCCGAATAGCCTACTCCTGCACCTATTTTCTATGTTTCTATGTTTCTATATACGGCGTGGAAACAGGCCCTACGGCCCACCGAGTCCGCGCCGACCACCGGTCCCCGCACACTAACACTATCCTACACACACTAGGGACATATTGCAAATTTACAGAAGCCAATTCACCCATGAACCTGTACGTCTTTGGAGTGTGGGAAGAAACTGAAGATCTCAGAGAAAACCCACACAGGTTACGGTGATAACGGAGAGGGAGTGAGAGCGAGAGAGAAAGAGAGACCGGGTGGGGTAAGAGAGATGGGAAGAGAGAGACAAAGGGAGAGATGGCGGGGTGAGAGAGAGGGGGGAAGAGAGGGAAAGGGACGGAGAGGGAGGAAGGTACAAGGAGAGAGGATGGTACTGACGGGAGAGAGAAAGGTGTGGAAATAGAGATGGGAAGAGAGTGAAAGATACGCAGATAGAGGGACACACGGAGAGAGGGAGAGATGATGAGAGCGAGAGGGAAAGCGACGGCGGGAGAGAGGAGGTGAGAGAGATGGGAAAGTGACAGACATTGGAGAGGGAGAGGGAAAGAGAGGGAAAGAGGGAGAGAGAGAGGGGGGACAGGGGTGCGAGAGAGGGTAAGGGAAAAAGAGAGGCGAAGAGAAAGAGAGATGGGGAGAGAGGGAGAGACAAAGGCGAGAGAGAGAGAGAGAGAGAGTGAGAGAGAGAGAGAGAGAGAGAGAGATAGAGAGAGAGAGAGAGAGAGAGAGAGAGAGATCGAGGGAGAGAGGGAGAGAGGGAGAGAGGGAGAGAGGGAGAGAGAGGGAGAGAGGGAGAGAGGGAGAGAGGGAGAGAGGGAGAGAGGGAGAGAGGGAGTGAGGGAGAGAGGGAGAGAGGGAGAGAGGGAGAGAGAGAGAGAGAGAGAGAGAGAGAGAGAGAGAGAGAGAGAGAGAGAGAGAGAGAGAGAGAGAGAGAGAGAGAGGGAGAGAGGGAGAGAGAGAGAGAGAGAGAGAGAGAGAGAGAGAGAGAGAGAGAGAGAGAGAGAGAGAGAGAGAGAAGAGATCCAAGATGGCGGCGCCCGCGGTGATACTTGCGTGAGTCCCGGGGACAATTATCGATTATTGATCGTTGCCGTCGTCCCCTGAGGGCGAGGATTTGGGACCCGGGGGCCGTGTGGGGAGGGAGAAATATCCCCCCCTAACTTACGTTTCTAGCGGTCTCCATCGCCGTCCTTCACCTAAACGGGAGATCGGGTCGGGACCCGCGGGAGAGAGAGAGAGAGAGAGACGCTGGAGGCCGGGACCACAGGCACCGATACCCGGAGTCGGCGAACTCACCACACTGTTCCCGTTCCCTGTGAAGAACAGATGTAAAGCCAGCCCTGCCCAGCCCTCGCTGTGAGAGAGAGAGAGAGAGACGGTGTGCGCTGTGCGACAGAGACCCTGAGTTTGCTGCAGCCCCACGAGGCCCGTGACTAAACAGCCCGTGAAATGTGGTCCGAGGCTGGTCGACGCAACAAGGTCTGTGTGGCCAAAACCTATTTAAACTGAACTTATCCAACAAACTTAAACTTACCCAAAATAGCTATAGCTAGAATGAACCCCTGAAAACTATACCTAAAGTGGGACATGGTGTGAAAACACGAAAACTTGGAAAGGGGAATAAATAAATAAATTGTTAAATAAATAAATAAATAAACAATCAGATAAAATCCTGCAGGCAGATCAGATAGATCGAAGCAGCATAGCAAGCAGAACAAAGAGCTGGGAAATAGCATACCCAGAAAAATGCAAAAGCAGAAATGCAAAAGATAAACATAAGGACAAAACCATCCAGGAAAACCCAGATGTCCTTTACGCTGATTACGCCCAACATCAAGGGTGTAGGAAGAAGTGTAACCTCATATTCTTCACTAAATACATCTCTCCATGGAAAGACACTCTGCTTGAAAACTACCCATATGTCAATAGTGAGGGTATTGGATATGGGGGCAGACTAAAAGTATACAAAGATCAAAGCCTGGATAAAGATGATCCTAGCCTTACTATCTCATACTATAATAAAGGCAAGATCATGATACAAGGAAACTCAGAAAACCTGGACTCTTTTGAAGGGATCTTTCCCCTGCTAAAAGAGAAAGTAAATGAAAAATGCACCAATGCCCACCTGGATAACTATGAAGATGACAGTCCACTAGAGACAATTGCTGCCATGGCCATCTCTACCCCCCTACACCTCATAATTCAAGCCGCCAGCTGAGAGAGAATCTGGCTCAGCTAGAACTCGAGTTCACGGAACTTAAACAAGCGCAGGGTAGGCAACTCTACCAGCTGAAGGAGGACTTCAATCAGATGAGGACCAAAAATGAGACTACCACCTCTGAGATGAAGAGAGCCCTGGAGGAGTTGAAACAAGAAAACTGTACACTCCGGGCCCAATTAGCCGAAATAAAGGAGGAAATGAGTAAACAGGGAAAAGAACCTGTCAAGCAGCTCCAGAATTTCAGGGACAATCACCAAGAAATCCCCAAAAGGACAAATGAAATCACACAGATTCCAGCTGCTGCTCACTTCCCTATGGCTCCTCCGACCCCTCTGAGCTGCACTCAGCCCACCAATATACCATTAGTGGACACCCCTTCTGGTACACAGCTTGCCCCAGGTACACAGTCAACAGGCAACCCTCGCCCTAGCTTCACCCAACCTCCTGCCCCCCAGGTGGTCCTACTCACTGATTCCAACGGGAGGTTTCTGGACCCCCAGAGGCTGTTCCCAGGTCACCAGGTATTGGTTAAAACGTGCAGCACCACAGACCATGCAATGAAGGTCCTGAGCAAAGACACCATCGGGAGCCCTCAACGCATTGTGATCCATACAGGCGCGAATGATTTGCGCACCTTACGTCATCGTACTGCTGGGGCAATAACAAGGATGGCAGAAAAGGCCAGCAAGGAATTCCCTGATTCGAGGATCGTGATCTCTACCCTGCTGCCCAGGACGGATACCTCACCCCATGTGATTCACAATGCCAACATAGACATCAGCAGAGGATGTGCCGCCCTCCCTAATGTCCAATTGGCCCACCACCCGACCATCGGTACATGGGACCTCCATGATGGAATACATCTAAACAGACAGGGGGTGAGGGTCTTCACAAAGAACCTCAAATATACTGCCCTGGGACGTAACCTTCCCTCCCCACGATCAACGGGAACCCAAGAGGCCAATCTGGACTCCCTTCCCCCCACCATGTCAGGACAATCCGCCAAACTGCGAGGCGACATAACAGCCCAGCCAGAGCCGCCACTGCCCCCGGCTCATTCCAGCCACAGCCGCGGATCAACTCGGAGATGGGAGAGATCAGGCAGCTGCTGCACACCCTTTGTTCCCACCTCCTATGGTAACAAAGGACACAAATAGAAAACAGTCCCTTCCGAGTGACTGATAAAAACAGCATATGATTGCACTGAATTAGTACTGTTGATATTGTTGATATGTTTGCACTGAATTAGTACTGTTGATATTGTTGATATTGCTATTAATACTGTTGATATTGCTATTATTAATATAGTTATTATTACTAGGTGGCAGTACGAGTCTGCCTTACCATAGCATACAAAACTTTACCTAACGTTCCCCAATTATAGAAAAAAATATATATAGTGTTTTCGCACCTGTCCCGCAAAATAGGTTTTATTTAAACTAAAGAAAAGAATATAAATAGAAAATAAATGAGTTCATTTCATATAGGATGTTGGAATTATCCAGGGTCTCTACTCTTCAACCTTCGGGATGAAGACTGGGAACCCTGAGTTCCTAAAGTCTATAGAAGACACTGATATAATGATATTAACGGAAACATGGTACCGAAAGGATACGTTCATTCACTGCCCCTCAGGGTACCATGAAGTCATGGTGCCCTCAGTTAAAACTACTGATATACGTAAGGGCAGAAACTCTGGGGGGGTCTTGGTGTGGTACAAAGAAGAACTAGACAGTCACATTACATCAATAAAACAGGGGAAATCACATATATGGTTGAAACTAGATAAAACAATTGGAATAACTGGAAAATCTATATATCTATGTGCCGCCTACATACCCCCAATAGAATCGCCATATTTTGAAGAGGATATATTTGAAACTCTCCACATGGAAATCAATCATTTCCTGGCCCAGGGAAATGTGCTACTATGTGGAGACCTGAATGCAAGGACCGGATGTGAACCCGATTCCATAGACCCACAGGGCAACAACCATGTGTTCGGTCAAACCCCCTTGTATGTCACACCAACTATCATTAACCGGAACAACCTGGACTGTGAAATAAATAAAAGCGGTAGAGAGGTAGTGCATCTCTGCTGAGCCTTGGGCCTGTACATAGTTAATGGTAGGCTCAGAGGGGACTCGATGGGAAGGTTTACATATTCCTCATCTCTTGGGTCTAGCGTGGTAGACTACGCAATTACTGACATAGACCCCTGCACTATCAGTGCATTCACTGTTAGGCAGCAGTCCCCTCTTTCAGACCATAGTCAAATCAATGTGTACCTAAAATTTCCTGTTCACACTAAAGACGTAAAAAAGGAACCAAGTAAGCAGTATAAACTAAATCAGACTTACAGATGGGCTTCAGATAGTGGAGATAAATTCATCGTGGCCCTGAATTTACCTGATCTCACAAATAAAATATTGAAATTGAAGACAAACCCATATGAGACTACTAGAGATTGTGTAAACATGGCTATAAAGGACATTGATATGATCTTTCACAAGGCAGCTATTAAATCTGACCTTGTGAAACAGAAGAGAAAAATTATCAAAAAAAACAACCATGAAAAATGGTTCGACCACGAGTGTAAGAATGTCAGAAAAGATCTGAGGAAAATATCGAACCAAAAACACCGTCAACCAAACAATCCAGACTTATGCATTAGATATAATGAAACTCTTAAAAGGTATAAACGCACGATTAGGAACAAAAGACAAAATCACACTCACAAAAGACTTGAAGAAATTGAAAATTCCATAAATCAAAACCAATTTTGGGATATGTGGAATAACCTGAGCACAACAAAACTACAAACATTACCAATTCAAGACGGTGATATCTGGAGAGCACACTTCAAAAATCTATATAAAGACATCCCAATCAATAAAATAAACTCAAATCACTCTCATATCAAAGAAAAACTCCAAACACTAGAAATAGTAATCAAAGATTATCAAAACCCCCTTGATTTCCCAATTACTTTGGAAGAACTGACCTTAAAAATAGAATCTCTTCACTCAAAGAAAGCCTGTGGTCCAGATAGCATTAAAAATGAAATGCTCAAATACAGCACTCCGGAGATGCAGGACATAGTACTTAGGCTGTTCAACATCATACTACGTTCAGGTTATTTCCCTGATATTTGGTGCCAAGGGCTTATTTCACCCATTTATAAGAGTGGAAACAAACTAGACCCAAATAACTACCGCAGCATCTGTGTCAGTAGATGCCTAGGGAAGTTATTCTGCAGTATCATAAATAACAGAATGCAGGATTTCCTTAACAAACACAACATTCTCAGTAAAAAAACAGATTGGCTTCCTCCCAAAACATCGTACCACTGACCACATTTACACCCTCCACACTCTCATTGAAAAAATGGAAAAATATTTGCCTGTTTTATTGACTTTGAGAAAGCATTTGACTCTATTTGGCATGAAGGGCTCTACTACAAACTCCTCTGTTGTGGTATAGGAGGAAAGGTATATGACCTTATCAAATCAATGTATCTGAATAATAAATGTGGCGTTAAAATTGGGGACAAACGCACTGATCTCTTCACCCAGAGAAGAGGCGTCCGGCAAGGCTGCAATCTGAGCCCGACACTGTTTAATTTATATATAAACGATTTGGCAATAAAGCTGGACCAGAGCACTGCGCCGGGCCTCTGTCTCCTGGACGGAGAGGTAAAATCTCTGTTTTATGCGGATGACTTGGTTCTGCTGTCCCCCACAGAACAGGGACTGCAGCAACAGTTGGACGTACTTGATGAGTACTGCCAAAATTGGGCCCTGGCAGTAAATCTAAAGAAAACCAATATCATGATTTTCCAGAAAAAACCCAGATGTCAGGAAGATAAATACAAATCTACTCTCAATGGTATTATTATCGAACAAACTATGAGCTATACTTACATTGGTCTAACTGTTGCAGCATCAGGGAGCTTCAATATGGCAGTGAATGCACTAAAAGAGAAAGCTCGAAGAGCTCTGTATGCAATAAAAAGAAGATTCTACAACATCCAAATTCCCATTAAAATCTGGCTTAAAATATTTGATAGTGTAATCCAGCCTATTGCGCTTTATGGTAGTGAAGTATGGAGGCCGCTCAGTCACCATCGTTATAGTAAATGGGAAAAACATACAACGGAGGCCCTGCATGCGGAATTTTGTCGGAACATCCTCCGCATCCAAAGGAAAACACCAACAAACGCATGTAGGGCAGAATTAGGCAGATTCCCACTGATAATAAATATCCAGAAAAGAGCACTAAATTTTTGGAATCACCTTAAATCTAGCCCACCAGATACCCTCCAGTTTAAAGCCCATAAAACACAAGAGGGTAGCCCATAAAAGAGTTCCCTGTGTCAGTTGGTACGGAGACTAACTACCCCCATTCAGTTAAACCCTATCCAGTTAAATCCTGACCAGCCTCAGATCAATACTGACCCCCAATCACCAGTTAGAGTGAACCAAATTATCAAAAAATGTAAAGAAACATATTTGGAACATTGGGATAAAGAAACCAAAAGCCAAAGCAGATTAGAATGCTACCGTGCCCTAAAAAGAGATTATAAATTGGCAGACTATCTCTCAACTGTTAGAGACATAAAACAAAGGCAGACCCTCACCAAATACAGGCTAAGTGACCACTATTTGGCAGTTGAAAAAGGAAGACAGAAGAGATTCTGGCAACCAAGAATATGTGGCCACTGTTTGACAGATGAGGTTGAAACAGAGGTGCACTTCCTCCTAAAATGCAAAAAAATTGACAAAACAAGGAAAACATACTTTGACAAACTCAGTCAGGCAAACCCTGACTTTAAGGAACTAGACGATACATCAAAACTAAGAATAATCCTTGGTGAAGGAAATACGGCACATCTTGGTGCACAATACGTAACAGCATGCCATAACCTGAGAGACGGTGAATGACCAATATGCACATATGTACGCACACACTAATTGACATTAACTGACGCTAAGAAATTAATATTGAATTGCTAAATTAGCTATCGTGTTGTACTGCTTACAGCTGCAAGAACGTGTAGCAATCAATAAAAGGCTATAGGCCTCTTGCGAGTTTATGTACAGGGACATATCTATCTATGCACTGTATACTTGTATTTATACTTATGCATCTTAAATATGTATGTCATGTTTCATAATTTGGCAATATAACAATGAGAGAGAGAGAGAGAGAGAGAGAGAGAGAGAGAGAGAGAGAGAGAGAGAGAGAGAGAGAGAGGTCAATAGGGAGCGATGTGATGGAAAGGGAGGTAGAGCTAGTACAAGAGAGCAAGAGGGAAGGGGGAAGAGTTACGGCGAGAGGGAGTAAGAGAGAAATGGGAAGAGAGACGGACACATAGAGAGAGAATGAAAGAGGGGGAGAGAGACGGGCGAGAGGGGGAGGGAAAGAGGGGGAGAGAGAAAGGACGAGCGAAAGAGAGGGGGTGAGAGAGGGGAAGATAGGGGGGTAGTTTTAGTTTAGAGATACACCACGGAAATAGGCCCTTCGACCCAACTTGCCCACACCGACCAACATGCCCCATATGTACGAGTCTCACCTGCCGTCGTTTGGCCATATCCCTCAAAACCTGTCCTATCCATGTACATGTCTAAATTCAGAGATACAGCGCGGAAACAGGTCCTTCGGCCCACCGAGTGGGCACCGATCAGCGATCACACGTTCACACTAGTTGAGTTTAGAGATACCTCGCGGAAACAGGCCCTTCGGCTCATCGAGTCCATGACGTCCAGCTATCATCTGATCTCACTATGGTTTAGAGAGAGTGAGGAAACAGGCCCTTCGGCCCACCGAGTCCGCGCTGATCAGCGATTGCCGTACACTCGCACTATCCTCCGCTCACTAGGGGCAATTTACAATTACACCGAAGCCAATTAACCGACAAACACGCACGTCTTTGGAGTATGGGACGAAACCATAGATCTCGCATAAAATCTGCGCAGGTCACAGGGAGAACGTACAAACTCCGCACAGACTACACCCGTAGTCAGGATCGAACGGGGTGTAATGCTCAAGCTCTATAAGGTGCTGGTCAGGCCGCATTTTGAGTATTGTGAGCAGTTTGTGCCCAATATCTGAGGAAGGATGTGGTGCCTCTGGAGAGGATACAGAGCAGGTTTACAATAACGATCCCAGGAATGAGTGGGTTAACGTAAGATGAGCGTTTGACGGCATTGGGTCTGTACTCGCTGGAATTTAGAAAGATGATGAGAGACCTCA
The DNA here is from genome assembly GCA_038087875.1 of Malacoraja senta. NCBI lineage: Eukaryota > Metazoa > Chordata > Chondrichthyes > Rajiformes > Rajidae > Malacoraja > Malacoraja senta. The sequence continues at coordinate 4,131,772 of JAXLNO010005841.1, forward strand.
TTGAAAATTTACTGGATAGAGTCCTGGATAGAGTGGAGGCGGAGAGGATGTTTCCACGATTGGGAGAGTCTCAGACCGGAGGCGACAGCCTCAGAATAAAAGGACCTTCTTTAGAAAGGAGTTGAGATGAGATTTCTTTAGCCAGGGTTTACAAATATTATCCGTAGGCAGAATCGAACCAGGGATCCAGGTCTCTGGCGCTGCATGGCAACAGCTCTCCCCTCTCTCTCCACTCTCTCACTCACTCCCTGCCCCTCTGTCTCTCTCCCTCTCACTATCTCCACCTCTCTCTCACCCTCTCTCTCTCTCCCCTCCCTTAATTTGTAGTTTAGTTTAGAGATACAGCGCGGAAACAACCCCTTCGGCCCACCGATTCAACGCCGTCCAGCGATCACCCGTTCACACTAGTTTAGTTTGGAGATACGGCGTGGAAACCGGCGCTACGGCCCGCCGAGTTTGCGCCGAACACCGATCGCCCATTCACACAAGTTTACTCGATAGATACGGTGCGGAAACAGGCCCTTTGGGCCACCGAGTACACGCCGACCACCGACCACCCGTTCATACTTTAGATCAAACAGTATTGCTGATTTGATCCGTGTCTGTGGTTTTGCTGCTGATCTGATCCATAATCCATGTCAGGTTTCCACACTATCACCTAGTGGCATGCGGGCAGCCATGTTAGTTGTTATATTCCGGACTGCAGAATGAACTAGACTTATACACCGGATGCCTGGATCGCGCGAGACAGATTTATTACCCAGCATTCCCTGCTTATATTGAACACCAACTCATTAACATACACATGCATATGTATGAATACATTACACTCCCCACCTTTTTTTAAGGTCTCTTGCACCTCACTCTCAGATAATATCTCAGGGATTAGGACTCCATACTCAGATTTTGGTTCATCTTTGGCTGGAATCATTTGATCAGCATGAACACTTTTGATCCTATCTCCAACTTCAACTAAGTAACTTTTTGTTCCACACGCTTTCACTATTTTCCCAACAACCCATTTGTCTCGACTGGACTTGTTGGGAGAACTCTGAACACGAACTTGCCCATCTGGCTTGAAGTTCGTCTCCTTTTTGTGGGAGTAAAAATAGTAAGATTAAACGAGAATTTACCAGTTTGAAGTTTGGTCTTAGTTTTATGAGGAGTTACGATGAGAGATTACGTGAAGAAGGCCCGCCAGTCCGCATCCGCATCAATCTTCACAGCAGCGGTGTGAAATCACAGATAACAGTAATTGAAGTAATCATAGCAAGATTAGAAACATAGAACTACCAGACGACCTTTGTGATATGAGGGTTGGGAGTGGAGGGCACGTAATCCCTCATCGTAACTCCTCATAAAATAAAGATCAAACGTCAAACTGGTAAGTTCTCGTTTAATCTTACTATTTTACTTCGGAGTCACGTGAGTGAAAATTTCAAAGCTCTGTGATTTCATGCCGTGAGAAACGAGTCTACACAACCACAACTGCTTCATTGACAGATGAGGGAAAACATTCATAATGCATACAGACAGACATATATTTAAGACATGCTGATGCTGCTTTAATGAAGTAATAATAATAGTAACCCCTCTCATCCAGATGGAAACTATAAATAGAATCCACAAATAGTTGGCAAATACCCCTTTTCTGGCAATGGTTATTATAAAATGTTTGGAAAATCCGTTCGTTTGACCATGCTGTAGCCGCTAAGATATTGTCCAGCGGAACGTAAATAACCTATGCTGCTGATGTTGTAGCAGCCCTGGTGGAGTGAGATTTGGAAAGCAGTATCTACTCCTGCAGAAATCAAACCCTGTTTTATCACCTGGAGATGGTCTGAACGGATACCTTCTTATCAAGTTTTATGTAACTAACAAGCATTGCTAGCTCAGAGCCTCGAATGCTCTTGGTGACCCTGACATATTGTTGTATATGTGTGCCGTCACATAACCAAAGGTCCCTGGGTATGCCATGAGCTAGTTTGAGACCTGACGCCCCTTCTGCTCTGCTTAATTAAATCATAAACATAAAATATTATATATATAATTTATAGATGTAATCATCCTGTCCCGTCGCAATTATGTAGCCACTGAACCCGCTGCCCTGACACCAGCGCCATGAGGATAACTACCTTATGAGAGCCGGCCAAAGCTAAGGATGTATCTGGAGTCCCCTGGTGAAGTTATGTTAACACAATGTGAAAATCCCATACTGCCTGCACTTGTCCTGGGAGAACTTGTGTTAAAGATATCGTTTACAAACTCGATATCCGGGGATGAAACCCGACAGAGTGGGTCCCGCTTGCTGCAGCAAATATGATGGGAAGGCACGTTGGGCCCAGTTAATGGCCCTATAACTCAATTATTGTCAAAAGCCCATGTAAGAATGAACTCCAAGACGTCAGTAATCTGTACCGTATTAAATGTAACATTAGCATTAAGCAAACACCGCTTCCCATCTCCTGAAGAGGAAATGTACTGCTTTTTTGGTGCTATCCCAGCACTCTGGAGTGAACACATACATGGATCGGTGTGACAACCCAAGCCGTAAGGGCAGTCTATTCAGAATCTGCAAGTCATAAATTGAGGTTATCATGCAAAGGCTGGTTTCCCGAACCACAGGCTGAACCGGCAAACTTTACGTTTAGAATAACCGTATAAGCTTATATTATGATTATTCCCGATAAAAGCGGGAATCAAAACTGCAAAGGTCAGTCAGATAGTAGGAAACCACTAAAGCGGGATCTTAATGACTTTATTTGAAGACCCTACTGATGAGGCAAAATGGAGGAAGACATAAAAGACCATTCCTCCTCCTTGTAACGAGAATGCATCTCTCGCCACTATTATGCCACATATTTTTGCAAGCGGTGAATAACCATGAAAACAACATATCGATATTCGGTGTTCCATCGAACCAGAATTTCATAAATACTGTGTGATCCAACACCCATTCTGTGTTGTCATTGATCCGTACTTGATACACCAGTGGCAAATGTATAAGGTAAATTATTACAGGATACTTTTACTTGATTGCACACCTATGACTGAGATATGCCACCACCATAGTGTATCAACTTGAAGTTGAGCATGCAGATCATTCATATTTGCTCAATCACACTTTAACCCATAGAATGTTCCTAGTATCTATAGATAGTTGATACCAATAACTGAAGAATTGGTTACTCATGCAAATATCCTCCACCTCCAAACTAGAGATGATATTTGCAATTTTCCACGTTAGATCCCTTAGCATCAGTTTGCAATATAACTGAAAAGTTTATTGACCGAACTACTCGAGCAATGCTGAATACTATTCGTCCATCTTTGTGACTTTGGTAGCTTCAGCTGGTAGTAGCATAGGTGTGTTAACAATGACCTACATGGCCCTTGAGAGGTTGCCACTTTGCACGATGTCAGTTCTCCCACTTGCACAGCTGAATCACAGCTACTATATTGCCAATTACTCTTGATGAGTAGAGGCTGCTTTATAACAACACAGCTGTTATAGGTTTCTTGTTAATTCCAATCTCCAGCCCCAGGGCGGATCATAGGCTAATTAATAGCTAAAGTTAAATCCCAATGACCAACAAGTCTACAGTATGTGGTAACAACTTAAATGTAACTGGATAGAGGACCCAATTTGTCAAATATTGTTTGAGGCTGAAACAGTTGATTTTTTAGCAAAATACAGCGTTAAAATATCATCCAGTCAAGACATAACAAGTGTTTTTGAACTCTCAGTGCAAGCACAGATTTTAGTAACTTAGTAAATAACATGGATAAAATAATTAAGCCCATTTTGCAATGCTTTACTGTTAGCATTACTGTTATCATTGCCTCATCATAGCAATTGCCTCCTCTTGATCATTTGAAATGTCTCCGATGATCGCTGTAAATGTAAACCCCCTATGGAAATCAGTTGTTAGTTAGTCATGAAGTTTCCTATACGGAAACGTTTATACGGCACATGCTAGTTAAACGCCTTTCTTCATCTTTCATAACGAACAGGCCACGCCTGCCATCATAGCGTGCCTTCCTCGAATGACAACTGTGGCCCGATTTCCGAGCCTGTCTTGAAAAACAATCCTGGCTACAATACTGAGCCTACCTCATAATTCTGAACCTGCCTCTTAAAGGCAGCTATGACCATAATGCTGAGCCTGTCTCGAAGGCAATCCTGGCTAAAATACTGAGCCGGTCTCAAAACTCAATTCTGGCCCAATTCCAAGTAGAATTGTGCAGTTTAACATGGTAAGATGCCCCCCAAGTAGCTGACTATGTCTTACCCATTTGTGTATTGTACAACCAAGTGTAAATATTACCAACTTGTAAGTGGTACACTTACCCATGTTTCGGAAGTGACAGACCCACCTATCTGCCTGGTTACCTTAGTTGTAGAGTAGAACTGGTGGAATGCGTGGATCCTCTGGCCAGCTTTCATGCTGCCACCAGCTTCAGTGAACCGCTTACTGCCGATGAAGACGTGGGGTGCGTTGTCGCCGAAACGATGAAGCTTTGCTCGTCGTTGGCCTTGATTGGTCCGACAGTTTTGGTTCGTCCTCCAGGTTTTGCCTGTTGAATAGGTCTTACCTGAATAGAAGATTCGGCGGCTGGCTCTAATGTCCCCCTGATAGCGATGTTCACTGCATTGTGTTGGGATGGCAAACCTTGCTGCCAGGAATGTGACACGTGCCCTTCATTCCTTGGGGTATGCTCCATGGCTATACCCTCAGACTCGGCGTCAGATTTACACTGACCCGGCATGCTCTCCTCCTCCAAGAGGGAGCCTTCAAGCAGCCCTGTCCCAGGTGCTGCTGGCGCGGGCTCTCCCTCAGACTCGGCGTCAGACATATACTGACCCACTATGCTCTCCACCTCCAAGAGGGAGACATTAAGCTGCCCTGTCCAAGGCGCTGCTGGCGCGGGCTCTCCCATAGGCCCGCGCTGGCACAACTCCTGCTGTTGGAGTGTATCTAGGTGGAGCATCCTCTCCATTAGGAGCTCCATCCTGGCCAACCTACACATTTCTATACATTACAGGAGGGGAACCCTCCCGGCCCGACACCTCCGAGTCTATAGGGCTGACCGTTCTGGTTGGGTTTACCCCATATCCTGGGGACTACTGCGGTCTGGAAGCCGCATTGCTTCTGGATTTACCCCTCCACGGAACCACAGCGTCTGGAAATCACTGACCGTATTGTCAGTGCCTGGGATCGCGAACCCGACATCCGCCGGCTATCCGCTTCCACGGTAGGATCCGGGGTCTCCCCACAGCCCATAGCCGGTTCCCTCGCCGGACCTCGCGACAATCCAGCAGGAAACCTCTGTAAAAAGAGGTTCCTGCAAGAAAAACAAAAACCTGGTAAGAAATACAAAACTTACCTGTCCGGTGCTTCGACATGCGAACGACGTAACGAGGCGCATGCGGACTGGCGGGGCTACTTCACGTAGTCACTCACGTGACTCCGAAGTAAAATGGGTTTTTTGATTTAACTGTTTTTGCTCAACTATCAAGGCCAAGTTTGTTTAAGCTAGCCTTAGGCGTATTCTTAGCCTTCTCTTCGTCAACAGTTCTGCAGGTGAGTAACCCTTTAACGCAACCCGTTGTTGTGTGTTGCGTCGTTCTGTAGTTCAGCAAGAAACTAGCCAAACGATGTTTCATGCTGAGCTTTGAACTACCCTGCAAAACCTGTTCTTGAGAGCATCTTTGACATCCCTAACGGACCTTTCCGCCGCCCCGTTGGAGGTTGTATGGTATGGGGAAACAAATGTGTGTTTTGCACCATTCCGCTGCATGAATTCTTTGAACCGTTCTGAACGAAACTGAGGCCAGATATCAGAAACAAGTTCCTCCGGTAAACCATGGCATGCAAAAAATGATCTCAACTCACCTATGGTACACTCAGTAGTAGTGGATGACCCCATATGCTTAACGTAAGTCAATTTGGAATGACTATCTACTAGTACCAGAAAGTGCCCATTACCCTTTTCACAAAAAACTACATTAACTCTCTGAAAAGGTCTACTTCGCCACGACCAGGGTTGCAGTGGTGTTTTTGGTGGTTTACTCCGGCAATTTTGGCAGACGCTACATTTGCTCACTCGATGTCACTGTCAATACCAGGCCAATACACAAAACTTCTGGCATTTGACCATGCTTACTATGCCAGTATGTTCGGCATGAAGTTCATTCATAATTTTGTTTCTCAAAGACTATGGTCCAGCCACTCTATTGCCCCACTTAATACATCCCTGCTCACATGATAATTCATGGCGTCGATTACGGAGAGGCTTCAGCTCTGAGATCAGAACTGAGTTCAATCCACTATCGATTTAAGTCCAACCGTTCAATGTCTGTTCATAGACACTCTTCATCACAGTGTCTTTCTCTTTTTCTGCTGCAATTTATGTTGCAGTCACTGGAAAGTCTTCATCTACAACTTGCCGTGTGTAGATTGAGTTTTCACTTCCCAGGTCAGAGTTCTCATGGGGCAACCGGGGCAACCGGGGCAACGCATCTTCAACTGCGTTGCACTTGGAGCTTCTGTACTCCACCTTGTAGTCATACTGGGACCGCAGAATTGCCTAGCGCTGCATCATTGATAACGCCGTGGAAGATATAGCTGACTTGGGATCAAATGTCACTAGTAGTGGCCCGTGATCAGTCACTAGGGTAAATGGTCTGCCGAGAAGAAATGTCTTGATTCCGAACACGATGCTGAGTGCTTCCTTTTCTATATGTGCATAATTGCGCTCACTCGGTGATAGCGTGCGGGCTGCAAAAGCAATAGGCTTTTCCTGTCCATCATTCATTAGGTGGGAGATCACAGCAACTACACCATAAATTGAGTGGTGAATCTCTGGAACTCTTTGCCACAGAAGGTAGTTGAGGCCAGTTTATTGGCTATATTTAAGAGGGAGTTAGATGTGGCCCTTGTGGCTAAAGGGATCAGGGGGTATGGAGAGAAGGCAGGTACAGATACTGAGTTGGATGATCCGCCCTGATCATATTGAATGGCGGTGCAGGCTCGAAGGGCCGAATGGCCTACTCCTGCACCTAATTTCTATGTTTCTATGTTTCTATGTTTACTCTGGTCTGTCTTCAAGAATAGTCTATTCCGCTCTAACCAGTCGAGTTCTTCCTCCACTTGTTGCTTTAATGCATACGGTACAGGTCTTGGTCGACAATACAGGGTCTTCACATCTTGCTTAAGTCAAATGTGTGCAGAGTATAATTCCCGTGTAACTGTCGGCAAACATTTGTGCATGTTTGCTGATAACGTTTACAAGACGTGATTTGGACAAATCAACGTTGAAAAATGTTCTTCCAGTTTAATTGTATTCTACTCAGCCAATCCTTTCCAAGGAGGGTTGGTTTATTTCTGTAGATGGCTACTATGATGGGCAGTGTTACAGACTGACCATTATGCTGAACTTTACAGTTCATTTGTCCACAAGTCTCCAAAACTTCGCCCGAGTAGGTTCTCAGCTTGACCTTACTCTCAAACAATGGTATCTGTGGGAACTTTGTTTCGTACAGGTCTTTGCTCATGACCGAACAATCTGCAGCCGTGTCAATGCACATATCGATTAGCTGTTAATTAATCAATAGTTTAGTTGGAAAGTCCTTGCCTTGGCTGGTTGTAGGCTTATCGATGTTGGTTGCATAAATGGTGTAGAACCCAAGTTCATTTACATCTGGGTTCACCTACAAGTTGTGAACTCCTCTCTGGTGTTGTTGCTTGATTCCCGCAGATTGTTGGTTTCCTGTTTTAAGCTTGGCCCGACATGCTGAGGCGATATGGCCTTTCCTCTGGCAGTTATAGCACTTGGCCATTTTGAACTGACAAAATCGGGATGAGTGATTACCGTTGCAACGATAACAACCGGCTGAACTCGGCTCCCCGCCATACTTCGGTTTTGGTTTAGCGCCTCTTGGTTTGGCCATATGCACTGTCTTGTGACTGTAAACGGCCACTGCAGTTCGTGGTGGGCGAAACTCGCGAGCATTCTTTGATGCCATCTCTATTGTGGTAGCAATCTTGCATGCTTTCTCGAAAGTGAGATCTGGAGTGTTCATGAGTTTGGACTGAATTCGTTCATTCACTGTTCCACAAACAAATCTGTTGCGTGGTGCGCGTCCGAGAAAGATTCCAAAGTTACAGAGCAAAGTTAAGTTTTTCAAGGCAACAATGTGCTGATTGGTTGTCTCGTTCTGCTTCTGGTTTCCAGTGCCGAATTTGTGGCTTTGTGCAATTTCCAGAGGCTTTGGGTTGAAGTGCTCCTCCAACTTCATAATGTCATTGAATAGCACATATTTTGCCTTTACGGGCCAAGGAGATTCACGAGTGTGCCGTACACCTCCGGACCGATCTCCGTGAGCAGAATAGCTTTCATTCGTTCGCAAACGGCCTTATTTGTTTCAGTCACTAACTCTCCTTCACCACTAATCTCTATTATATTGTTTGCCGTGAAAAACATGTTACCTCTCTCCTTATAGGAGCTGAACGGCTCTCTACTCTATTCGAAAGTGCCAAGGTAGCCCGTGGACGCCGCCATCTTGTCGTTCTCTTTTATTGTGTCCGTTCAAAAACCCAGATTTCCTGTCTGTTCTTGCACCTAAAAACCCAGATTTCCTGCACCTAAAACTTAACTGTACAAAGGTAATACAGCTTGAGGAACTCGTCCAATAAAAACTCAGTCTAAAATCCTATACAATCCCAAGGACGCCATATTGCCACGTAGAGACAACATAGAGCTAGCCTGACTAACTCTCCACGATTTGTACAGCTGTTGTTTTAAACTACAGTCCCATGCATAGAAGGATATGCGGCCTATCGTGTCCAGCTCGCAAACAACTGCGACACAGCTCCGTATTTGCCGTTTAATATATTGAACAATACTACATGTTCAAAACAGTCCTGCACTGTATTTAAATGATGAGTTCACAAAAAATATCGGGTCCTCGTCGCAAATTTTGTTATATTCCGGCCGGCAGAATGAAGAACGACACTTAACACTGGTTGCCTGGATCGCGAGAGAGCGATTTATTACCCAGCATGCACTGTTTATATTGAACACCAACGAATTAACATACACATGAATATGTATGGATACATTACAGGAATGTGATCTTATGTACAATTCATTTGAGTCTGTTAACCAAATCTGTGTCAAAAGCATTCTGCTTTTTAAAATCATGAGATGCATAGATCCGGTAGGTGCATGGAGCCTCTTCCCCACTCGAGGATCAGAGGTTTGAAGAGAAGAGGAAAAGATTTAATAGGAATCTGAGGGGTAACATTTTCACACAAAAGCTGGTGGGTGTGTGGAACGAGCTGACGGAGGAGGTTGTTGGGGCAGGGTCTAACGCGAGGTTTAAGAAACAGGTTTGGAGGGATATGGACCGAAACGCGGGCAAGTGGTGCGTAACTGGGAGATGTTGGCCGGTGTGGGCAAGTTGGGGCGAAGGGCCTGTTTCCACGCTGTATCCACGCTCATCTACTATGACTCTAAGTGGGAATGACCGGGATGAAGTACCATTGATCCATCTGTGTACCATCTGCACATAGTTTCCACTTTCTAGTGTGGTCCAATGTTTCATTCATTTGAGTCTCACAATGAAATCTGTGAGTTAAAAGTAATCTGCCAAAGCTGAGACTGCGGGGGACTGTCGTCATTTGTTGTTTTCTTTGCAAACTTCAAAATGTATCTTTGCACAGTTTTGCAATATAACTCCCTATGGAGATTTGGTGATTTGTTTTCTATGTCGCTATATTTGGAAGATGTTGCACGCTCACTATCCTTGTCAAGATCTGATTAGGTATAAAAACTCTGGGATTGTGAATTAGCTCGATCGATCGCTCGCCTGCAACACGGTGTACACTCCGTTTGGCACAGACAATGCGGGAGAGATATTATAACGTGGAGAAGATACTGTACCTGGGCATTGCGGTAATTGGAGTACCGGGTAAGTGACGGCGACGTTTCACATTTACCCACTCTCTGCAAGAGATGGCGTTGTTCATTTTGTGGCAGAGTAACATAGAACATTAGAAACATCGAAAACAAGTGCGGGAGTAGGCAATTCGGCCCTTTGAGCCTCACCGTCATTCAATAAGATCATGGCTGATCATCCAAAATCATGCTTTCTCCCGGTATCCCTTGATTCCGTTAGCCCAAAGAGCTATATCTGAGACGCGTTTGAATACATTCATTGAATTGGTCTCCATTGCCTTTTACATATAAAAAATAAATAGAAAATAGGTGCAGGAGTAGGCCATTCGGCCCTTCGAGCCTGCACCGCCATTAAATATGATCATGGCTGATCATCCAACTCAGTATCCCGTACCTGCCTTCTCTCCATACCCCCTGATCCCCTTAGCCACAAGGGCCACATCTAACTCCCTCTTAAATATAGCCAATGAACTGGCCTCAACTTCCCTCTGTGGCAGAGAGTTCCAGAGATTCACCACTCTCTGTGTGAAAAGGTTTTTCCTCATCTCGGTCTTAAAGGATTTCCCCCTTATCCTTAAGCTGTGACCCCTTGTCCTGGACTTCCCCAACATCGGGAACAATCTTCCTGCATCTAGCCTGTCCAACCCCATAAGAATGTTGTACGTTTCTATAAGATCCCCTCTCAATCTCCTAAATTCTAGCGAGTATAAGCCAAGTCTATCCAGTCTTTCTTCATATGAAAGTCCTGACATCCCAGGAATCAGTCTGGTGAACCTTCTCTGCACTCCCTCTATGGCTATAATGTACTTCTGGCAGATGATTCTATAGATTCAAAACTCTTTGGGTGAAAATGTTTTCCTTCATCTCAGACCTGAAGGCCGAAATTCTTAAATGTGACTCCTGGTTCTGGACTTCCCCAACATCGGGAACATTTTCCTGCATCGAGCCCGTCCAATCCCTTAATAATTTTATGTTTCTATACGATCCCCTCATCCTTCTAAATTCCAGTGAATACAAACCCAGTAGATTATTTCATCATATGTTAGTCCCGCTATCCCGGGCATTACCCTGATGAGCCTACGATGCACCCCCACGATAGCAAGATGTCCTTCTTCAAATTAGGAGACCAAAACGGCACACAATGCTACACCTGTGGTCTCGGCAGTGCCATGTGTATCTGTAGTAGGACCTCCTTGCTCCTTCACTCAAATCCTCTCGATATGAACACCAACGTGCCATTTGCTTTACTCACTGTCTGCTGTACATGTATGCTTACTTTCAGTGACTGACGTACAAGGACACCGAGGTCTCGCTGCAACGCCCCTTTTCTTAACCTGACACCATTCAGTTAGTAATCTGCCTGAATGTTCTTGAATGAACGTTTTACAAGATGCCCTGCCGGCTACCCGATCCTTAGTGCGACTTAGTTAAATGTCCACTACTCTTAAAAAAGATGGAACTGTACAGCAAAGGTGGATTTCCTTGGATCCACAATGTGCGTGCTCTCCCACCATGTGATCTACAGTATATCGCTTCATGTCCTGTTGATTCATTTGCCCATCTAAAAGTTTCTTAAAGCCCCTTGCCGTATCTGCCTTCATCACAACCCCTGACAGCGTGTACCAGGCACCCAATATTCTCTGTGTAAAACGCATGCCCCCTCCACAACATGCAATTTAAATGTTACCACCCTCACGAAAAAAGCTACGCACCATAGTCTTTGAAATTTCCTTGCTGTGAAATGGGTTCTGATTGGCTATCCTATCTATGCCTTCCATCATTGTAAGTTATTCTATTGGGACTCCGCTCAACCTCCGACGTTCCAGAGAAAATATTCCAAGCATGTAAAAACTCATTTTATAGTTCATATCCTCTAATCCAGGAGCATAATGGTAAACCATCTCTGCACACTCTGCAAACGTCAGAAAGGAACACAATACTTTAACGCAACCAAACACATGTCCTATAAGGCGGTAATATGATCGCCTGACACTTATACTCAATGCCCCGTCACTGGAGGCAAGAATATCGTATGCGACTCTATCGACCTGTCTTGCCTTGTTGGACTGCAAGCCCCCACTGAGTATCAGTGCTGTCAAGGGTCCATGTCAAGGCTCCCCCAACATCGGGAACATGTTTCATGCCTCGAGCGTGTCCAAATCCTTAATAATCTTATATGTTTCAATAAGATCACCTCTCATCCTAAATTCCACAGTGTAAAAGCCCTGACGCTCCATTCTCTCAGCATATGGCAGTCCCGCCATCTCGGGAATCAACCTGGTGAACCTACGCTGCACTCCCTCAATAGCAAGAATAGACCTTCCACAAATTTGGAGACCAAAACTGCAAACAATACTCCAGGTGTGCTCTCACTGGGGCCCTGTACAACCGTAGGGGACCTCTTTGCTCATATACTCAACTCATCTTTTTATTCGCTTCCTTCACTGCCTGCTGTACCTGCATGCTTACTGATGAACAAGGATCCCCCAGATCCCGTTGTACTTCCCCTTTTCCCAACGTGACAAAATTTAGATAATAATCTGCCTTCCTGTTTTTGCAGCAAAGTAGATAATCTTACATTTATACACAGGAAACTAACTGACATGTATCTGCCCACTCACCCAAGCTGTCCAAGTCACTCTGCAATCTCATAGCATCCTCTTCACAGTTCACACTGCCACCCAGCTTCGTGTCATCGGCAAATTTGCTAATGTTACTTTGAACCCCTTCATCTAAATAATTGATGTATATTGTAAATAGCTGCGGTCCCAGCATCGAGCCTTGCGGTACCCCACGAGTCACTGCCTACCATTCTGAAATGGATCCATTAATCCCTACACGTTCAACCCTGTCTGCCAACCAATCTTCCATCCATGTCAGCACTCTACCCCCAATACCACGTGCCCTACATTTGCCCACTAATCTCCTATGTGGTACCTTATCAAATGCTTTATGAAACTCCAGGTACACTACATCCACTGGCAGGTCCTTCTCCATATTCCTATAACATCCTAAAAAAATTACAGAAGATTAGTCAAGCATGATTTCCCCCATGCTGAGTCGGATCGATCCTGCTACTGCTATCCAAATGTGCCGCTATTTCATCTTTCATGATTGACTCCTGCATCTTCCCCACCACCGACGTCAGGCTAACTGGTCTATTATTCCCTGATTTCTCTCTCCCATCTTTCTTAAAAAGTGGGTCAACATTAACTACCCTCCAATCCACGGGAACTAATCCTGAATCCATAGAACATTGAAAAATGATCACCAATGCGTCCACGATTTCTAGAGCCACTGCCTTCAGTACCCTGGGATGCAGACTATCAGGCCCTGGGGAGTTATCACCTTCAGTCCCAGCAGTCTACCGAACAACATTTCCTGCCTTATGTGGATTTCCTTCAGTTCCTCCGTCACCCCCCAGATCCTCTGGCCACTAGTAGATCAGGAAGATTGTTTGTGTCCTCCTTAGTGAAGACGGATCCAAAGAACCTCTTCAACCCATCTGCCATTTTCTTGTTCCCCATAGTAAATTCATTTTTTTTCAGTCTTTAAATGTCCAACTTTGGTCTTAACTATTTTTTTCTTCACATACATAAAAAAGCTTTTACTATCCTCCTTTATATTCTTGGCTAGCTTACCATCGTACCTTATCTTTTCTCCCCGTATTACCTTTTTAGTTATCTGTTGCTCTTTAAACTTTTCTCAATCCTCTGGCTTCCCGCTCATGTTTGCTATGTTGTACTTCTTCTCTTTTATTTTTATACGGTCCCTCACTTCCCTTGTCAGCCACGGTCACCTCTTACTCCCGTTGGAATCTCTCTCCCTCTTTGGAATGAACTGATGCTGCACTTGCTGTATTATTCCCAGAAATACCTGCCATTGTGGTTCCACTGTCACCTCTGCTAGGGTATATTTCCAGTGACCTTTACCCAGTTCTCCCTCATGGCCCCATGTCCACTTTGTTCAACTGTAATACTGACACCTCCGATTTACCCTTCTCCCTCTCAAATTGTAGACTAAAACATCATATTATGTTCACTGCCTCCTAAAGGCTCCTTAACCTCGAGTTCCCTTCTCAAATCCGGTTCATTACACCACACTAAATCCAGAAATGCCTTCTCCCTGGTAGGCTCCAGTACAAACTGCTCAAAAATTCCATCACGGAGGCACTCCACAAACTCCCTTTCTTGGGGTCCAGTACCAACATGATTTTCCCACTCTACCTACATGTTGAAACTTACCATTACACGGTAGCATTACCTTTACAGCATGCTAATTTTAACTCTTGATTCAACTTGCACACTATACCCAGGCTACTGTTAGGGGGCCTCTAGATAAGTCACATTAAGGTATATTTACCCTTACAATAACTTAGTTAAATCCATACTGGCTTTACATTTCCTGTTTTAATGTCACCTCTTGCAAAGGACTGAATTTGATTCCTCACCAACAGAGGTACCACACCACTCTGCCCACCGGTCTGTCTTTTCGATAGGACACGCACCCTTGAATATTCAGTTCCCAGCCCTGGACCTCTTGCAGCCATGTTTCTGTAATTCCCACAATATCATACTTGCCAATTTCTAATTGAGCCTCAAGCTCGTCCACTTCATTTCTTATACTTCGCGCATTCATATACAACACTTTGACTTCGGTATTCACCTCCCCTCTCACACCGCTCACAATTGGCCCTGAACTTACTCTCTTATCCTTTCTCGAACGTTCCTTCCTATTAATTGGAGAATCTTTTAAAAAAAAAATCCTGTACTCACTTCACCTTTAACTCCATCTGTTTCTCCCAATTTGTCAATCCCCCCCCCCCCACACTATTTGATTTAAACATACATATGTAGCTCTAGCAAACCTGCCTGCCAGAACGTTGGTCCCCTTCCAGTTAAGGGGTAACCTGTTCCTTTTCCGCATGTCACCCCTAACCCTGAAGAGCCCCTAGTGGTCTACAAAGCTATATCCTTGCTCCCTGCACCAGTCCCCCAGCCACACATTCAGAGTCCCTATCTCCCTGTTCCTGCCATCACTAGCACGAGCGATATTTGGAGAGGGGTTGGTGGGCAAGGGCCCAGTCTTTCCAGACTGGAGTCAGGTTGTAAGCAGGTGTGAAGTGGAGATTGTGGAGCAGTAGGTGGGGAAGGGTCTAGTCTTTGCAGACAGGAGTCAAGCTGTGAGTAGGTGTAAAATGGTGATTCGTGAGGAGGGAGGGTGTACCAGTGTTATGTTTCTGTTTATCGAACCTGCACCAGAAATCGTTCAGGTCGGTGGTCAGCTGACGACTGTCCCAGTAGCGATGGGTTTACCTCTTGTAGCTGGTGATAGATTTCCGTTTGATTTTGTGTCTCCCGCCGGAATAAATGGCTTCACCAATCCCCATATGCCTTGTCTGTTCTTACCTTCTAGTCAATTTAATGGCGATCGTGATCCTATCGCGGGGAAAATGTGGTCTCTCCACCTGCACGACTCGCTACCTGGTTGCCATGGCTGCGGCGGATCTGCTAGTCATTGTCGCTGAGGTCATATTACGCCAAATCCACTATCACTACTTCCCGGTGAATTTCTTGGACCTCACCGCCGTGTGCATTCTACGCCGTCTGCTACGCCGTGCCTCCACGGAATGTTCCGTTTGGTTCACCGTCACTTTCACCTTCGATCGTTTTGTCGCTATTTGTTGCCAGAAGCTGAAAACAAAATATTGCACCCGGCAAACAGCGGCAGCGGTTCTTGCAACCACCGGCGTTCTGTGCTGTTTGAAACCCGTTCCATTCTCCTTCACATTTCGGGCGGGACAGATAATCGATAACGTATCGTGGTTCTGTTTCGTGAAACCAAGTTATTTCACGGAGCCTGGATGGGTGGGATTTGAATGCTTCGACAGGATTTTAACTCCTCTCATCCCTTTCGCTGTAATCCTGCTTCTCAACGTCCTGACAGTCCGCCACATTTTAGTAGCCAGTCGCGTCCGTAAAGAACTGAGGGGTCAGTGCAAGGGGGAGAACTACAGTGACCCGGAGATGGAGAGCAGGCGGAGGTCAATAGTTTTGCTCCTCGCGCTATCCTGCAGCTTCATCCTCCTGTGGCTGTCTAGCATTGTGGCGTATGTCTATTATCAGATCACAGGCTCAGAGTTTAACGATTATGAATACATCTTTCACCAAGTTGCGTCTTTGCTAAAGAATCTTAGCTGCTGCACGAACACTGTTATTTACGCTGTCACCCAGTCCAAGTTTAGGGAGCAGATGATAATAGCTGTAAAATATCCTGTCACCTCGTTGTTCGGGTTCATCAATAAAGTGGTGTCCTAAAGGCAGTTACAATATACGAGGTGCAGATTTCGCCGCATCTGTCATGGAGCCACCTATCGGCCGCATTTTCAAAAGACGGCGAATCTTCTGCGATCTCTGAACAATCAGCATATCTGCTGATTCACAACGCATGATAGAATATATCTGCTATCTAAGCCCGAAGTCAACAGGACCGGCATTGTTCACCGCTTAACAACACACAATTTTCATCGGCCATGTAATGAACAATTCCCGAAGTCACCAATCCCTCCCAGGTTCTGATGGGCCCCAACATTCATGAATGTGAATGCACTGAATTTAAGGCAGAAAAGACACGCTAATTGGGACGAGGCGTTGTGATAAAAGAGACGTCTGTAATTAAAGAGTATGTGGGAAGTCACGGTGGCACAGCGGTAGAGTTGCTGCCTTACAGCAAAATGCAGCGCCAGAGACCCGGGTTCGATCCCGACTACGGGTGCTGTATGTATGGAGTTTGTACGTTCTCCCCGTGACCTGCGTGGGTTTTCTCCGAGATCTTCGGTTTCCTCCCACACTCCAAAGACGTACAGGTTTGTAGGTTAGTTAGCTTGATTAATTGGCTTGATAAAAATGTAAAATTGTCCAAGTTGGCGATATGCAGAATACTGCCCTGCCGACTAAAAAATTCAGAAGCTTCAGAAGGTAGATTCTTCATTAGTACGAGTGTCAAATGTTATGGGGAGAAGGCAGGAGAATGGGGTTAGGAGGGAGAGATAGATCAGCTATGATTGAATGGAGGAGTAGACTTGATGGGCCGAATTGTCTAACTCTACACCTATCACTTATAACCTTATGACTTTACTTCGATACTTTAGAATTGAGAACGATTTTCCCATGATAGGTAGATGAATGAGCAAGCAATTCTGCAGCTCAATAATAATTCGGCTATATCATAGGGACATTGTGATAGGCATATGGATATACGAGGAATTAAGGGATACAGATAATCTCGAGGGAGACAAGATTAGTTTAACTTGGCATCAGGTTCGGCAGAGACATTGTGTAAAAAGGTCCGCTAACTGTGCTCCACTCTGGTTGGATACTTACACGTGTCAGAACTAATGCGCGTATGTTGTGGTACGCATATCGTTGGTCAGAATGATGCCTTGTACATATCCAGTGAAGATGATGAGAAATGTTGTATCTCGGTGTGTTTTGATATTGTTTCATACTCCACTGCAGACAGCCGTGGAAATCGAGGCATTCAATATAACCCAGTTACGTAATGCTCATTCCGCCGAAACACTCCTAAATATCGAACGGACCAAGCGCAGGTTCGGTGATCGTTTATTTGTACACTTCCACACAGTCCGCCTAAAGCTACCTGATTTCACGGTTGCTGAACACTTTAACTCCCTCTCCCATTCCTGCACTGACCCTTCTGGCCTGGGCCCGCTCGATTGTCAGAGTGTAGCAAGTGCAAATTGTAGGTACAGAACATCATATTTGGCTTGGGAAGTTTACACGCCAGCGGTACGAACATTGACTTTTCAAACTTCATGTATCCATTGCCCTCCCTCTCTCTCCATCCCTCCCCTTCCCAGTTCTTCAACCAGTCTAACTATCTCCGACTACATTTTATCTCTGTTGGCAATGTTGTTGACTTCTCCCAGCTAACAATGATTTATTCTACATTTCCTTGATCTCCATTCCCTTTGTCCTGTTTTCACACCTTCACATTTCCTTATCTATGCATATCCCGCTCCACTGACGTCAGTGAGAAGAAGGGTCGCGACCCGAAACATCAACCATTCATTCCCTCCTGAGATGCTGCCTGTCTCGATGAGTTACTCCAGCATTGTGTCCACCTGCACGCGATTGCCCCATAACCATCTAAAGGTTTCCTAACCACCTGTACATTCAAATGTATTTGAAATGCTGTTATCGTACCTGTCTGACCTATCGACACAGTGACAAGGAGCAGCTGTAATCGCTAGAATGCCACCGATACGAACCTATACATAATTACGAAGACACCCACCAAGAGTCAGATGTACCGAAAGCATTTTGACTGCCCTCTCCAGCTGTGACTCAACTTTCATGAAACTATGCACCTGCACTCCTAGATCCTTCTGCTCTACAACAATGGCCTGTACAAAAGTACTACCCAAATGTATCTTGCCAAAATGCTAAACCTCGCACTTATCTGCATTAAATTCCCTTTACCATTCCCCAGTCGACTTCGCCAGCTGAACAAGAGCGTTCGCAATGTTTTGATAATCAAATTCTCTGACGTTGCAGCCGCCTTTGTGTCATCTACAAATTTACTCATCTTGATTTGTACATTCTCATCCAAATCGTTGATGGGCCGTGGACATACCATCGGAGATTGCGACCCTTGCCTGGGATCGACACTCCAACAGCGGCCTGCGGATTTCAACATCGAGGAGCTCGCAGTCTCGGGTAGAGACTGATCTCGGGAGTTGCAATCCACACGAGGTTCTATCAGCCACGTCCCGGGGTCCGATCACCTGGCGCGGGGCAGCTGAGATCCCCCGATGCGGGAACTTGCTCGCAGCGACACGGAGGGCACGACAACGGCTGCGGGAGCCAGGATCGCCCGGATAAAGGAAGGTTCGAGTGCCCTGACCGCGGGAGAACAAAAAAGGGAAGAAGATTGCACTTTTTGGGGCCTTCCATCACAGTGAGGAATGTGGGGGGAGGGGGCGGGGTCGTTGTGGTGGATGTTCATGTTGAAAACATATTTGGAGGTCTTGTTGCTTTATATTGGCAAATCAAATTCCTCGTATGTTGCAAAACATAAATGGCTAATAAATTACTATTATGATTATGATTATGAGATGGTTTCTTAGAGCAGCCTGCAGTTGAGCCTACCAGGTAGAAGGCAATTTTGGATTTGATGTTATGTAATGAAACGGATAGGAAGCTGAAGGTAAATGACCTACCTGGAGCTAGTGACCACAATATGATAAAAATTCAGCCTGCAATTTGAGAGGGAGAAAATGAAATCGGTATGTGTCCGTATATTTGTGAGCAAAGGCGCCGACAGAGGCATGTGGGAGGAGCTGACTGAAGTTGATTGGAAGGGCACCCCAGCAGGAATGACGGTGGAACAGCAATGGCAGGAATTTCTGGGAAATATTCGGGAAACGTATGATGTTTTTACTCCAATGGGGAAGAAATATTCTACCGGGAGCGTGAGATGACAGTGCCTTACATGGAGTGACAAAGAAAGCATAAAACGAATGGGGGATGGCTCATAATAATGATAATCTGGAGGATTGGTAAGCTGTTAAAAACCAAGGAATGGTTCTAAAAAGGCAATATGGGTAGGAAAGATTAATATGAAAGTATGCTCGACAATGTAATAAAAGAGGATGGCAAAAGATTCTTCACATTAATAAGGAGTGAGAAAGAGACATGAGTGGACATTGGACCGTTGTAAAATCTTATTGGAGAATTGAAAATGTGGAATAAAATATGACAGAAGAATTGAATCAGCTTTTTGCATTAGACTTCACAGTAGAAGACACTAGCAAGGTACCTGGCATGCGGGATTCAGAAGTTATTTGAGTGGCTATTACTAAAGATGAGGTGCTTGGCAAGGTGAAACGTCTGAAGGTGGATAGGTCACCTGGACAAGATGGATTTAACACCAGAGTTCTGAAAGTGGTGGCTTTAGAGATGATGCAGGCATCAATAGTGACCTTTCAAGAATCACTAGAGTCAAGAGTGGTTCCAGATAATTGTAAAATTGCAAATATCACCTCGCTGTACAAGAATGGTGCGAAGCGGAAGCGTGAAAACGATGGGCCGGTTATCCTGACTTCAGTGGCTGATAAGATTTTAGTGTACATTTTAACCAATGAGGTTTCTGAGTACTTGATGATAAAACAGGCACACGTTTGCATGGTTTTGTGAACGGAGGCTGCGGCAGAAGGTGATAGTCGATGGTATTTGAGCGAGTAACGAGCATGGAGAGCAGGTTGACTGGTCGGAAAAGGCAAATAGTGACTTTAAAGTGGTCTCTTTCTGTTTGGCTGCCAGATACTAGTGGTGTGCATCAGGGGTAGAAGCTGCGGCCGCTTCTTTTCACGCTGTATATCAATGATTTGGATGGGCGAATCGAAGGTTTTGTGGCAAAATTTGCAAATAATACGAAGATAGATTGAGAGACAGGTACCGTAAAGTATTCTCCACCGGTGGAAACGTCCTCTTCACATAGACTTGAACAGACAAGAAGAGTGGCAATGAAGTGGCAATTACTATACAGCGTAGCAAAATGTGGAGTCGTGTATTTCGATCTTCGGATTAAGGCGTAGATTATTTTCAAAATGGGGAAATAATTCAGAAAATCGGAGGTGCAATGCGTCATGGAACTGCTGGGGCGCGATTCCCAAAAGTTAATTTGCATGTCGGTTAGTAAGGAAGATCAACGTAACTTTAGCATTTATTTCTAGAGGACTAGAATATAAAACCATAGATGCGATACTGAGCTTTATAAAGCACTGGCGTGGCCGTGTTTGATGTATTTGGTGCAGTTTTGGGCCCCATATCGAAGGAATACTATGCTCGCGTTGGAGAGGGTCCGGACGATATTTACGAGATGACTCAAGGAATTTTTGATATATCGTTTGCGTATGATGAGCACTCGCTACAATTGAAATGTTTGGAAGGGCCGGGGGGGGGGGGGGGAGACGAGGGTATCTCAGTGAAAGTTAGTGAATACTGAAAGGCCAGAATAGAGTGGTTGTGGGGTGGACGTTTCAGCTTTTGCATTTGATTTCACAGTAGAAGACATTAGCAACGTACCCGAAATGAGCGATTACCCGAAATGCGCGATTCCTCTGTCAAGTTAGTGGAGTGGCTATGACTATAGATGAGGTGCATGGCAAGGTGAAAGGTTTGAAGGTGGGTAGGTCACATGAACAAGATGGATTTCACATCAGGGACCTGGAAGAGGTGGTTTAGAGATGATGGAGGCATCAGTAGTGCCGTTCAGGAATCAGTGGAGTCAGGACTGGTTCCAGACAATTGGAAAATCGTAAACATCACCCGCTGTAAAAGAAGGGTGCGTAGCAAAAGAAGGAATCTATGGGCCAGTTGTACTGACTTCAGTGGCTGCTAAGATTTGAGAGTTAACGAGACCAAGTGCAGACCCGTTGGGTCTGGTCCCCCAAACGCAAGATTCCACCAGTC
The DNA here is from genome assembly GCA_038087875.1 of Malacoraja senta. Taxonomy (NCBI): domain Eukaryota; kingdom Metazoa; phylum Chordata; class Chondrichthyes; order Rajiformes; family Rajidae; genus Malacoraja; species Malacoraja senta. Next base: position 4,153,230 of record JAXLNO010005841.1, read on the forward strand.
ACCCTTTCCCCCAACGCAACCGTTCCCACAACGCAATGTTGCACCACTCATGCATAGCTCCCAACTGCGCAGGCGCGTCTCATTTATGCTCAAATACCCCCCCCCCCCAAACCCCCTCCCCCCGCACCCCCCCCCCCTTCACCCTCTGCAGTAGAGGCAGAGAGAATGTGTGGGTGGGAGAGGGGAGCAGAGGGAGAGAGAGTGGAGAACAAAGTGGATGTGGTTACAGAGACGGGGGAGGGGGTATAGGGGTCGGAGGGGAAGGGGTTACAGAGACGGGGAGGGGGCTGTAGGGACCGGAGGGGAGGGTCTTACAGACGCGGGGAGAGGGGGTGTTGGGGCCGGAGTGGAGGGGGTTACAGAGACGGGGGACGGGTGTAGGCGCGGGTGTACAGCTCCCCTCCCCGTCTCTGTAACCCTTCCTCTCCGACCGCTATCCCCCCTCTGCCCGTCTATGTAACCACATCCACTTTCTTCTCCACACTCTCTCCCTCTGCTCCCATCTCCCGCCCACACATTCTCTCTGCCTCTACTCCATCCATCATCTTCACCTCCCTACATCCCCGCCTCCTCACTCACTCCTTGCCTCTCCCTCCTCTCAACCGCCTCTCCCCCCTCTCTTCTTGCACGCATCATCTCTCTATCTATCTCTCTCTCTCTCTCTCTCTCTCTCTCTCTCTCTCTCTCTCTCTCTCACACACTTTTCTCACTCTGCCTCTGTCTCTCTTTCTCTCTCTCTCTCTCTCTCTCTCTCTCTCTCTCTCTCTCTCTCTCTCTCTCTCTCTCTCTCTCTCCCTCTCTCTCTTTCTCTCTCTCTCTCTCCCTCTCTCTCTCTCTCTCTCTCTCTCTCTCTCTCTCTCTCTCTCTCTCTCTCTCTCTCTCTCTCTCTCTCTCTCTCTCTCTCTCTCTCTCTCTCTCTCTATCTCTCCCCTCCTTTCCTCCACCTCACCTCAAAGTCTCGCCCACACACCCCTCTCTGCCCCTCCAGTCCCAGAGTCTCAACCGGATCCCTGTTGCGGCCCCAGCCGGAGATGAGACACATCTCGCCGGTCTTGGCGCAATGCGTAGCAGGGGAACGGCGATTACATTGCGGTTCATGGCGGCGGGCTGAAACAGTTTGATCAACATAATGTCGTTGTCCAAGTTGTAGTAATCGTATTTGTGATGTGTGATCACCATCTGAGCATCGATGAGCAGACCGTAAAACCAGAACCCCCCCCCCCCCTCATCCTCCTGCGCTCCAACGAATAGAGTTCCAGCTTGCTCAACCTTTCCCTGGAGCTTGCACCCTCCATTCCTGGCAACATCTTCGGTGGGCCGAAGGACCTATTTCCTTTGCTCTCCCAAGCCCATGTAGACCGCTGGGCTAGGTCGTTGAGGGAGGGAGCGAGGGAGGGAGGAAGGAGGAAACAGCGAGTGGGAATGGCAGAGACAAAAGACAATAGACAATAGGTGCAGGAGTAGGTCATTCGGCCCTTCGAGCCAGCACCGCCATTCAATGTGATCATGGCTGATCATCCCCAATCAGTACCCCATTCCTGCCTTCTCCCCATATCCCCTGACTCCGCAATATATAAGAGCCCTATCTAGCTCTCTCTTGAAAGCATCCAGAGAACCGGCCTCCACCGCCCTCTGAGGCAGAGAATTCTACAGACTCACCACTCTCTGTGAAAAAAGTGTTTCCTTGTCTCTGTTCTAAATAGCTTACTCCTTATCTTAAACTGTGGCCCCTGGTTCTGGACTCCCCCAACATCGGGAACATGTTCCCTCCCTCTAGCGTGTCCAAACCCTTAGCAATCTTATATGTTTCAATGAGATATCCTCTCATCCTTCTAAACTACAGAGTACACAAGCCCAGCTGCTCCATTCTCTCAAGCATATGACAGTCCCGCCATTCCATGAATTAACCTGGTGAACCTACGCTGGGCTCCCTCAATAGCAAGAATGTCCTTCCGCAAATTAGGGGACCAAAACCGCACACAATACTCCAGGTGTGGTCTCATTAGGGCCCTGTACAACTGCAGCAGTAGAGGGAGGGAGGGAGGGTGGAGAGTAAAGGAAGGGGGAGTGGAGATGGAGGGGAGGGACGGAAGGAGGAGGCGGGGAGGGAGGGGTTGGAAGGGTTGGGTTTACAGAGAAAAAAATTAAATGAAACTCAAACTAAAGTAAACTAATTTAAACTAAACTCAAACTCTAAACTTAACACTTGAATAAAAACTATCAGAACACCTTCGCTCAGTCCACCTGGACCCACCTGATCGACCGGTTGCCAAACACTTGTCACCTCGCCATAGCCTAACACTGGCCTGTTTCCCATACCATCGTTCCTTATTTTTATTAATT